>OX243819.1:39219342-39271842 GCA_945859605.1 Lumbricus rubellus
ACGACGACGACGACGACGACGACGACGACGATGATGGTGATAACGACGATGATGGTGATTATGACGATTACAACGACGACGATGATGACCGCTAACAACTGATCTCACCTCATCCTGTCCAAGAGTGTGAGCGGCATCGTCTCTCCCAGAATACCCTGCGCTGATCCTGCATAGAACCGGAAGACTGGACCGGAAGTGTTCCGAGAACCTCAGCGTGCTGTACTCCTCCTCTGACCACCTCAGCAGATCAGAAACGCTGTAGCTCGATCCGAACCTGTCCGACATTCTTTCACTTGCCAATCAGCAAAAATCAAGATCTTCCTGTTTCGTGGTGAACTTTCAACAGAGAAATCAACTCGACTATGTATACAGAACAGGTCTATACTGACCGCACGCTGTCGGTGGAAGGCTTAGACGGCGAGGTACATGTAGATGAATGGTAGAACACCATTCAGCAATCAATCGAGTCGATTATAATTATGTAACCAGATGGTATTATGGTAATCTCGACATTTTGATAGAGCTATTTCAGTGCGGAGTGCGTGGAGCAATGTTATTTGCGATCGGTGAGTTGTATCGAAAGTTAATAGTATAGACGTTCAGATCCAATCACCAATATGTTGTTTCTCTGGTATATATAAGAACGCCAACTGATGTCATATTGTGGTGTGCTTAAAAAACAATTGTCGAATCACTAAATTGAGATTCAGGAACTGGCTAAATCAGAAAGCTATTCATTGGTTCTCCGTATAGAATAGGGGCTTATTGAAAACATTGTCAAATTAAAGCAGTAGGCCTATAGAGAAATTTCTTCAGATTTCAATTTCCTGTACGACGTAAACAATAAATTTCTGACGGCAACAGTAGCCTACTTGCCAAGTCTTGGTCGTCATATAATATTATGGGAACTTAGTTAGCCTACCTTATTGCAATGTCCTCCGCTGAATAAGAACATAAGTTCCTTACTGCAACATGTTCTACACGAGATGTGAACTTAATTTCTTCACTGCAATATTCTCCGCTGAATGAGAACTTAGCTCTCTTACTGCAATATTCACCGCTAAAGCTGAACACCGAGACTGCTGGAATCGGTAAAAAAATTCTTTCGATTTATATCTGAATCGAGTTTTCTTTCGCAAGCGACCTGTAAAGTTTTTCTAAGACAGTAAAACGCCGCTTTGGACTTATAACACCGATTGAGATAAAAGCGGATCTAAGACTTCGGAGTTTTTGGCTACCGACCATACCAAGCCTACAAAAACAGGCCTGTTCTGACTGTCACTGACATTAGGCCTGTCTGCTACAGACAAAAATAGCTAGACCTATAACCTCGCGAGTCCAATAGAGAAACTATAATAGTTAGGCTACACCAAAAATTATGCTGTAATTGATGCAGATTATGCTGGTCAAAGCAGCACAGAGCGGCGTCAGGCTCTACAGTGGGCAATACCGACATTGGGTAGGCCTAACTGGGCTGAAACGAAAGCAAATGATTATTTTGTACACGTAATTTATGTTAGAAGTAGAATGCGTGGATCGTTGAAGCTTGACATGGATTCATAGATGAATACGGAAAGTGAATTGAACCTGCCGTCATTAATTAATTATAGTTAATAATATAACCATCTGCGAATGTATAGACGGTTATTGAGTTGTAAAAGAGGAAGTGAGACATTATTAATGAATTGATAAATAAATGGATGGATGGATGAATGGATGGATGGATGGATGGATGATGGATGGATGGATGGATGGATGGATGGATGGATGGATGGATGGATGGATGGATGGATGGAGGGTGTAAAGATGGATGGCTGGATGATCTACGGACGGATGCATAGATGGATGGTTGATGGATGTAAGGGAGACGGATCTAGGGATAGTTGGATGAATTATTGTATATATGGATGGACGGATAGATGGATAGATGGATGGATGTAAGGAAGGATGGTTAGATAAATGGCTAAAGAACATAATGTTATGGAATATCAAAAGCAAACAAATCCTTGATGAATAAAGAGACAGACAGACACACGAAGGAGAGACTGAGATAGACACGGTGACACACACGCACACACGCACACACAGCCTACGCCAACAGAGAGAGAGACACAGAGACTGGGACAATGCACATTTGCATTTAAACATAAATTTTGCTTTAGTGATTTATTCTTGTGAAGCTATAGCCTATTTACAACACAATATATGTATATATATATATATATTATATATATATATACTCTTATTTAATTATATATGATTTACGTGCTTATGTAGCCTAAGAGAGCGCAATGTATTGCTGACTAAATCAGCAATAGTATAAATTTTATACTATTTTGCTGCTTCATATAAGGGATAGAATATTAGCTTCAGCACGCGTCGTAGGCCTGCAGCTCTAGAGATACGTGTTTAACTGTTTATAGGTTACGTCATAGGCGTAGGAGGCGGGGGTCCAGGGGGGGCAAATGCCCCCCCAAATTTCGGGCAAGTCTCATTTTTCGGGCAAGCAGACCCGGAAAAATAAAAAGTTTTAAAAAATTTTTACTTTTTAAAAAAAATTTCCGGGTCTTCTTGCCCGAAAAATCAGACTTGCCCGAACAAAAAAACCTTTCGGGCAAAAAGTAACGGGAAATATCAGAAGATTTCGGCCGGATGACTAGAAAAAGGTCGTTAGAATTTTCGGGCAAACGTAACGGAAATTTTTCTTAAGATTTCGGCCGGACGAAAAAAAAATTTCGGGCAAAAGTCTAATTTTTGCCCCCCCAGCGCTGAAATGTCCCCTACGCCTATGGGTTACGTGCTATGGTGCAATAATAATTTATCCTATTTAAGAGGCATTTACATATTATAAGCCTATACGGTACTGTAACAGATGTCACGAGTCAACTGGGGAAATAACGATTTCAGATCCTGATTAATTTCCACGAAATTAATCAATGGTTACCTGTGATGTAAGTTTCGCATGCGTGTATGTTGTTAACTTGGTCATCACAATAACTATTGCATAGATTAGGCGCTACACATGCATAAAGGCATACAAAATAAGTATGTCGCTTAGGCCATGCAATAGTACCCATGCGGAAACCGGCTTTCATGGGTTGCTGTAGATCAAGACTATGCCAACATTGTGGTTTCAGTTATCTCGCAAATAGGTAGGCTAATTGGATGAAGGGAGATGAATGGTTTTATCGTGTCCAAGGGAAGTCTATTAATAGATGAAGCTGTAGTGTTCGACGCACGGCTAGATCATCTGACTAAGCCGTCGTTTGATGCGATAAAAGCTAATAAGTACAACAATCATCTCACAACGAAGGTACAAAATAATAGTCATCTCCCAAGGAATGTACATTTTCACTTCCCTATAATAGGAAGGTATATTTTTGTCTTCAAAAGAAAGCATATTTTCTACATTTTAATCTCTCAATGAAAGGTAGGCTACATTTTTCGCTATGCATGTCACTCCTTCCCAAAAAGTGTCATTCCCCGCTGGTTCAAACAAACTATTTCCCGGTGAAAATAAGTATCTCCATATTTTCATTGGATAATTCCCGTCATGAGTGGTAAAGTTTAACGGATCGCAAGAATTGAGTTCGCTAACAAGAATAATCTTTCCTTATGATCACAATCTCCATGCTGGTGTGGTACGGTACTTTGAGTCTAGCACATGATAAACACACAATTGAATGTAAACATGGGTGCCCGCAGAAACTTTTGCGGCGGGGCAATCACGGTAATTTTTTCAGGAAGAGCTTGAAAAATGCAAAGCAGGAAATTAAGAACATGGTATTTCTCACATAGGTTTTCACATGTAAGTCTATCAGTTTCACTTTGCGTAACATCAATACCATTAGCGCTTAAGTGAGGAAGCAGTGTTAAAAACTAAAACGTAGTATTTAGAATTAGAAGCCGTTTGATCTCGACTCTGGTCAGCTTATTGAATTAATATGGGTTTAATTTTAAGTCCTCGTATAAAGACCAGGATCACCAGACATTAAAATAATTATACAGGCCCTTTAGGCCACCAAGATCAGTGCGCGAACTTTCATTTCCTAGCCCTGTAGGCCCTATAGAAGACATTTAGATTAGAGTATATTAGGCTAGTAAAGCGTAGTACTGTCATGCAGTTGTCTAATGAATTAAATGCGTTTTCAAGCATTATTATGAAGAAATTCGTGACCCACACAAGCGAACTACAGCCTACACTCTACATGACTGTATACGCCAGTCATTAATTTCCAGAAAACAGGAATTGAAGCAAATAATTATGCCACTGTAGATGATTTGGTAAATGCAGGCGAAATTAGTAAGCCTATAATAGTAGGCATATAGGCTATTTTATGCAGGCGATCACACGAGCAGCAACCAAAGACCGGTGGCCAAGTTGGCCTTGGTTCAAGTCAATTCATTATTTTTTAATCCAAGTTGGCCTTGGTTCAAGTCAATTTATTATTTTTTTTTATCCAAGTTGGCCTTGGTTCAAGTCAATTCATTATTTTTTAAATCCAAGTTGGCCTTGGTTCAAGTCAATTCATTATTGTTTAAATCCAAGTTGGCCTTGGTTCAAGTCAATTCATTATTTTTTAAATCCAAGTTGGCCTTGGTTCAAGTAAATTCATTATTTTTTAATCCAAGTTGGCTTTGGTTCAAGTCAATTCATTATTTTGTAATCCAAGTTGACCTTGGTTCAAGTCAATTCATTATTTTTTAATCCAATTTGGCCTTGGTTCAAGCCAATTCATTAATTTTTAATCCAAGTTGGCCTTGGTTCAAGTCAATTTATTATTATTCTAATCCAAGTTGGCCTTAGTTCAAGTCAATTCATTATTTTTTTAATCCAAGTTGACCTTGGTTCAAGTCAATTCCTTATTTTTTTAAAAATCCAAGTTGGCCTTGGTTCAAGTCAATTCATTATCTTTTAATCCAATTTGGCCTTGGTTTAAGCCAATTCATTAATTTTTAATCCAAGTTGGCCTTGGTTCAAGTCAATTTATTATTTTTTTAATCCAAGTTGGCCTTGGTTCAAGTCAATTCATTATTTTTTTAATCCAAGTTGGCCTTGGTTCAAGTCAAATCATTATTTTTTAAATCCAAGTTGGCCTTGGTTCAAGTTAAATCATTATTTTTTTTAATCCAAGTTGGCCTTGGTTCAAGCCAATTCATTAATTTTTAATCCAAGTTGGCCTTGGTTCAAGTCAATTCATTATTTTTTTGATCCAAGTTGGCCTTGGTTCAAGCCAATTCATTAATTTTTAATCCAAGTTGGCCTTGGTTCAAGTCAAATCATTATTTTTTAAATCCAAGTTGGCCTTGGTTCAAGTTAAATCATTATTTTTTTTAATCCAAGTTGGCCTTGGTTCAAGCCAATTCATTAATTTTTAATCCAAGTTGGCCTTGGTTCAAGTCAATTCATTATTTTTTTAATCCAAGTTGGCCTTGGTTCAAGCCAATTCATTAATTTTTAATCCAAGTTGGCCTTGGTTCAAGTCAATTCATTATTTTTGTAATCCAAGTTGGCCTTGGTTCAAGTCAATTCAATATTTTTTAATCCAAGTTGGCCTTGGTTCAAGTCAATTTTTTTTAAAAATCCTAGTTGGCTTTGGTTCAAGTCAATTTATTATTTTTTAATAGAACGCTTTACCGTCACGCTTTACCGTTACGCGTTACCGTCTAGCTAGTCAGGCCAGAGATGGAAGTTAGAGCGGTCTGGGTAAAATGGCACACATAAGAAAAAGCTGTCTATCCGTCCATTTTTAACGACATGTGGGTCAACGAGTTGGCTTAGGTTTCAGTCGATGGCGGAAGAGAAAGTTTTTGGTTATGACTTCGTCCGAATGTAGCCTGCTCTAATTATTATGTCAGTAAAACACTGTAGCCTACAGTGACTGCTCTGTACATACAAATTTCTATAAATAGGCCTATGTTTCTTGCAACAGATTTATATAAGTAGCAGCAAGATTTTGGTAGCAGTAGCCTACTGTAAAAGCAAAAATGACGATATCAGAGTTAAATAGTTAATAAGAATGAAACTTAAGACAATAATAGATAGATCAGCGTATTATCCGGACTTCTAGGCTTTATTATTGTTTATAATAGACTTCAAAGAAAATTAGTCATGAAACTTTGATACCTTCATGTGGTACATAATGAACAAAATTGAACAAAATAGGTGTAGTACTAGAGCAAGCTCTTTACACTACATTTACCACAGATATACACAGGTAGGCCTATAGGCCTAATTATTAGTCTATTATAATCAGCCGTATACTAACATGATTACAGAATTACAGACAATTCCATTCCTATTATATAGGCCTACTTGTAGCCTAAGCGTAATGAAATCACTGGCCAATTGAAAAATTTAATATTTTCCTCTAACCTTGAACGCAATTATCTGAAACCCAAAATTACCATAAAGAAATTTCTAAAATAGCTGTAGCCAATGCGATCGTTAAAATGAACGCGGATCCCCTTGATAAATCTCATCCACAGAAATCCATTGAAACTTAAATTTTGAAGACATTAGGCCTAACCTCAACCACTATTTAATTATCATAGAATCCATCTTGTTATATCGAGCACAATTAATTTTGTATTGGTTTTTAGACTGTTCTTTGTTAATCAAGTTTTTCGAAAGGGTGAAAATTTCTGGTTCAATCGTAATCGTAATATCGAAATTTCGAGAGCGCCAATCGAAAGCCAAGCGCAGGGCACCGGCTTATTCGCGAGCACTATGTCCAGAGGGAGAGTTTGTCCAAAAGAGTTGTTCGTAAGAGGTCGTAGTAGACCAGTCGAGCGTATTGGAGGGATTAACTTTTCAAGTGATGAATATTTTTCGGAGAGGTTGTAGAGAACTTGTGATAGTGTCCAGCAGCAGCGGTTGAGCTACAAGTTCATGTCCTTCAACGGACAGAGAAACGAATCCAGGTTGTTTGAACCTGGAACGACGGTTGCTGGAGCGATTAGTTTGTAGCTGTACTGACCGTCCTTCCAGACATCGGCCTCCGATGCGCGACGGGCATTCCGAGCATTTTCCTGAAGACATTCGACACAAAAATTAGATCTTATTAGAATTGAACTGATCACTGATCAGGATGTCAAAACTTGTTTATGGTGGATTGATACAATATTTACCAGAAGAATGCGGGCCAGACTAGAGTACAAACGTTTGGTCATCATGTTTGTTTTGTTTGTATGTGCACTTGTTATAGCGCCCCTTCAAGCTCTCACTACTCAGAGGCGCTCCCGATGCAGAGCGGACACTGCATCGGAGTTTCACGCCGAAGCGCTGAGCAATTGTAAGTGAAGGACTTGCCCAAGGTCCTTACGCGGCGAGGTGGATTCGAACCTCGGACCTTCCGGCTCCAAGGCAACGACGCCACCACTAGACCACCGCGCCCCACTATTGATAACATACTTATATTGGACGAAGGATTAGGCTATTCCAATGTGTGCTATTTTTGAAACATTTGACTTTTGACTGGCAGAGGGTGTGGATGATGTACGTTTGTTTATTATACCATGTAGGCCATTGGTTCCCAACCTTTTTTGACTGAAGGGCCACTTTTTCTAAGTTGAAGGACACGAGGGCCACTTTTTTCTTAGTTAAAGGACATTAGGCCATTTAGCCTAAGGGGCCACAATGCTAAAATTTAATTAACCAAAAGCATATGAAAATTGTTATAATTAATTCAAAGTAGAATGTTTGATTTTTATAGACTTCAAAATAAAATAATTTGTAATAGAAAACGGTTATATGTTCTATTCTGTCCAAATTGTCAATTTTTTCATATATTTTTGTTAATTCTTTGAGAGATGAGTGCCATTGTTGGTGCCTGGCGGGCCATTTTGTGAGGCCTCGCGGGCCACTTTTGGCCCGCGGGCCACGAGTTGGGAACCGCTGTAAACCAAAATACCAATAGCACTTTGTCAATAATTATTAAAGAATACTATTACCGTATTTTAGGAAAAACTAATGTTGACGACCGTAATGAACAGTTTAACAATAATTATACGACATATAATTAAAGGAAGGATTGTGACAGAGTGAAAATAACAAGAGTTAGGCATACGGCTTAACTTTTATTTATTTTAACCATTCGCTGTAAATAATATTTCTGTTGCTTTGTGAAAGAGCTAGATGAAGAGTCACTGTAGTAAGGTTCCATGAATAAAACTTAATCAATCAACCAATCAGTCAATTAGCCTATAGATCTATTGATTGAGCTTAGCTGGGCCCCGGGGAGGATGGCATCAGCGTTCACGAAGCCTGGGTCAATCCGGTCGCGCCCTCCCTGTGAGTACCTTCGGGGAAACTAAGGATGCCACCAGCTGACCGAATTCATCCGAATCCCGGTCCACGCTCCGACAAGACCTGGAGCAGTAGCATACGCGAAGAAGAAGAAGCTGGGCCCCATCCCGCCACATCGATCGCAGCCAATTGATTGATGAGTCTGTTTTAATTAAAGAATAATATTATTGGCCCTACCTTGATAAACATCCTGACTGTCGTGTAGTTAACTTGACTCATAGTCATCTTGCAGCCATAGCTGACAATAGCGAACGGCTAAAAATATAATTTATTAATTCAGATCCATACTTGAAAGCATTGTAAGATCTAATTCAAACAAACTGTTCTTATGTTCGATAAAATTCAAGAAATTGGATCACAAAAATGACATAAAACTCATTAAATGCAAGAAGATGGTCAAAACGCACACCTCCCCTCCAGGCCAACATTAATATCATTAGTGCTTAAGTGAGGAAACAGTGTTACAAACTAAACGTAGGCCTAGTATTTAGAAACCGCTAGCATAAAAGCATGGTCCATACGGGGCGCTTTTCCCGCTTGGTGGTATACACTGTGATGTAAACTAGGCCTATACCATCAAAACTTATATTTTAGTGACCATTTGTGATGCTAAACAATCCGATTTTTTATTTTCTTATTTGTTTCTTGCATTTTTCTTAGCTCCCCTTCAAGTTGCTACTCAGAGGCGCTCTCGACTACAACGCGGACACTGAATCGGAGTTTCACGCCGAAGCGCACGAGCGATTGCAAATGATGGACTTAAGTCGGTTAAGGTCCCTATGTGCCGGCTTGAGGTGAATTCGAACCTGGTACTCTCCGGCTCCAATGCACCGAACCCACCACTACACCACCGCGCCCCGAAATATATGGTGTAGGCCTACCAGGTAGGCCTATTACTTGAAACCTATAATATGTAGCCTATTAATGACTATGCGAGGAGTTTTGTCATCATATTTTAGTGTGTGGAATTGGCAGCAAACCCTTATAAGGAAACACGATCAAACAAATTTGATTGAAAACTAAAATAAGCAAATCGTCAGAAAGTAAGCGACAGACAATTATCCTAATTTTATTATTATCTCAATAGGATACAACTATCACTCCGTAGCATTCAAACTGTTCACTACATGGCATAGAGCTGGGAACAGGGCTGGAAGGGGCGCTATGCCCCCGATGAGGCGTTTACCCCTCTACCCTTTGTTGAGTAGATAAATAAAATTAATTGTTAACCTGGTTTCGTGGTAGTTTCCGGTAGGGCGTTATAATATGTCGTCTGAGACACGCTTTGGCAACAGCCTTCAGACTTCTGATTTGACCAGGATCAGCACACGGGTGGTAAAGAAAGGCGAGAGCACCGTGCTAAAGCACAAAGGGAAAAGAAGACATTTATCAAGACACGTTGTAAAAATGACATAATTATATCCTTGACATCAACGTTAATGCAGGAGATTAAAAAACGTTGTAGCAAAATTTAATAGGCTACATGTATTTAACAATACACTTTTAGCCTGAAATACGTATCCACATTTAGAAACATCAAATGGCGCCCGTCAAGCAGACTCAAGTCAAGAATGATAGTATTCTTATGCAATCATTCGTGAATTTTTATAGCGCCTCTTCAAGGGGACTACTCAGAGACGCTCCAAAATTCACCATGGCAAAATGTACAGTTCTGACTTGAATAGAAATATCATCGGTAAGAGTTCAGTTTCTGGATGCATGTAACTCTTTCCAGACCACTGGATCCATCAAGAAAAATGGCTCGAATCTTCGTGCAAAATGAACCAAGATCACTCCCTTCTCTGCCGAGCGGGGGCGGCGGAGACCCTGGATACCAGAGGAGCAACACAACGATGGTATTCTGACCCACATTGACCCATCGTCATCGTCATCGTCATCACCGTCATCGTCACGTCATCATCATCATCATCATCATCATCACCATCATCATCATCATCATCATCACCATCACCATCACCATCATCATCGGCATAGTCGTCGTCGTCATCGTCATCGTCATCATCATCGGCATAGTCGTCGTCGTCATCGTCATCATCATCGGCATAGTCGTCGTCGTCGTCGTCATTATCATCATCATCATCATCATCATCATCATCATCATCATCATCATCATCATCATCATCACCACCATCATCATCATCACTGGTATTGCTACTACTGTTCTAATGGCAATTATTATCATCATTGTAGGTTCAATAAAAAATAAATATAATTTTTTTACCTCGAGGGAATGTACCCATCTCTGCGGTGGAACGTAGAGATATTCACCATAGACTGGCCAGAGCGGTCGATGTGGTCCACTGATCATTACAGACAGAAGGAGAAATACACAAACAAAATTTATAGTAAGACACGTCAACCACTGCTATTCTATTAGTTGTTTATGATTGGACTTGAACGGGTACTTCCTCTTCTTTAATACTAAAGTCTTAATAAAAGTGATCCGTCTATTTTTCATGCAAGCGGAGGTATTATGGTCGACGCAGTCGGGGACGACAGATGAAAAGATGGGAGGACGTAATACAACAGGACCTGAAGCTGCTCAAAATGAAGAAAGAAGACACTGGAAACAGAGACAAGGGGAGGAGAAGGATCGGAGTGGCTGACTCCTCGCCAGAGGGAATAATTCTAGCCTGAAGGGAAAGAAGAAGAAGATCCACCTATTTTTCCTGTCTGCAATGAAACTGACCGCAGTTGTTTCCGTTTGCAGAGGTGGCTGATTGAGGTTACGAATGATATATATATGTATAGCTGGATGTATGAAGACTGTGCCAAATGGCTGGCTGGATAGCCGGATGGTTCACTGGATGGATGGATGGATTGATTGATTTTTAAAAAGATGAATGGATTAATTGATAGATGAATAATTGATTGATTTATGGATGGATAGGTGTTTTCATTGATAGATGGATGGATGATTGGATGGATGGTTGGATGAATGGATGGATGGATGGATGAGTGGATGGGTGGATGAGCGGATGGATGGATAGGTGTTTTCATTGATAGATGGATGGATGATTGGACGGATGGATGGGTGGATGGATGGGTGGATGGGCGGATGGATGGATAGATGGATGGATGGGTGGATGGAATGATCGATTGATTGATCTACGGATGGATGGAAGAGTTAAGTAATAAACGGATGGATTGATTGATTGATTCTTTCTAAGTTCCGGTTCATTGACTTCTCAATTCGCTAATTCACCCATGGCATGAAATTCACTCATTCCGATGTCATTTATTAACATAATCTAAAATTTTAAATGATGCATTTATCGATTTACTTTCATTCATCAGACTTTAAAATTTATTCAAATGTAATTGCAAAAAGATCGATTGAATCACTGGAATTGATGATACGATTAATCATCATTCAGCTGTGATCATTCTCGCCATCGTTGTTTTGCCATTTCTTAATATACGCAGCTCACGCAATAATAATAATCACAGCAGGATAATAAAATTACCATAAGCGATATTTCTATATTAGGCTATAATTAGGCCTATAATACAGTCTCGTTCCATAGCAACGTTGAGTTGTAATTGAATAATTTATTGCTGATCAAGTCTGCGTTTTGAACTTCGTAATCAAAACAGTGGCCATTAGGCTATTTTGTGAGTGCACGGCAGTTAGGCTATATTCACGCAGATGCACTTTTAATAAGTTGCATGAACCGTATTTTGAATATATTCATAGCGAGTTCAGCAACCATGAGGCCAGTAAAATTGCAAATAATTCTACACTTCATCATCAACTTGATCACTGATCGATGCACGGCGTGCGTTCCGATGACAGAAAATTGGCTTAGGATAATAATTATTATTTAAAATTGACTTCTCCTTTTAATTCATTAAAATTATATAGGCCCTATAATTAGAAATAAACTCTTTTAAAGGGTATATAGGCCTAAGCAGATGATGGATGGATGGATAGATGATAGATGATAGATGATGGATAGATAGATATATAGACAGACAGACTGATAGAGAGGTAAATAGGTAGATAGATAGACAGGCAGATAGATTGGTTGGTTCTTTCATTGGTTCGAATGCAAAAAGCAGACAGAGTGAAGAAAAAAGTAAATTGTGTAGGTGGATGCAGAGTCAAGGTTGATGGATATAGAAGGATCTGGGATTTTCTTGAGTTGCTCACGCAGGTCTATAACAATAAAATGAGTTTTGGAGGGTTCAGACACAAGAGATTTGCCGTAGTGTTGGCGGAATTTTGTTCCAAAGAGGTCGAATATTTTTCCTAGGAAGCGCAATGCCTGACAACCAAGACTTTATATAGCACGGATTAATCATGTTTTAAGGGTGTATACACAGCAAATTTTATTTACGAGAAGAGTTATTAGTTTATTACCCGCGAGGTGGTTCGTCATTGTATGTGATCGATTCAGTCATGCACTTGTGAATGGCCTAAAGAAAAAAACAAACAGCTACAGTTTGAGTTTATTACAAGTTTCACGAGCGCCCAATATCCCTGTCGACGATTATCTTCGAGGGATTGCACACAACATGTGAAGGGAGTGATCATCTTGGTTCCATTCGAATGAACTGCAACCATGCAGAATAGAACCTTTTCTGTGTTGAGCCTTGTTAATAATGATGATAACAATTCTTTATTGAATCAATCCGGTTGACAGAACGCAACCGGTTACAGTGTACAATTATTATGCAATTGAAACAATTATTCACAAGAACGCAAAAGGCAGAAGACATAACTCTCATCTTCAGAACAGAACAGACAACCTGCAACAAATACATTTGTCTCGAGTGGGCTCACACATGCAGGATCGAGCTATGTCTGCTTCATGGGGCTCTTATTGAAGCTTTTTTTTACCAAACTCAAAACTGTGATTTTTCCCGTGTTAGAATCTGGAGCGCTTCTGAGTAGAATTTTTAAGAGGCGTTATATAGAATCTTGGTTGACGCTTTAAGTTTGCGACCTCATGAAGCGAAGTATGGATGGATCCAGATTTGACGGGGGCATGTGACAACAGAGGCCGTTGCCCTCGAAAATAATTTGTTTTATTTTATAATTTGTTTTTTAGCCTACTGTTCAATTCATGATATCAACCGTTTAGCCATCGGTTAAAATTGTACATGTAATTAGGTGTCCCTGTTAGCGGGATAATCATCCCTTATATAGGGCCTTCCTTGTTACCATCCTATCATGCGAATCATTTTGTACTATGACTATGATTGTTTTTGGTTGATGGTCACAATCAATGAATTGAATTGAAAATTTTATATTTTCTCTATGAGTAGTTATTGCCCTCGAAAAAATTTGTTCTAGTTTATAATTTGTTTTTTTAGAGAGAAGAATGTGCAAGATTTTGCAAGACACGTGATTATAACGTTCATAGAATCAAAACATTAAGGTGTCTTAAAAGAGGAATTGAGTAAGGGTCGGAGCCAGAGAGGGATTTAAAGAAACGGCTCTGGCTACGAGGTGTCAGCGACTTCGCTTTCTTACTCTCGGCTTATGTGAGTAGGTGGTCAGCTCTCTTCATCATAGACGGCGCTTCTGGTGACAGTGTACGGTTGTTGTAGCCTACTCATTATGACATGATTGGCAATTACGGAGAGGAATCTGGAAAAATGTATGTTCTCTTGCGGGGAATTTAACCCCGATCTCTTGGTTGAGAGCCAACAAGTTAACCTCTCGAACGTTTCGTTTCTTCTATCTAATGCAATGCTATCGAATAATTATCTATAGCGTCGCCAACATAATGCATCTCCTGCAAACGTAATGAGGAGATGAAGCCTAATTAATGTTCTTATACACCTTGTTAACGTATTTAGATAATATGATATCAAAGCCAGAATGTGAAAACGGACAATTTCAGCAACGAACGCCGTCACAATTCAAACCATCGTCCTTATTATAATTATTATAACTAGGCAGAACTTCCTATGTTGAGTTTAAAAAGCTGTATTGTGCCAAACAAATTTTTTCGAGGGGGGCAATGGCCTCTGTTGTCATAAACCCTCTTCAAATCTTGTTCCACCGCCGTCCTATGCTGAGCTGCCCAGTGACGTCGAGGCAGCAGAAAAAAGAATAGGAAGCAAGATCATATGAGAGAATAATTTTATGAGAGAAGGTGTGGACCATAGGCCTAATATCGACAGAGTGGACTGCAAAGCAATGTAAACAAACGAACGTCGAAGTATTGCGAAGTCGTCGATTAGTCCTTTAAATTGCATTTTAGATGTTTTGTTTTAATATCAGAATAGAAAATTAAAACTTTCCGCTATATAAGTTTGGTTTTAATCGTTGAAATTACTTCAGCATTAAATTTTGTTTCTAGCACGTCGTCATTCTTTAACAGTCATCGTCAGTGTAGGAAATAGTTCCGGCAGCCGAATAATCTTGCGCCAAAATTCTCTCAATGTTCCGAAGCTTCAGCAGAAACCACGTGATCTCACCGGCCTGGTTCAAACTAATAACCGCTGAGCCATTTTCCATGCTTTGTATTTTGTAATATTAAATATATACGAGTTGACCGATGAAATTGACGGCAATTAATGTTCTGTGCACTTACCCGTGGAATCTGTTCGTTGGGCAGACAGGACTCCAGAGGATAAGTCTGAAATCATGCATAAAATCAAATCCGTAAGTAGCGCACCATCAATAGTTTCTTTCTCACTTAAAAACTGTCTTATTTAGCCGCTGTTGGACTAGGAGCGCTTCTGACACAGACAGACGTAGGCACAGACAGAGACAGAAATAGAGAGAGAACAGAGACAGAGCGAGACAGAGAGAGAGAGAGACAGAGAGGGAGACAGGCAGAGACAGTGACAAAGACAAAGACAGAGAGAGAGACATAGAGATAAAGAGACCAGAGACAGAGATAGAGACAGAGACAGAGATAGAGACAGAGAGAGATACAGAGACAGACAGAGACAGAGAGTCAAAGAGAGAGACAGACAGACAGACAGACAGAGACAGAGACAGACAGAAAGAAACAGATACAGCAAAAGAATGATAAGGATAGGACAGCACGTAGTCAACACAATGAAGAGCAACTTGCCAGGAAACATTCTATTTTGTGGTTGAATCGTCAATATATATAGCTGAAGTGAGAAACTATTTTGAAGGTGTTTTAATCGAACAAAGTATTAATTAGCCGCAGTTCTTAGTCAGTCTTGTTTATCGACATCTTTTTCCTTAGGTCGACTACAGAGCAATAGAAGCATGTTTGAGAAGACAATCTGAGAGAAATGTTATTCTTACCAATGCGACGGGAATGCGTTCTTCTTGCGGTTGACAGGTGTACTCAAAGTCATTGCTATCGTCCCAATCAACAGATAACTTCCACTGAAAGATACACAATTTAATTTAATTATACAACAATCAAATCTAATCTAATTAAATAAAATTCAATAAGAATCACAATCCAATCTGGCCATAGCTAATATGATAGCGCATCCAGTTATTGTTGTTGCTATTATCATCATCATCGTCGTCGTCGTCGTCGTCGTCGTCATCATCATCATCATCATTATTATTATTATTATTATTACTATGACTATTGCTACACCAAAAAGCCATCTGCTGGACCCTCTCGATGTCCCAGATAGGTCTACGGGGGAGGGAAGGCTATAGCTATAGACCTACATGTAGGTCGCCTGATAATCATTTTCACTGGTCTTAATTTTTACAACTGCACAACTCCTTCTTTCCTTTCCCACCATCCATGGTAAAATACATCCAATCGGAGGCAAATTACTTTTTGCTAGTTTTAACTGTACAGAAGTGCTTCTACAACTGCACATTTTGTGTACGATTGCACGTTAAAAAGCACCATCAACATCGCCATCACCATCAACATCGCCATTACCACCACCATCAACATCACCCCGCCACCCCCCCCCCCCCGACCCCTCCCCCCCACCACCACCACCACCACCACCACCAAGCATCAATCGAAGCATCGAGCAATAATATTGTGAGTGAAGATCTTGCCCGAGGACCCTACTACAAAACCGCCTCAGAGGTTAGAGAACGGAGCTTAACATTGTTCTCTGTGCACTACTAGGCGACGCTCAATACAATAGTCTTCCTTGTTCTGATATACTGTATTAATGAAAACCAGCTGACGAGCTAGAACCAGCATGTAGCGTCTAAATCGTATTGGCTGATTCGGGAAAAAAATTGATGGTCTGTTATGGAGATCAGATCGTTATAATATTATGCGAAGTGAGTCAGTGACGGATTGAGAGTTTAACGACGTCTTGTGCAAGCGTCAAAATCCATTCGTCAGGGATTACCTTATAATTATTATTTAACTGCTTCACTGCAGCTGTCTACTCTCATAGCAGAAGAGAAGCGATGGCCTATATGATATCGCCTGAATTTCAATAAAATTATAAATTTGTTACAAAACCTTTTAAAGGTGTTTAATGATGCTATTATCATTCCCGTTTTTCACCCATGTGCACGCGGTGAGTCAGCTGGTTTTATGTCACTAGGCTATGTATCTAGACGTGTCAGTCTGAACGTAGTCCCAGGGTGAGAATATCCGGGAGGTTGGGGGTTTCAAACCCCCTAGTCTTTCTTAGCGCCCCATGTCAAAGTCTGTTTTTCACACCCCGATTCCAAGTGGATAATGGTCCAACCCCCCAAACCCCCTCCACCACAGTTATTTTCCCACAATTCTTATATACACTGCGTAGTCCGTCCAGCTTAGGCTTACCTGTGCGTTGTCGCAGTTGTCGTTCGGCACTCCCATCTGGACTGGTCCATGATCCATGTTCGGCGGCAAGTGCCAAGTCTTCTGAGCGGATGAGATCATCACCGTCGATCTCAATGAATAGACGACGACCAGACGAACCAACTCACTCACGAACAGCCGCATCTCAAACGATTCTCGCCAGCAGCAAACTACAATGAAAAATTTCATTCTCACATAATTGTATATATACTTGCGCAGTCTTTAGCGACGCCTGGCGACTCAAAATTAATGGTCGTTTGCACCGATCGACCTGTGTTATCTGTGTTACGCCATTTACAACATGTTTTACAGATTGCATCAGAAAAGTTGAACGACCACCGCGTCTCATGCGACTTGTTGAGACAAGACGGTCGTTAATTAAGATTGACGATGACTTTATCTAAATAATATTCGATTTTACGACATTGGTTGAGTTGAACGACAATGCGTGATAACAGGAGATCATTAGCTTTGTCTATTTTCCATGATAATGGCCTGATGCACTGCCTGGCACTAGAGTTCATCTAAAGAAGCGCTATAGAAACGATGTCGTAAAATTAATGTTTCTTCTTTCTGATGGCTTATTTTTAGTCGTTGTGTAGTGAAAAAAATATATAAAATCTCGGTAGTAGGTTCGTTTAGTGGTTCATCCATTGATATGTACTATATAGCTACTGGATAGGAACTGGCCTATGAAAGTACGGATTATCGCTCACTTAGGGATATCCCATGATTCTTTGAGGCAAAGACAATGATTCCTTAGAGCAAATCCCAGGATTCTCTGAGGCAAGTCCCAGGATTCTCTGCGGCAAGCCCCAGCATTCCTAGAAGCAAACCATAGTAAAAGATAGGCTGCACACTCTTCGGCTTAAAACGCAAATTTCTCAGCGATGATACAAAATTGTTTAAAACCAGGCTAGGGTTTTGGAGTTGAATGACATACAAAACAATCAACCTAATTTTATTTAGCGGCCACTGACCAGATTTCTTGAAAATAGCTTTTGAAGTTGACGAATTTAACATGGGTTTACATAGGAACATGCACGCGTCTCCCTA
Organism: Lumbricus rubellus; assembly: GCA_945859605.1. Taxonomy (NCBI): domain Eukaryota; kingdom Metazoa; phylum Annelida; class Clitellata; order Crassiclitellata; family Lumbricidae; genus Lumbricus; species Lumbricus rubellus. Next base: position 39,237,448 of record OX243819.1, read on the forward strand.
ACAGGAAGTCACGTGTGATTCGCCGTCGGCCATGGACCAGTAACCGAAGCTGTTCCAATCCAGTTAACCTAATACATATCAGTGGGTTCATCTATTTTAACCGTTCGTCTAGCCTAATGCAATGTAGATTTGAACAGCAGCTGGAAAATTTGGAAATTTCGTTCTGAAGTTGAGGCTTTTCTATCTGGATATACTTAAATAAAACACTGAAATGATTATATATGCATATATAAGTCTCCATGCCAGTAGAATAATTGCTTGTACTTTAAGATTTTGGTTCCTCGAGCTCGCACTTATGATCTCAAACAGCGCCGAGCCTTCTCTGTTGTGGGCCCCGCTATCTGGAATGGCCTCCCACTAACCTTGCGACTTATGCCTAGGGTAAATTCACCAGCTTTTTATAAGTCGATGAAATCCTACTTTTTAGCTGTGGCTGGGCTGGGAGCGCCTGTGAGTAGATTTCTTGAAGAAGTGCTAAATAAATTCTCGAAATTAATGAACGAATGAATTATAACATTATATTTATTTATTTATTTATTCTTTACACGGCCGACATTTCTTCTCTTTTTCCGATTTGTGGTGCTGCTGTGCTGGCCATCTATTTGCTGATGATGTTCAGGCTTTTGTCCATGGTCCCTCATCTTCCCAGCTGCTATTAGTTGCTCTTATTGAATCCATTACTAATCATCTCCACTCATGGATGTCTTCAAATCGCCTTTCGCTTAATACTTCAAAGACTCAATTCATCTAGCTAGGTACTCCCCAGCAGCTTCAGAAGCTTGATTTCATTCTGCTCTCTGAAAAATTTCCGCTGTTTTCCTTCTCTTCAAGTGTTCGGGATCTGGGTGTTGTAATTGATAGCTCACTTACCTTTACTGAGCATATTTCCAATGTGACACGCTCGTCATATTTCCATTTAAGACGTCTCAGAGCCATTCGTCGCTCTGTCTCCTCCTCCATCTTCACTACCTTAATTCATGCTTTTATATGTTCACGAATTGACTATTGCAATGCTCTCCTCATTGGTCTTCCTAAAGTTCGTCTTTCACCTATTCAGTCTGTTCTCAACTCAGCTGCTAGATTGATTGCCCGCCTTCCCAAGTAGCCTACTCTCACATCTCTACCTTTATGTTTCATGAACTTCACTGGCTTCCTCTCCGTGCTCGCACACAATTTAAGATCCTCACTCTGATCATAAAGGCTCAACGGGGTCTTGCCCTAAAATATCTAACTAATGTTTTACTTCGTCCTCACTCAGCTTCTTCCCACCGTCCACTTCGTTCATCCAACAGATTTGACCTCTTGGTTCCTCGGTATAGAACTGTTATGGCTCAGTCTCGATCATTTGTCTCAATTGGTCCTTCTCTTTGGAATGCCCTTTCTCCTTCTGTTCGCTCTACACTTCTTTCTGGTAGTCTCTCCTCTGCTTTGTCTCTTCTCAAAACATGTTTCTTCTCGCTGGGCCTTGCGCACTGGGAGCGCCTCTGAACGGTTCACCCTACTAGAGGCGCTTTATAAATGTTTAAATACAATACAATAACAGCTGACTTTGACAGATTGCTGAACACCACATTTTACGGGAAAAGCGACTATATAAAGTGAGACGCGAATTTTGCCTGTTAAATCAATAGCATATTTTATGAACGCTAAGAATCCGATGAATGCGTTGGAAGAGTAAAACAGACAAACAGACAATCACATACAGACAGACAGATATAATATTATAACACCCATGCAGAAATGCGCACATGCATGATGTAGTTTTGATGTACAGTACTTAACGTACGTGAACAGATGCATTATGAACAGGATCCGCTTGCATTCTCGTAGTGCTAGTTATTCTAATTATTCAATTGTATGATAATAATCGTGTGGCTGTGCATGTATGGCTGTGTATGTGTGGGTGTGTGTTCCTTTGACTGTGTCTCTGTGTATAGTGTTTCAAATTGTAATTATTCTCCATTTCTCCATTTGTGCTTCGGCGGACAAGATCGTTCGGCCTACGTCTCATAAACAATTTTTCATAGTCCAATAATAACTGCAGCATAGTGACACATAATTACATGCATTATAATAATTATATGCATCAACGTAAGTAAGTAGGTCAATTTTATGAAGCGCATTTCTTGGACCGCTAAGAGACTATGTATGCACGATACAACTTTACTTGTAGGTGATTATGTGTGTCTTTACGTGTCATGCGGATATATTAATATATCTGCATGACACGTTACCCAAGCATGCAGTCTCATTGGCTGAAATAATGTCTCCGTCCGAAAAAACTCTCTCTATTTTAAAAACATTTTCTGGTAAAGCAGCTTCCTATTTCTTGCTAAAAATTTCGAAGCGGTTTAACCTGGTTGATTATATATGATGTGACCATAGCTTATCTTATTTTTAAAAAGTTCAGCGAGTGTGAAATATTCCCCCACCCCACAATCTGCGACAGTATCCATCGCAGCCACAAAATATCGTCAATAGAAATCATACAATGCTTCATTAAACACCCTTAATATTGTATCAAAATGGCAATATACGTTACTGGTCTAGTGCCCTGCTCATCAGTGCTAAAATATGCCGAGCAAATTTCTGTCTAGGGTAACGGCCTCTGTTGTCATAGACCCTGGTCAAATCGGATCAATCCATCCACTAAGCGTGTTTCCACGCTTAGCGCAGTGTTCAATCTATATAGACGTATCGAGGTGGCAGTACTTCAGGAATTATAATCCCCAGAAATATTCGACAGCTCTTTTTTACATGCATAGATTTATTACATATAGCCTACATATAATGTGTGTGCGTAAAATTTTTCCCGTCCGAAAAATTCGACAGCGTAGCATTGATGTACTGAAAAATTAATAGATAATCAGATTTGACAGTGTATAATTTGTTCTTAGAATTGTTAAGTTAATCTGAAATTTTGACAGAAATACTAAAAATGGTAAAACGTCGTCATAAAAAAATCGGTCATAAGGTTTCGGCGCTGTCCGGCTCAGCGGTTGCTCGTTCGCCCAAATCGGCCATTTTTCTCGCCCCATACTCACCCCACCCCCACAACCCACACATACCTGAATACCCTTAAAGCAGGAAACTAGATTAAGCACAAGGTCGACTTCCATAGCAACCACAAGATATCGCTTATAAACACTGAAAAGCTTTCTTATACACCTTAAAAACCTGATTAGCAACGCCATTATATTTGTCAACTGTGGAAAAAATGTCAACATAACATCTTCGTTCAGCGTTAAGATACGGTCGACGCTAAGGTCCACGTCAATAACAAGATGTCGTTAAATTATTAAATAGAAATGTCTCGATTGACACCCTTTGAATTGCAGCAAATAATTTTAAAATATTTGTCAACTGTTTGTTTGTATGGGCACTGGCTATAATAGCGCCCCTTCATGCTCTCTTTACTCAGAGGCGCTCCCGACTACAGCGCTGACATTGCATCAAAGTTTTAATTATGGTAAATATTGCGAACTACTACAAGAACGTTGTAGTCAGGATAATTATTAACTCAGACACAGAATGTGCTATAATAGAGCCAGCCCCAAACCTCGCTAATAGAGGATGGTGAAGCACAGAAGCTATAATCATCTTCACTACGATTAGCGTCGTTAAACAGCATCTAACGTCTAACCGACTAGGTCCTATAATTATTGCCGTTCATCGGTTTCTACAATGGTGACCTTTGATGCAATTAAAGGTCGTTAAGCTATTAGAGTCAATTTCAATATCAAGTGGACCAAGAGTAACTCACAATGGTCCTGGTAACTACAGAGATGATTAATTGTGACTAGCAGTTAGTATTATTTTTGCAGTTTAGCGTCACTGCGTGTGTGATGACGAAGCGACGATCTCCTCTTTTATCAAGGCGTAGAACTGGCATTGGATATAATATCGCGAAAGATGTCGTTAAACACAAATAAAGACGTTCTCCTGTTAGACACCTCTGCAATGATCTTAACAGTTTTTATATAAATTCTGACTGCCTCGTAATCACTGGATATCGCGAAAGATATCGCTAAACACAAATAAAGACGTTCTCCCGTTAGACACCTCTGCAATGATCTTAACCGTTTCTATATAAATTCTGAGTGCCTCGAAATCAGTGAGTCCTAACAGCAAGTTAACTTATTTAGAAATAACTAAGACAAAACCCTGACCAGGAACTCAATGAAAGAGAAACGAGTAGACGAAGAAGATACCCATAACCCGCAGAGGAGGGGAAGGTCATTTAATGTAGAGTAGCACACAACAAAGTTGGTCTAGACTTAGTCTAGACCTATAGGCTGAGTAGCAAATGGATCCATTTTGGTATTTAGTCATCATCACCACCACCATCCCTATTATCAGTCACCTGTATTTAATTCGAAACATTTCTCAGATAAGAACACAATTTATTTGATTTTGCAAACGAGAATTCAATCAAATTATTTTACGTTGACAGCGAAATGAGACATGTCTCTCATTTCCTCCAGCTGTTGTCACATATTTATGACACCATTCACTGACGATTGTCAGCTAAAATTACATTCAGGCCGAATGTGTTTTGTTTTGTCTGGTATGGTAATGTAGAATGTAGAGTATTGTGGAGTAGGCTAAGTGAGGAGTTTCAACTTGCTGAATATAGAATGACATTATAACTAGTTTTTATAGTTGAATATTTGACTTTATTATACAGTGTATAATTATAAACTATTCTTGTATACATAAATCATGTTCTACACACACAGAATCCAACATTTTACTTATGTGCAAGTACACGTTTTGTGGAATCTACGGGTACTCATGGAAAAATTCATAATTTCGAGGTGCATTCATAAATTTTAAACCTAAATATATCATTTTGTGCAGAAATGAATGCTGAATCCATTGGTGTATTACAAGTTATGATATCTCAAACCAAACCTCAAATCCAGGGGGAGTGGTAACCACCCCACCCCTTGGTAGTCAGTGTTACAAAAAAGCTTGGTAGCCTGAGGGTTAAGAGAGAGAGAGAGAGTGAGACATGTATCTATGAATATGCTATGCGCATATCATGTGCAGCTGTCGTTCAACGCATACAATGTCATGTATGATAGGCCTGCAGCTATTCTAATAGGCGTCTACTATAATAATATGGATTGATTTCAGCAGAAGGTCAGTCAATACTGAATCAAAGTCTTCATATCAGTAACAGCAGCAGAAACAGCTTAGATCGGATGAAAGGAAAGCAACTACAATGAACATCTGTTTAACATTCTGCCTTTCATGCATATCATATTAATATGGGGGTGTGTGTGCGTTCGTGTGTGTGTTTGTGGAAGGGGGGTTGGGCGGGAGGGGCGTATGCGGGTGTTTTGGAGCGCGAGTGGGTGCGCGTGCATAAAAATATTATGAATTTTTAAGTATGTATGCCTACATACAATGTATATGTGTGCGTCTATCGAGCCGTTGACAACACATTTATTCATTGTGGCATTAGTTGAAAATATTTGTCTATATTTTTATAGTCATCCATCCATCTTTCCGTCTATCCATCCATCCATCCACTCATCCATTCATCCACCCATTCATCCATCCATCTATCCATTCATCCCTCCGTTTACCCATCCGTCCCTCCATCCATCCCTCCATCCATCCATCCATCCATCCATCCATCCATCTATCAATTCATTCTTCCATCCATTCATCCCTCCCTCCGTCCATCCAACCATCCAGTCATTCATCTCTCTTTCCCAAACAGTCAACTCTACCTCTCCCGGGTACCCCCCCCCCCTAGACTAAAGTACAGGTACTGTTATCTACATACCATGTGGACATTTGCATAGCGGATTTCAATCACCACTCAAAAAATCCCATGCAAGGCAAAAACAAAGCCATTAACAATCGCGCAGCCGTTCAAAAATCGATTTTCCATCGAGTTGTAATTATTATGATAATATCAACACTCACGTCGTCGTCGTCGTCGTCGTCGTCGTCTTTAAGAGAACAACCTTACAACACGACGTCGAGAGAACAGCTCGTGAAAACCACGAACCAAACGCATCAATCTGGGCCACAGCGCCTGCGCAACAGTCTCAACAAATCCCTTGACGAACCATCTGTGGAGAACCAAACGTTCAGCTTCCCAGGGGTGTGCGGATTTAATTATTCCAGGCGTCACTGATATTATCCGTCAACGATTATTGCAAGAAAATCGCGATACTAAAGCGACGACCGTAACAACAGCTGTTGAAGCTATTCGATGGCTTGTGCATGATATTATTATGACGGCCGCGCTGTGGTAAGGCTCCGTGACTGATCTAAAACAAGCAGCGTGCGCCTAGTGTGGTGATCATACGTGCGAAGGTTGTTCCGGTGTGGTGACGAATAATGCCCGGGTCGAAAGATGTTCCAGAAAGCATCACGTGTTGATTCACGTTATTAGCTGCTCCTTGCAATAAGAATTTATTTTTCCGTCGGTTTCAGCACTGTTTTCGTCATCCGTTTATTCATTTATACATCTATCCATACATTCATCCATACAATATCGATGCGCGCATGCTGAACACCGTTCTCTTTGATTGTGCTTTTGTGCTGTTTTTTTTCGAGAGCGACTTCGATAAGTTTCACTTTAATACGTGTCTATAGGCCTATATGAATTCGTCATTGCGATTACGACTACTCATTTCTTTGGCTGGATGCGCGTCGGCAAAATAGAGAAAATTGATTTGCTCCAGCTTGCTTGAATAATTATTCCTGAGATTAGTTTTTCATTATTTTATGGTCCGTGATACGGATGTGACTCTTGACCGGAAACGCTGTCTTTCGATGCTGTTACCATCAGCTTCAACAGCTCCCGAGTGTGTGTAGTTGCGGTTTAACGTCACTGTGTGGTAACAAAGATCATTAGCGACACCCTCCTCCTTTATCCAGGCTTGGGACTGGCACTGGCAGAGTGCAACCAGTGGCGGAGTTAACTCCCGAGTGCATGTTTGCTCGCTCTCTCTTTTAACCACCTTTACTCGATCCTCGTTGGCCTCCCTCTTGAGGTCCTCAGACAATTAGATCGGGTTCTGCGCAGACTGCGAGACTGTGCTCATTGGACGAACCCCGAAGTTGCCCGCTTCATTCGTCCATCCATTAATTCATCATTCATCAGTCAATTCATTCGTCCATTCGTGCAGAAACGATTTTTCCATTCAGTTATGACTTTTTTCGATGCAACCTTTCAAATCAGCGTCATTTTACCAGACAAATAATTGCCCTGTTAGCAACATAAATGCAACTAAGAAAATTAATCGTGAACTCTGTAAAAACAAAGGCTAAAATTAATGTTTTTCGCATGAACATTTACGTATGATTTACAAATTTCACGTGGTAAGCACTTTCTATCAGATATGGCAAAGAAGGCAGGCAGCGATAATAGGCCTATACTTTGAAATTCTCACCATTGTGGTCTGCTTGAAATGGCAACCCAGAAACATATTTAGCACCAGGTATCAATTTTCCACTACACCCAACAGGCATGCACTCGATTTACGGCGTCTGCAACGTACAACGTGGACCGGCGACGATAATTATTCGCGTAGGTTTGGACGGCTGCAGCAACACTCGCTGGGTGGACGCAGCAGAAATTCTGTTTTTGCCTAAACATCGAAACGATGATGACAGTTGTGCAGTCAGGGAGTGAAACGAGGGATACATGTAAACACACACACACACACACACACACACACACACACACACACACACCAGAAAATGGATTTGACTGATTGCTTGTCACGTGAATGTTGTCTTTCCTTCCTCGTCTGCAGTAACACAAGAGCCCGGATGCAGCGAATTATAATAATTGATGGCAGGATAATTAGTTTTTCGGTGAAACCTGTTCCTCTCAATAATTAGATTCTGGTAGCCTTCATTATTATAATACAGTCGGCTACCGATCGCTTACTGTTACTGTAACCATGTTCATTTATTCCTACTCACAGGAACATAGGCATCCTCAGGTGCTTTTGCAGGGTAGCTCATGGGCTTCTATCCCATGTATAGGCGGGCGCGACTTGCGCCCAGTGAAAAACAGGGGGGGGAAACAGAAGAAAGCCAAAGCTAACGCCGATAGGGGGGGAAAGCCCGCCATGGAGGCAGTGTCTAATTTAGTCATCTCTAGGAAGAAGTTTCCCCCCATAAATTACTTCCCCCCTCCATGAACATTGTATTAGTTATTAGTTATAATAGTATTACTATCTACATTATTTCATCACATGAACTGTTTTAATACGCCACGATAAAATTTACTATTACCTAATTATAATAATATTATATATCAGGGGCGGATCCAGGATTTATGGTTAGGGGGGCGTAAATACTACATACATACATGCATACATGCATACATACAATGTACATACATACATACATACATACATACATACATACATACATACATACATACATACATACATACATACATACATACATACATACATACATACATACATACATACATACATACTTACATACATACAAGCAAACATAAGTACATACACATACATACATGTACATAGGCATATAAGCCCACACACATACATGCATTTGTTCGGCACAGTGGTGAAGGCGTATACAGGCCTAATTATTATAGTATGCATGTATGTATATATGTATGTATGTATGTATGATTGTATGTATGTATGTATGTCTGTATGTCTGTATGTATGTGTGTATGTATGTGTGTAAAAATAATATAGTCGATGCCAATTTATCATACGATAATTAACATAGTAATGATAGAAATTGAATACACTAGTATTTGTATAAAAATAGATTCAATAAGCAAGGGATGCGCCTCATCCATGGACCGCACGCCACTGAGCGTTAAGAGAGTGATTATATGAGTAATCTTTTATACATTTATTTCTGCTGAAGAGCTCCCATGACTCGACCTGCTGAAATCGCAGTTCTATATCCTTGATTTGCTTTTGTCCATAATATCGGCCGCTGAACGCTTTCGACGGCTATAATCAGGGCGACGAATTTCAAAATTATAATGATAATCATATGCCATCTTTTGAGATTTAGGCCTAAGATAGGCTTATGTCTTACCAACGGCAGTCGGCTTATTCGCGAATGATAAAACTGCTTGTTTAAGCCGTTTTGACGGCGGACCACTCGACATATTTTTTAATTGACCAATTTCTATTTACGTAAATTTTGTCTGTACATGAACTTTGTGAATGAGTTGCTAGCAGACGTAAGGCAAAAGTCATTGGTCACGTGGGCAACGTCTGCTAGCAACTCAGCCTACTCAGGTAAGTAGGTAAGAGAGCTCCATTCTGCCGGTCTAGCTACTTCAAACATCCTATTCCCAGATTGCAATTATATTAGTTTTAGGTCAGTTTAGTTTGAGAACATTTGTTGAGGTTTAGGGGGGGGGCGTACGCCGGCTCTGCCTCCCTCTGAATCCGCGCTTGTTTATGGCCTACTATTTTAATAAATGATACAATCATATTGTAATGATTTGATTTAATATTAATACTTGTAAAAATACTGTATTTGTACAACTAAATGCATTGTTTAATCTAGACATCTCTGGGAGGGAGTTCCCCAGGAATGAAAATTTTCCAGAAAAATCGATAGGTGTTGTGAACAACTGAACATGTATATAGAATAATTTCCCCCTCTAAAAAAGTATATAATGCAACATTGACCCCCCCCCCATATAAATTTGACAGGCTTATACAAGTGCAGTTATCCCGTCAGTAGAAGAATTTGACTGCAAAGCATCGAAGTAGGCCCACTAAAAATAAGGTCATGCATCAGCATTTTGGGGAAGTAAATGTATGTTTCAAAGAGGAAAATTAGGCGAAAGACTAAAAAATGTTGTCAGAAAATTTCTGTCTGTGCGGTTTTCGTTTGCCCAAAACAGCCATTTACTCCTCCCCAATCCTTAATTCCCCAAATCCGTGTGACTATATATAGGTAACACATTGATTAGCCTACACACTGGACTAAATGGCTCCAGTGTTATCTTTCAAATTTCAGACTTCAAATATCAAAATATTTTGTTCCTTGAACACTTAGAAAAACAACATCATTATTATGTAGGCCCACATTGTATTTTGAAGTATTGCAGAAATTGCAATGCGGAAATTGCAAAAATTTATTATGGGGGAAGGGACGCATATCACACCCAAAACCCCTCCCCGGCCGTCTTGGCGCTGCGTGTTTCGGTGATCGTCTGCTGGATGCTTGTTTGTCTCTTCCCCCCAGAAACCTTCATTCCCTGTAGTTAGGGGACAAGATTACATATTGCCGGGAGAGTAGGTCGGCCCAATAAGGGGGGGGGGGAGAATATGTATTGCGCCCGGCTGCTTAGGGGGGATAGAAGCCCCTGGAGTAGCTAAGCACAATGGTCATGGTTAGATGCTTAGAAAGCGGTGGCAGAACTGTTGTCGACATTAGAGATAGTGTACAAATTTATTATTCAACAGTTAAACGACATCTTATAGCAACAAAGGCTGTTGACGTCTTTAAAGTTTGCAAAAATAACACCAATATTTAAACAGGGTGATAAGCAGGAAATGTCCAATTATAGACCGATATCGATACTACCATACTTTGGTAAAATTTTAGAAAAGGCCATGTGCCAGAGACTTAACGACTACATAAATAAAATGAATATATTGTATCCCCTACAGCATGGATTTCGTCCAGGTCATTCAACTGATATGTCCATAATTAATAGGCAGGATCTTATATCCAAGGCAATAGACACGAACAAATATTCTATCGGCATATTTCTGGACCTTGCAAAAGCCTTTGACACGGTTGACCACAATGTCTTACTGAGTAAGTTTGAAAATTATGGTGTAAGGGGAATAACCCTCTTATGGTTTAAAAGTTATCTGGAACATAGGTATCAGCAGGTGATATGTAATGGGACGTTATCTTCTCGGAAACCTGTAAGAGTTGGGGTCCCACAAGGCTCCAACCTTGGCCCTCTGTTGTTTTTATTATACATAAATGACCTACCTAATGTATCTACTATGATCAAATTTATTTTATTTGCAGACGACACGAATGTTTTCTGCTCTCACGAGTCCTTGGCCACGTTATAGTGGAAATAATAAACTCAGAACTGGCCAAATTAGCATGCTGGTTCAGGACTAATAGACTTTCTCTCAATGTAAAGAAATCACGCTTTATTGTATTTCGTTCGCCAAATAAGAGTCTTCAAGGTCATCAGATAGACTTGTCAGTTGATGGGGTTTCTCTTGTACAAACTCGTTCTGTAAAGTTTCTAGGAGTCTATGTAGACGAGTGCTTAACATGGACAGAACACATTAATATAATTGCCAATAAAATTGCAAGGAATGTTGGAATCCTGGGAAGAATATCACACCTACTCCCAGTACACATCCGTAAAAACTTATACTATACGTTAATTAATCCATATTTTGATTATGGTAATATTGTCTGGGCTGCCAACTATTCGACGAGGTTAAAATGCCTTGTGCTCTTACAAAAAAGAGCGATTAGAGTTATAGCTGGTGATCATCGATGTGCACACACAGCGGATAGATTTGAAGAGTATAATATTATGAAATTTGAAAGCAAGAATTACTATCTAGTGGGAAATTTTATGTATAAGTTTGTAAAGGGTATGTTACCCGAAGTTTTCTCAAACTCTTTTACCAGAATTGTTCATGTGCATGATCATAACACAAGAGTGAGCAAGGGTCTGAGTGTGTCTTATGCACGTACAAATTATCGTAGATTCTCAATATATTGCAGTGGACCAAAAATTTGGAATGCAATACCCATAAGTATTCAGTCTTTACCTACATACTCGCAATTTAAGAAGCGCTGGAGAGACCATCTTAATCTAAGGGAACATGATTGAATGCATCTAGCTTGTTTTTTTTGTTTTTGTTATTTGTCGGTCTTTCATAGGATTGCATGTTGTTCTATTAAATGTCGAGTTATCATCATCTTCAGTGTTAACAGCATAGTTGCTATGTTCTGTTTCTGTACAACCAACATTAAGCTGAGCTACATGTATAGGGTGGGCCCTTCCCAGCGGGGCTAGTGCCCCTTCTGGGTCTTCCCCTTTCCTGGTTGATACAATGAAATGTGCTTCTGATAATTTTCCTTTCAAATGTGTTATGTTAATATGTTTGTCAGACAGTATGAACACGTTGTCTAGTTTAGTAGCACTATGTTCAGGTTGTGTTTGATATGCTCCAAGGAATAAATAAATAAATAAATGTCAAAAAAAATGTCAAAGTTACCGTGTCAAATAATGTACAAAGCGATGAAGCCAAGAAACTTATAGTATCGTAACAATATTGGGTACTTGTTTTTTAATCACCCCCAACAGTCATTGGTGGCCAGAAGAGCGTTGATTCTTGCTTGTTTGACGACCACTAAAATTTATAAATTCGATTAAAAATATTTCCTAACGAAATAGAAGCGGAATTTAGCGCGTGAGGGTCGGTTAGGGCTCAGGTTAGGCGTCGTGAGGGTCGGTTAGGAATAGTTTTAGGGTTAGTGCAGTCATTCTGCTAAAACTGAAGCTGGATTGATGAAAATGTTCTTGCCTAACTGGAGCTGGATTGACGAAAAATTATTGTTCTCTAAATAGAAGTTGGATAGCAACTATATAATAATTTTTATAGGATGCAACCAAGAAACAAAGCTGTTGGGGTGAATTAAAAAACAAGTAGGCCTACCCAATATTGTCAAAAGGTGTCTAAATGTTTAGGCCTAATTGCAATCTCCCTAACATTCAATTCTTTTAACAAAGTTATGCAATTCATCTGTCATTGTCAACGACAAAAACACGTGACAAAATAAGTATCTGATGCAAATCAAGCAACATTGTTCTAATCTATGGCAATATTATTGTTCAAAACGAAAATTTATAAGCATGAAAAAATTAATTTCATTTGCAAAATCTGTTAGATGCATGTAATTTTAATCTAAATTGCAACAATAGCTATGACAGTCTGAGGCTGGACAGCGAGGTCGTGCGTCCGGGTGGCAGTCGGGTAACTCGGGTTTCGTCTTACGCCGCAATAATATTATAATATGTGAACCACAAACGTGCTTGTGGCACCCAAATCGACGCCAGAGGTCCTGACCTGCAGTGTTGCCACTGAGGTTTCAGAAAAAAACATAGATTTCCTATAAAAAAACACAGAAAAACACAGACGTCGCCCGGCCGAAAAGTGAAGAAAATTTTATATTTTCGCCGGCAAAAAAGTTGATGACCTTTTTTTTTTTTTTTTTTTTTAGTCGTCCGGTCTAAAATGTCAAGAAAAATGTACAAATTGTCAACTCGCCCAAAAAAACACAGATTTTCCCCAAAAAACACAGAAATCCAGACGAAAACGGAAAAAAACACAGATTTTCCCAAAAAAACCCAGAAACACAGACGAAAGCAAAAAAAACATAGATCTATGTGGAAAAACACAGCTGTGGCATCACTGCTGACCTGCCCTGCTGTACCGGTGTCAGCGGAATAGATTGGCATAGTAGCATCATACGACATGATACACAGTTCCCGTTCAAAAGCAAGATTTCATCCTTTTTTGCACTGACGATTAATGCGAGTGGATGGTAGCAGAATTTATTGCGTCACTGGCTTAATTTTAAAGGTGTCGTTCGAAAGCACGTATTGTATTAAACATTTATAAAGCGCCTCCACTAGGGTGAACCTTTCAGAGGCGCTCATAGTGCGCAAGGCCACGAAATAAGTTTTAAGGAAAGAAAATGAAGAGGAGGGATTACCAGTTAGAAGTTGGGACCGAGTAGATGGAGACAGAGTATTCCAAAGAGAAGGGCCAATTGATGTAAAGGATCGGGACTGAGCCATAGCCGTTCTAGTAGGAGGAACTAAAAGATCAAATCTATTTGAAAAGCGGAGTGGGCGATGTGAGGAGGCTGAAAGAGGGCGGTGAATTTCATTGGCTAGATATTTCGTAATTACTTGTACTACCACAGTATTGGTATTGCCTCAAAATTTACTTTTGCACTCCAAAGCAGTGATACCGCTCCTTGGCTTTTTTCCCAAGATCTTGGCTTTTTCAATCGTATCTTGGGATATTGGCTTTTTTCAAAGGACCTTGGCTTTTTAACTTGGTTTATTTTCTGCCCACTAAATATCAATAATCTTAGCAATAATCCACTAAATAACAATAATCTAAGCAATAATCCACTAAATAACAATAATCTTAGCACTAATATAACTATGACTGGTATTTATCCGACTTATTATTCTCTGATCTGTTTGCTCTCTGCATATTAGTTACTTGTGACGTCACGTGCAATTTCGCGAGATTCCGCGCAAAATCGCAAATAACTTGATAGGCCTAAAGATAAATGATAAGTTGATAACAGATACCCATATTAATTAATAACAATAGACACTAATCTAAGAAATGCAAACAAGTCAGCTTTAATGGCTCACAAGATCACTCAAAAGCAAAAAATATTCTGAACTCAAGAAAACAACAACTCAAGTGAAGATGACGTTTATTTCTCAAAACTAGTGCGCTATGTTCCAAAATGTTAGTAGGCCTATGTTAGAAAATCAGCAAAAACGGAACCAATTATTAACAATTCAACATACATTAATTTCAGGATTAACTAGGCCTATACATAATTTCAGTTTATCGGATAAAATGGCTTCTGTTGAAATAAAATAGGTGGCATAGTCCATAATTATTAACTTGGCTTTTCTTGGCTTTTTTAAGACCCCATCTTGGCTTTTCTTAAAATTTGGAGCGGTATCACTGGTCCAAAGTAGTATACCCTGCGCGCACTTACTGTCCCATCCATCAAAGAGCCGCCAGAACTACTACGCGCGGGTGGTAGAAGACTAGAAAAGAGGGCCTGAGAATGATTCCAAGGCGCGCGAGTCGTCATTATTTTTCTGCGGGACGCGGCAGTGGTAGACACCTTTGCACCGTCATAATTAGGTCCATTGACCATGGCATCGACGACGGGCACGACAGTCGAGATTGCCACGGAGATGGAATGACTAAACACAGCGCTCTTTTAAACGCATTTCTTCGTGCATCTAGTCCCTGAGACCTTAAGTCCAATTTGCACTAAGTTTTATGTCAGATGTAGGTTGCAACCTAACGTTGTCTACCGGAGATCTGAGTCCGATCTCTTCTGGCTGCACCGTGTATATCTCTATCTTTAAGAGTCCAGTGATTGAACTTGGTGTCAGTTTGAAGAACTTGGCTGGGCCAGATTTAGAGGAGTCTTTAACGATTTTGGCACTTATAACATTATGATCAGTTATATCAATGGAAATACTGTTTCCTTCCTTTCATTAAATTTCAGTAATTCTTGCTTAATGAAGTTATGAGATCAGGATATAGGCCTAGGCCTAAATGCATTTGGCACAATAGGCCTATTGGAATTCATTTGATGGTAAGAAAGCAATTGGGAGCAACATATGGAGCGTCGTATCACGTTTTAGAGGTGAATAACAAATAGCTGGTCTAGTTAACTACACCGGTAAGCGAGAGCGGCATACGTCTGTTGTTTTAAAAGTCGAAAACAGTTCCGAGTCCTATTTCCAGACAGTTCATACCAAGAGACGAGAGTATGCATTTGCATGGCAGGCGTTTGTATATGAGAAGAAAGATTGGCGCTTTGAATAACAGAAGAAAACAATCTCAATAAATAGACAATAACGACTTTCAATATTCCACATAAAATCGAAGAGCAATTAACCTTTGACAGAGCAATAATAATGAACACAAATGACAGCTACAACAAAATTAAGACGTATAGTAAACACATAGTCACGTGATCATTATCATAAGCGATCACTTGACTACATCACGTGATCTAAACAAATTAAGAAGAAGCAACTTAATACATCTAAATCATAATTATCATTATCTCCAAAATCAGCAGAAATATATATTTGATTTTTTTAATAAATAATAATAATATTATTAGGCTACACATTTGAGAAAAACACTTTCAACATAATTAGTTAATTTCAGCGAAAAGAAGAACCGCTTTAGTATAGCGCGTTAGAAACCGTAATAATTATTTCCACATAATTATAAGTACAGCGTATGCACACAAAAACAAATCCAGAGTTAAGGGTTGATTTTAAAGACACACAGCCATTTTTTTCTGTCAAATTTTAATTAAGACATACGATTACGATGCAGAACGAAATAACAATAACAGACATTCAAAGCAAAAAATTAAACTCAGCTTTTGACAAGACATTTACACAGCACACGAAACGGGATGCGCATTATGTATGTTAACGTTCAAAAACTCTGTATTCACCATAATGATTATAGTAAAAAGTTGAAGTGTTCCAACTTCCAAGCAAATGGTACCTTACAAATATTCTGTTTTCTAAATAAATAATAGAAAAATTACACTCATCTTTAAACAGCTACTATCAAATCATTTCTCCTGGCGATAAATTATAATCTGTACATCCCGTTTCATAATGCGGCTGGCTTATAGCCGCGAACAACACTTAATATAATACACCTAATAATATTGTACACATAATTATGAAAAAATCTTATAAGAAAATACGCGATTAAACATCTATATTTTGTGACTATAACCTGCAAAACAAAATTTACTCAGAAGGTAAAATTGCAGTTTACAGCAGGACAGGAAATTTTAATTTTGTTTCGAACACCTCATAGACTACTTTAAATTACATCGATATCATTTATGTAAGTGTATAACTATAGTATCGGGAATAAGTGTCGTTTTGGTTCGGGTGAGGCGTTATAATGGTCGGTTAGGATCAGGTTAGGGTTGGGTTATTGTAGTCATTAGATAGGCCTACCCTTCAAACTACTGTTTATGCTTCGATCCACGATTCTATAGTTTTGCCCTGGATAGTTTCTGGACTAATCTAAATGCAATCAGATGATCAGATGGATTTCATGATTAGATTGGTGCGACTAAATCATAAACCTGCCGACAAAAATGTTCAAAAATTTTCCCGCTCAGTGAACACACGATCGTCTGCTGCAAGTCTTACGTCACTTTAGCAGACCATTCAAATTTAATGATGCTTTACGAAAAGAAACGACAACAGATTAGATCAGCAGAGATTAGATTAGATTAGATTAGATTAGATTAGATTAGATTAGATTAGATTAGATAACTAGATCAGCATAAAGATATGAACTGAACAATTAAATCGATATTGTTCACAACATTGTCAGCAAGAACAGTAGAGCGTCAGTGCGCAATGCGCATGCGCCGACGATGTTATGTGGTTTTAGAATTAATGTTTTCGGTTGTGAATTTCATCGGCATCGTTGTTCGGCTGCTTGGTCGACAGAGATCGGATGATATAATTATTATGTTTAGAGGCTGCCGTCGTGAAGGTGGGCTAAGTTGACATTCTGGTGATTTGATTCTCCACCCGAATACTGGAAAATCAATTGAACAACCTGATTATTGTTCTAACTCTAGCTATAGCCATCTATGATTATATTATTTGATTGTTCTGCAATTTTAATAGATATTAAAATGTTTAATTAGACTGCTTTGTGACCCTCTCGAAAGGGCTGCTTTTAAGGAATTTTTAGAACTGCACAGTGCACAACCCCTTCTTTCTTTTCCCATCCTCCATGGTGAACTACTCCAAAACGGAGGAAAATTACCTTTTAAAACTAGTTTTAAGTTAACGGCACATAAGTACAACTGCACGCTAAAAAGCCCTGCCTCTCGAATGAGCCATGACTTTGTCTACTCCTTCGAAACTCACTCCAGATTTTATTTCGAAGCAGATTCTCAAGCATTTATCTGTTTCTGAATAAAGATTTGCGACGCGGTGACTCTATACTTTCTATGGCCTATTATTCTGATATAAAGTCTCCGCGGTAGTGAGAATATTTTACCCAGGATATTTTATTTCAACACGAGACAGGCTACACGAGACAGGCTACAGTAGCATCATAGGCTATTTATAACCAACCAGGTTAGACCGTAGTTGACGATGCTTCATTATTTCAACAATTACGTATACATGTACGTTACAAAATTATTAATTATAATTAAAAGAAAACTTTGGTTTGATACAGATCTAGTCTTCGGGGGAACATTATTTCAGCTACTGAAGACTCTGTCTCGGGATAGACTTTTGTTGTGACACCGACAGCAGGCCTAGGCCATTATTTACTTCAATTAACCCGCGTTTCAATCATTTATGACCGCTACTTAGGCCTATTTATATGTAGCACCTTATATTTTATTATAAAGGTGTTTAACATCAGCCAAAATTCATTGTCTAACCTAGCGAAAATCTGGCGTTTCGACTTAAAGGTTTATTGATAAGGTCGTTCGAACTATAGTAATATCAATTTAATCGACATCAAAATTAATAGCTGCTATGACCTCCTTTGTTTTCCATACTTTTGACCGGCACTACCAAAGCAGCAAAGTAGGAGAACAGATCGAGTTTGAATAGATCTCTTCATCTAAACGATATCTTATGGCAAGAAAGTTCGTAGGTAATTAAGTAATTTCTCACTTCAATTCTCAATTGCAGACCGCATTCTGATTTACAAACAATATCATGCATAAGCGTGTACATTCAAAGAGAAGAAGAATCAGAATATAGCATAATTTACTCATAGGCCTAGGTAGGAGTCTAAAAGAATTTTTGAGAACTGTCCAACTCCTTATTTCCCTTCCCATCCTTCATGGTAAATCACTCCCAATCGGAAATCGATGATCTTTTTCCTAGTTCTAACTTCACAGATGTGCTTCTACCACTGCACAAATACATTTAAAGCTAAACATTTTGTGTGGAACTGAGCGCTAAAAAGATATCTTTATTCGCCATTCTTCGTTAACGTGAACAGCAATCTTGAGTGGGATCCCCGGATGGAAGAGTAATTGGAACGTTTAAAGAGCCTTTTATTATATCGACGTATATTCTACGTTTTAAAGGTGTCTAGCGACAATCAGTTTTGTGACGATAATGTTATGAAGTAATCAACGAATAAATTGAAACATCACTGCAACTTAATTGAATGGTCTTGTTTCTTCCTATATTATATCCAAACGCAATGATGATTCCATTTATTCTTTGATTAGCCTACATCATAATGATATTATTATTTAAAATATCATTTTATCGGGGCTGCTTATCTATAATAATATGTGTGCTAACTACAGTGTAAAGTCAGTGTGATTCCCGATGCTGTTCAATACAATGATTCTAGTTTTGAATGCAAGTCAAACTAAGTATTTTCCCTCCTTGAAAGCAATTAGGTAAAGCTGAGCAGTGATGGCGATTATCCGTCTAGGTACAATGTATGTTCGAAAAACACCAAGTAATCATCGCATGTCGTTCTGGTAAGTGACATATTCAATTATTCATAGTCAGGGCCGACCTAATGTGACGTAGATCACGTAGCCCATTTCGCTGAGTTAAAGAAACAATTAAGATGATTGCGTAAAAGGCTGTTTTCGCGAATAATTTATAATATAGTCAGATAAATGCGTTACGGTGGTGTCAAAAACTAATGTCAATATTATTTCTATTAAACGGTCTAGCTTCTTCCTACAGTAAGTCAGCCACTGCGTGAAAAATAGTTTCGAACTTTGGTTGATTTGGATGATTATTGTTGATTTTTAACGCGAGCAAATTATTGCACAAAGCGCCTAATCATAATAAATTTCGGCGAACTAAATATTAAGGTTATCTTTAAACAGCGGCAATGTTGAACGATAATATCGGATGTTAGCGTTGTAAAAACGTAATCGTGATTGTAATCGTAATCTCCAAATTTCGAAAGCGCCGCTCGAAAGCCAAGCGCAGGTCACCATCTTATTCAAGATATAGTCAGACGACTTGTCCGAAGGAAATCATAGTCAGGTTGCCATAGGATCAGAGGTGGCCTGTCTAAGCGAAATAGTCTTTAGTAGGGAGGGAAGAGCCCTTAGAGCAGGATGATTTAGGGAAGGATCTACGTATTAGCCCATAATTGGTTCAAATGAAGACTATTATTGCATTACATTTTTTAGAAATATTCTGAAACTTACTCCTGGTGGCATCGAGTGGTTGTCCTGCAATAAAAAAAATTATGAATTAATATATCCGTAAAAATGTACAGAGTGCATTCTGGACACTGCATGCAACATTAGGCTATGTAATAAAACTAAAAGCTCGCATAATGTCGTTTAGTGTAGTGTAGTATAGTATAGTGTATAATACTAATAGTACAGTATGATATAGTAGAGTCTAGTTACTCTAGTATTATAGGATAGCATAGTTCAGTGTACTAGTGTAGGGTAGAGAAGTGCAGCGTTGCTTAGTGTAGCTTAGCGTAGCGTAGCATAGCTTAGCATAGCACTGCATATAGTATGTACAGCATAGTATAGCATAGCATAGCAAAACATAGCATAGCATAGCCAAGCATAGCATAGTATAGTATAGCATAGGATGTATAGTATAACATAGCATAGCATAGCATTGCGAAGCATTGCATAGCATAGTATACTATAGCATAGCATAGTAGATTAGCAAAGTCCGTACAAAACAATAATTCGGTTGAGGATGGAAAGAGGAATAGCCTACAGCCCACCCATACCTTAGCAGACCAATCGCTCTATAATGTGGTACGGCATGCCAGAATACAGAATTATTATTATAGTAGTATAGTACACCAGTGTTTTGCATGGTTATAGTACGATATGGTACTCTATTGCAGGAGTACTGCAGTGCAAAATAGAAGTAGAATAGCATAATATAATAGTATGCATGACATTACTTAAAATTCGATAAAAATTATTAAACATACTTTAAAGCTAAAGTTAGCTAGTGAAAACTAGCAGATCCGTTAAAACTACTACATTTTTTAGGAAAAAGATATGAGATCGGAAGTAAATTTGATTCGTCTAAACTAAAAAAATACGCGTTTAACATGAATCGAAAGTGAAACTGGATTCAAAACAATTGAAAACGAAAGTGAAACTAGATAAGTCGATGCTTACGTTAGGGGGAGGAGTCACGTGTTTCCGGAGTGGCATTTGCTCTCCCAAGGGAGCGCGGCAACCAGGAAGAAAGCTGGACAATTATAAGACGTCAGAAAATCATTTTAAATGACTCAGATGAGCAAATGAATGGAGGAATAAACGATTTATTTAAACATATTTATTTATTTATTTATTTGATTGATTGTTGGTTGATTGATTGTTTGTTTGATTGACGTATTTATTTTATTCGTTTATTGATTGACTAAGTGATTGACTGTCTGAGTGACTGACTCACTGACTCGCTCATTCACTGGCTGGTATATTGACAGACTCATTATTGAATGATTGATTGATTCACTAATTGGTTGAATGAAAGAACGAATGAACTTAAGTACAATCAAATGAATGAATGCATTAGTTAATTAATTAATCAATTAATTAATTACAATGAGTGAATGAATGATTGAATGACTAAATGAATGAATGAATGAATGAATGGATGGATAAATGAATGAATGAATGAATAGATGGATGAATGGATGGGTGAATGTTTTAATGAATAGATGGTTGAATTTTGGAGTAGGCTAAATAAAACATTAAACGACTTCATTCTTGTATGTCGCATATATTAGCGGCATAGGTTATACCAAAATGATGCGAACACGTCGATAAAAGAATGAGAATGCATTAGGTGAAACAACGATCGAAAGAAAGAATAGCCAGGTACAGGACGAATGAATGGATGGACGGATGGATGGATGGATGGATGAACGGACGGACGGACGGATAGGTGTATGGATGGTTACTGGCCTGTAGTAGGAAGGTGTTGAACTTTCCGGTTGTAATAGAAACGGGCCGTCATCTTCAGAAACAGTTGCACACGCTTTTCTGCAGAGAAATATTCGTTCACAGGTTTTAGCTATGGATTTTGATACACTGGCTGAAAAAAAATAGTCTATTAGTCTCACCTAATAGGCCTACATAAACTCAAGTATTCATCACCTGACTTGTTTGCGTCTATTTATGTTTTCAAGCGATCATATGAAGAACGCGCCATCTTTAGAAGCGATCGAAAATCGCAAATTCTCAAACACCTAGGCCTATTCTTTTAAACAATCATAATTGAGACTTCCATTATTATCTTTCAGACCTTTACTTCGGCCTCGGATTAGTTACAACGCTACAATAATCGTCTAATAGGTTTTTTTCAAATGTCCAGAGGTTTACAGGATCCCTCACGAACTTCACCAGCATAAAGTCAAAATTATTATTATTATTTTTTTACCCGAGGTATCTACATGTATGATCCCTCAGGTGTCAGATATTAATAATAAATTTAAATTTATTATTATTGTTATTGTTATAACTCAATAATCTTTATTAATAATCAAAGGTGTGACAAACAATAACTTATTATTATTATTACTATTATTATTACTAAATTATTATTATTATTATTATTATTATTATTATTATTATTATTATTATTATTATTATTATTATTATTATTATAACCATCATTTATTTCAGTTACAAACTGTGCAACGCCAACTGGCTGTGCTTGCTGAACAGTATAGTGAACGCATGACAAAACGCAATCGTAATGTAGGCCTACTAGTAGATTGCCTACAGCAGCATACTTAAAACCAATGTATAGTGCATTTAATTATTAGTATGGCTGGTCGTCCTCGACCCCGGTTGGTTATTATTATTATTATTATTATTATTATTATGATAAAAAAATTTTTTTATTATTATGATAATAAAAAAAAAATTGGAATCACATTCTTGGTCCAATTCTCTAAATATATTTGGAAACTTTTAGCGTGATGTGTTATTAGGCATTAGAGATATATGAAGAACAATTTGCATTACGTAATTTGCATTACGTTACATATTATTATTATTATTATTATTATTATTATTATTATTATTATTATTATTATTACGATTATTATCATTATGACTAGTATAAACAGCAGTTTTAAGTGACAACAAGTAATCGGGAGATACACTCACAAAACGATCTTGTCCCTCCTACAAAAGTCAACAAAGGAAAGAAAGTTGTAATCGAACTGCTACACGAAACATTGCCACAGCGCATTATGTAGTATTGCAGTGTAAACATTGTCTTAATCATTGCAAATTTAGGCACATACAATCATGTAGTTTTGTAGCACCTCTTCAAGATTATGTAGTATTGCAGTGTCAACATTGTCTTAATCATTGCAAATTCAAGCACATAATGCACATAATTTTGTAGCACCTCTTCAAGAGAGGCTCGTCTGGACTAAGTCTAAATGACAGAAAACCTGGATCCTTGGACGTATTTAAGGGTTACGTGTTCAACCTCTGATAACTGAACTGCGCCACTTGTTGCACTCTGCAGTGCCAGCCCAAAGTATGAATAAACGAGGATGGCAACACTAATCATCTTTGAAATGGCAGTGTCGTTAATCTTGTAACAAGAACCTTTGACTAATTAATTTCATAATTTATTCAGGTAATTTTGTGCAATTAGCTAACTCGTCTATTGGAACCGTCTCCGAAATGGAAAAAACTCAATAATTTTTATGGCGACAGAATCGAAAAAATGTATTATGAAGATTTATATAGCGCACGTTCAAGTTTACCACTGAAGACCGCAGTGAAGCTTCTATGCAACAGCGCAGTATCTCCCGCATGAAACTGAACAGATGCCGAAAACATGGTAGCCGGTTGGTTGGACCGTTCACCATGTAACGCGCAGCATTGGAATCCATGCTTCCTCTTCTTCCTTCTCTGTGCAAGTCCTTCACTATAACGACTGCTCAGCGCCATCGATAGATGCCTGGACATTAGTTACTAGTGCTAAATAAATGCGTAGTGGATCGCACAGAATAAGAAAAAAAACTGTGACAATGATGTGCGGCATCAAAACGCATTATTATAGTGTCCATGGATAGAGTTTTAAAGGTGTCTAAACTATTCACTTTATTGATCGGTGTTTTGACGCCATCTGGTGCCTGCCAGAACTATTGACGACAGCATTACATCACAGACTCAACACGTACTGTAGCCACATAATGATTGGAATGGCAACGAATGCATTCCATCAAAAATATATTATGAGGAATTTAGTAGGACCATGCCCACTATCGTACTGCATCACGTGTAGTTTGCAAACATTTGTATTGTTTTGTGAATGTTGCATTGTGCTGAATTCTATTGCATTGTAGAACTTTAAATTGAATTATATCGCACTGTGACTTGATCTATTGCATTGTATTGTATTGTATTGTTTATTATAACGTTTAGAGCAATGTTTCTTCAAAGGTGGCTTTCATTAGCCGGTTTTAGACCTTGTCAGAACTCTCTCTGTTTGAGCCAAACATTGTAAGCTTATTTATAATCTGAAAAATCTGTTGGACTGTTTTACTCTTTTGTTTCAATAAAAAAAGTGTGGTTATAGCCAATGTACTGCGTTGTATTGCAATGTATTGTATGGTATTGCTATGTATTGCATAAAATGGTATGATATTATATTGTATGGTATTGCATAGTATGCATGGGCGTCCACAGCGGGGCGCAAGGGGGCGCAAGTGCGCCCCTCTGGATTTTTCGCTTAGTTTGCACATAAATTTAGATTATTTTGTTGTGATTGTTACAACGCGATTTTCAATGTGATTATCGATTCCTTCTACAAGTTGAACCTATTTTATCTATCTTTGGGCGCATAACGTATAGGTAGGCTATAGTATTCTCTCGTGGTAATATGGAAATTCAAACTGGTAATAAGGAAATTCAAACTGGTAATATGAACATTCAAACTGGTAATATGGAAATTCAAACTGGTAATATGGAAATTCAAACTGTCACCCATTAAATTTAGACCACGTGACAATTATTTAGATGTTTGCGCCCCCCTAGAAAAATTCCTGCGGACGCCCATGATAGTATGGTATTTTATATTGTGTTTTAATGTATTGTATTACACTGCATTTTAATGTATAGCTTGGGCTACTTGCCCTCTGGTAAGGCTCTTCCAAGACCCGGATGCAAGCAGTATGAGACCCGTGAAAAAGAGACCTGCCAACATGATGGAGACCATCAGGAAGACGAGACCATTCCTAAGGACAACAAAATCAAACTTAGGACAGCGACTTAAGTCCATTTTAGGACAGACCTGCGATGATTAGATTAGGTCCAATTGAACTTTGGTGGTTTAGATCGATGATTTGTAGATGCAATTGGATTGGATCGAATTAATCAGATCAGATTAATAATTAAAAATCTTATATTCTGATCGTGCAGATTATCCGTCCAATCTAATCTAATCAAATCTACTACATGTAATCATATTTTTTAACCTCAATCAATTTTGATTTAATTTAATCTCCCATATGTTCTAATCTCTCATAGGGTCCTAATTGATTATCAGTTCTAACATAATCTTCTTTAAATTCTAATCTATCATAGTTCCTTGTCAGTTCTAATCCAATATCCTATAATATATGTTTTAGTCAATAACAATTTCATCTGTTCTAACTAATTTAACTCTAAATGTTCGTTCAGCCAGTCGCAAAAGTCATTTTGTCCCCCACCTTAACGTCTTTAGACAATGTAACATCTTCAGAATTTCAAACTATATCCCTATCTTCTTCATACATCGACCTAATTACATACATCGACCTAATTACATACATCGACCTAATTACGTTGACCTAATTATGAACTGTTTTTTGCAGCGCCATCGATCGATACCTTGCGGTGCATTAGAGACAAAGACGGCGCTATAGAAGTTAATAAATATTACATAACACGATTCAATTGTATTGCAAGAGATTGATCATTAATTATGCAAGATGATTAATTTTGTCCCTTACAGTCCATGCAGACAAATGCCTTTGATGGCATCGATGTAACTCTTGTGAAGGTTCGTGCATTCGACCAAAGCGTAGAGAGGGATGAGGGTCTGGATCGCTTCCTCCAGACCCTCGTACACGCGAGCTGTCTTCCACTTCAAGTCCTCCCTCTGAAACAAACGCAAACATCAACCGCTGCAAAGATCGAATAGAACATATGACAACACTTTCACGCAAATATAATGATGGTGGTGGTGGTGGTGGTGGTGGTGGTGGTGGTGGTGGTGGTGGTGGTGGTGGTGGTGGTGGTGGTGGTGGTGGTGGTGGTGGTGGTGGTGGTGGTGGTGATGATGATGATGATGATGATGATGATGATGATGATGATGATGATGATGATGATGATGATGATGATGATGATGATGATGATGATGATGATGATGATGATGATGATGATGATGATGATGATGATGATGATGATGATGATGATGATGATGATGATGATGATGATGATGATGATGATGATGATGATGATGATGATGATGATGATGATGATGATGATGATGATGATGATGATGATTACAACGACGACGACGACGACGACGACAAACGCTTGAACAAACAGATAGACGACGCACATAGGCCTATAACCTGCTTAACGGAGAGGCAGAAAGACAGACAGACAGACATATATAGACCAACGGATAGACAGACAGATTGTGAGAATACTTACAGCGGATGAGTCTGTTGGATGTGTAGATTGTTTTACAATCGCGAGTGCTATCGTAAACGAACTGTTTGCTTCTTTGATGCTGTCGTACGTGTTTGGAAAAGCCTACAACAACAATATCATCAACATCGCAGAAAGTCCTACATAAATAAGATAGTATTACATTGGATTGTGAAAAACTTAGCTAATTGTATTGCATTGTATTGCATTGTGTTGTATTGCATTCTGAACATTTATAAAGCAATTTTCTTAGCCAAAGGCTCTTAGAAGCGCTCCAAGTTCGACCGAACCACAGAGAAAGGAAAGATGAGAAAAGACTAATATAGAGAAATTCGGAGCGAACTGATAGTAGACGTCAATTCCATAGAGAGGAACATAATTATATGCAGGCAAAGTATATGGATTGAGTCATGGCAGACCTGACATGGCTGACAAAAGAGGTCAAGAGGATCTAAGAAGATGGAGTGACGAAGCATGAGATCACAAAGATACTTTGGAGCAAAACACAATTGAGGTCTAAGAACCATGACATTAACTTTGAATTGTATAATTTTATTATGGGCTCATTGGGCTGTCTTGAATCGGAGTGTCAGTAAACGTTATTATTATTATTCCACAGTTTAACGTCATCCTATGGCAGCAAAGGCCGTTGACGACAATACAATATAAGTGTACAGAGCAGTAAACAAAAACTTATGTAGCCTCCAAACTACACCAAAGAGGTGCACGGAGCTGTACAATCTCAATTACATTCAATTTGTAGACAACATAAAGTAGTTCATCGGACACTCGTTCAGGTTTACACATTATGAAAAAAGATCTTAAATCCATACATTAGATATTAAAATTGTACATTGATTGTCTCATATAACTAATTACGTTAGTGACTCCAGTAAACAGTTCCTGTTACAAAAGTTCAATATGTAAGTGCATCAATAATCATAATAATAATGTAATGTTTCTTGTACAAAAGAAACATGCACCATTAAATTTTAAAACATCAATCAAATATTATAAATCTGATCAAGATACAAATGCCATCTATAACAAGGATGCAAACGATTTATTCACAAAATCCGACCTTTAGTTATAAGTTTAATCAACCGATACACTTGATTTTGATATAAATTGACAGTCAATAAAGTTTTAACAGAAATTTCATCTTTATATATTTGACATGTATTTCTTAATGAATTCGAAATATTTTCTTTTTTACATTCAATTAAAATGTGATGAATTGTCTCTTTGACGTGACAAGCATCACACAAACCGCTGGAATGTCTTTTTATAATGAATAATCTTTGATTTGTGTTTGCCGTTCCTAGACGCAATCTAGAAATCTGGACTTCCTTATGCCTATAAGGTTCGAAATATTTTATATCAGTACTAACAGTTGGACAGATAGATTTATAAAAATGACCTTTCTTATCACTATCATATTCTGACTGCCATCTGTCTAATATGTATCGTTTAATTAAACTAAAAACTTCTTCAAATTCAAGAACATTAGTAGAATTAATGTCAATACTTAGGGCTTCTTTAGCCAATGAATCTGCTCTGTCATTACCGCTCAAGTCAACGTGACTTGGTATCCAAATAAATCTTATTTGATCAGAATTTAGTTTGTTAATGCGAAATAGTAAATCATTTAACAAAGTGGGTCGAGATTCACTATAACACTTCTTAATTGATGTAAGAACACTCAATGAATCAGAAAATATTGCAAACTTGGAATTAGAAAAACATTCACTATTCGACATCCATTCAATAGCCTCAATTATGGCCGTCAACTCGGCTGCATATACACTTGAATCATTACACAATCTAAATTTCTTATCCACATTTAAACTTGGCACTGTGAATGCAGCAGCAACTATGTCATCAGCTTTAGACCCATCAGTAAAAACATGTATACAATCATCATATATAGAGATTAATTTAAGAGCAGCCTGCCTTAAAAATTCCGGGTGATCGGTTCTCTTATTAACCAATTTTTTCAAGGATAAGTCAACTTCAAGTTGCTTATTGCACCACGGAGGGGCAGAAGGGAATGAAGGACCAATAAATGATGCAGGAAGTAAACTAAAGAATTCAGAGGTGCGAGTATAGATAGAATGTTCTTTATTATCAGATGTTCTATAAACATTTGTCCAGTGATTTTCCATGATCGTTTTAGTAGGGTGACATTTATTTCCCAAAATCTTAGTCCCAAATTTCAATGAATTTTGGAGTCTTCTTAAATGAAGAGGCAATTCTCCACACTCATTCTGGAGTGCTGATGCGGCAGTTCCTTTTGGAACACCACAACAGAGTCTTAGTGCCTCAGTTTGAATAGTTGTAAGTTTATCTAGGTATGACTTGCATGCCGAAGAGTAAGCAACGTCACCATAATCTAAAATAGACCTTATTAAAGCTCTATAAATAGTCAAAAGAGTTTTTTTGCAAGCTCCCCAACTATAACCACTTATAGCTCTTATTAAGTTTAACCTCTTTTTACATTTCTCAATAATGTAATCAATGTGGGGTTTCCAACTCAATTTATTATCAAAAATTACCCCCAAGAATTTGACTTTATCCTCAATCTTAATTTGTTTCCGGTCAATCGTTATATTAATCTTTGATGTATCATTTCTTTTTGAAAAAAGAACTCCAGTAGTTTTATTAATAGATATTTTAAACCCGTTTTTATTGCACCAATCTTGTATTAAAGTGACTGATAGTTGAATTTTATTTTCTAAAATTTTTATATTTCTATTACCTATATAAATTGCGCTATCGTCAGCAAAAAGTGACATATTAACACCATCCACCCCCGTGGGAATATCATTAATCATTATCAGGAATAAAAGTGGAGATATTATAGATCCCTGCGGAGTACCATTCTGTTGTTTGAATTTATCAGAAAGTTCTGCTCCAACTTTAACCTGGAAAGTTCTATCAGAGAGAAAGTTTTGAACCCAATTATATATATTGCCCGCTATTCCCAATTTCTGAAATTTCCTTAAAAGAGTGGGTACATGAAGCATGTCATATGCCCTTTCAAAATCAATAAAAATGGCTAAAACATGTTCTTTATTTTTCATTTTTTTTAGAATAAAATCCTGCAGTTTAAGAATTTGATCAATTGTACTTTTATGTTTTCTGAAACCAGACTGATTTGTGGAAATAAGATTATTTTTTTCCATAAACCACTGTAGACGTTTATTTACCATTGCTTCCATTACTTTGCAAAGGGTAGAAGTCAAAGATATGGGTCGATAAGATTCAGGATTTGAAGCTTGTTTGTTAGGTTTCAATAGGGGTATAATAATGGCGTGTTGCCAGTCAACAGGAAAGTTTCCTTCTTTCCATATTTCATTATAAAACATTAACAGAACCTTCAGAGCATTCTTATGGAGGTGTTTTAGTAATTCGTAAGGTATCTTGTCCTCACCCGGAGACTTATTAATTTTTGCTGATTTAATAGCTTGTTTTAATTCATTGATATTAAATCTTTCGTTTAAAAATTCCAATTCGGGAACATGATCATTGTCTGTCATATGAGGTTTTTTTTGAAAATTATTAGCTTGCAAATAATCTAAGAATTTATCACTGTAATTGTTAGAATCACTAGTATGTGCATACGTTTTAGCTAAAATATTTGCTTTTTCCAAGTTGGTTTCAGCTGTTAGCCCATCACAACTTAGAGTAGGAATGGAACTATATGTTGCAATACCGTTCATTTTTCTGGCCCAGCTCCACACAGAACCTAACTTCGTTTGGTCTGTAAGCTCAGAGCAGTATGCTTGCCAGCAAGTTTTTGCTTCTACTTTTAAGGTTCGTTTAAGAACAGCCTCTTGCTTTTTATATTCTAAATAATCACCCAATTCTCTTGTTTTAGTCATTTTATTCCT
The DNA here is from genome assembly GCA_945859605.1 of Lumbricus rubellus. Classification (NCBI taxonomy): domain Eukaryota; kingdom Metazoa; phylum Annelida; class Clitellata; order Crassiclitellata; family Lumbricidae; genus Lumbricus; species Lumbricus rubellus. The sequence continues at coordinate 39,267,879 of OX243819.1, forward strand.
GTATTGATTTCTTTTATAAATGGCTTCATTGCAAGTTTCATTCCAATATGGAAGAGGCTTAAATGTTTTTGTTCTTTTCCCATGCTTAAGATTTTTACTAGGTATTGATTGATTAGCTATAGAAGTAATGCAATCAACTAAATTATTAAAACTATCATCACAATTGTTATTAACCAAAATATCTTCTATTAGTGAAGTGTTGCTGATTTCCTTATATATTTTCCAATCTGCCTTTTTTAATTTCCATAAATGCATACTTAAGCTATCTTCGATGATGGCTTCCTCATTTATTGTAGTTACAGTAGCAAAATGATCAGATCCCATGTTACTGTTAGTGACAGTATGTCGGGCATTTAAAGCTAAATCTGAAGAGATAATACTTAGATCAATAACAGACTGAGATTTATATCGGTTTGATGCAATATGTGTATACTGACCTGTATTAAGTACAACTAAATTATTTTCAGCTAAAATATCTTCAAATATTTTACCTCTTTCTTTTGTTTGAGTACAGCCCCATAATTTACTATGAGCATTGAAATCTCCAACAAGAATTGATTTTTTTCGCATAAAAATACTTTGAATGTCCTCTTTTTTAAATTTATGAGAAGGTGTCATGTAGCAATTAAAAATTTTTAAATGACCATTTTGTGTTTTAATTTCAATACCCTGAAATTCGACATTAGAGTATTCTTCTAAATCTAAAACATTGAAATTTATTCCCACTTTCAAATAGATAGCTAAACCCCCCCTTTCATTACTTAAATAATCTTTGCGTATGATATTATAGCCATCTAATTTTGGTGATTGAACCTTACTTTTTAAAAATGTCTCCTCTACACATATTACATCCGGTGGATTACATGACCTAAAGATGTAATTTTTCAACTGATCTTTATTTCCACGCAAACCACGAGCATTCCACTGAAGAATGGTTAGAGCCATAATGGGGCGAAATATAAAATTGTGATATTTGCAATTTACCAGTCGTTGGATTTAAATTCTGAATCATTTTCAAAGAATATTGCAGATGCCGCACTCCAGATCAAAAACTGAGCATGCTTTCTAGACTTAGCTTTACCAATAGTTGACAAGACTCCAAGAACAAAAGATTTTAACTTCGTAATTAGGTCATCATCTTCTGCATCTTCTTCTGCACCATTTATTTTCTTAGATATATTTGTTACATTAAGATCTTTATCACTGAATGACAAGAACTGTTTTACTAAATCATCAGATGAATTTTCACTACTAGATGGGATTTTCTCATCAGTGGGTGGCTGTGTATCTATGGGAATACTTACAACATCCTTCTGATTTCCTTTACCATTTTTTACTTTTGATGCATAAGTAATTGGCATATCATTTGTTTTCAGGACATTTTGAGTAGAACATGTATTTTCATACTGACCTTCATCAATCATAGCTACAGCATCAGAAAAAATTATGTTATGTTCTGCTCTTAGTTTAAGTGCAGCATGTGTTCTAACATAGAGTGGACAATCTCTATAAGCAGAACTGTGACCTTGTCCACAGTTTGCACATTTAAGGTTTGTCTTGTTAGGGCATTCTGCATATGAATGTCCTTCGCTACATCTACTGCAGACTATTTCTTTTTTACAAAAGGCCTTAGAGTGGCCGAACTGCTGACATTTGTCACACCGTAAAGGTTTGGGAACGTAGGGGTGCATTTTGTACCTTCGCCCATCCACTTCCAAGAATTCTGGCAATATAGAACCTTTAGGGTAAGCAACCAATGTTGCTTTGCTAAACTCAGAATTTCCCAATCTGTGAATATGATGGGCCTTAACTTCAACAGCAATTTCATTCAAATTCTCTTCAGACTCCATCAAACCAAAAACAACTCCTTTAACAAAGTAATTTGTTTCAGTTGGTTTAACAGGAGGTGCTCTATAATACTTGACAGAAGCAGATGACTGAACATTCAAAGCAAATGGTATGCTGGTCTTTACAGGTTTATCATTTAAGGTCTGAATAGCAAGAAGTTTGTGTTTCTGATTTTCATCTTTTGCTATTATTTTCAGAACACCTTGGGGAGTAATAAAAATTTTATCCACAACCCCTCTGGTTTTCTCAAGCATTTCTTTATTTAGCTGCCGTGGCATATGCTTAAACAGTTTTTTTAGATCATCTTTATGCCCTTCTATGAAGACAGTACGTGACTGCACCTCCCTTTGTCGCTTTCTCTGCTCTTCAGTCAAAGGACGACGGGTATGATTAGTAACATTGCGCCCTTGATTGAAAGCAGAGTTAGGTGCAGTTTCAAGGGGCAAAGCAGTCATACCATCTTTCATTACAGTATTTGAATGCAACATTTCATTCACTGTTTCATCCACAAATTCATCAATATATTCATCTTCACTTTCATCAACACTGTCAATATCATAATATTTCTCACACAACATTGCACGTGTATTAGATTGAATACCCTCAACAAAATGATCCTTGTTATAAGTACTTAACTTTGCCCGTTTTTTCGGGTGTGCAGTACGTTGGCCATCTACACACTTCACATCGCGATGTTGATCCGGGAACGTTTGTTGACGATTCTCCTTCAAAAAGTCAGCCCTTCCGAGTTCCTTTGGATTTTCTTTGTCTCTCTCCCGATTCGAGCAACCGTCCGTTGATCGAGACCGTCTTCTTGCGATGGATTCGTAATAAGACTCGAAACGATCAGAAGTGTTTTGTGTAGATTTTTCCTTTCCAATACTGTTAGATGAATTTAAATTTCTCAGACCTTCGACAGATTCAGATGTATTTGTAGATGTAGATGTATATTCACCTGGTTTTTTTTGACAGGTATCTTCAGTTTCCAGTTGATTTTCTTTATTTTCTTTATTTTCTCTTGGATCACCTTTCGATGTAGTTTCACCAGCTATTGACAAGCCATCTTGATTTTCCGGTTGTGTTTCAGATTTGCTTTGCTCGTCCAGAATTTCTTTCGCAGACATATCCAACGAAATATCACCGGATTTTGATGAACTTGATGAAAGTTCCAGTTGTCGTTTTTTATTGTTCTTCCCCATTGAGCGTATTTTACCTTATTTTCGTAAAGATAAAGTAAACGTTACAGCATTTTGACAACTTATGTGGCGCTCTTGCACAGTTTGTTTAAGGTGTCTAAAGAGATTATTGTCATTGTTTCGTGCTCAACTAGTTCTTTGCTTGGCTTCCCGTCGAACAGCAAAAAGTCATTCTAAAACGTATCTTAATAAATTCTTGAAATAGTCGCCAGTGGACATAGGCAATTACGTGGGAAAGTGGCTCTTGTATATTTGTATCAGATACGTGAAAATGCCTTGCATGGCAAAGAAACGGTTACATACATAGGCTATGCAATATAGTCTTTGACATGTACAAATAAGCTACAAGTTGATAAAGACAGCTAATTAAATAGGACTGTTGTTTCAGCAACTCGATCGCACAAATAGTAACTGACTTTGCTTTAGAGTTTAGACACCTTTTTAAAATTGAAATTTATACTATATATACTAAATACGACAACCTGGATCACGATAAGAAGTAGGAGTTTTTCCTGACAAACTGTTACAGTGCTATTATAATAGTTCCGATACTAGAATAAAGAGGAGGTAGACCTAAATCAAACGATTCATGTTATTCACACAGTGCCTCTAAACTGCAATTGCTGCCAACTACGAATCATTGCCTCCGATAATTATAGACTTAACATTTTCGAGAAAACTCTTACTGGCTCACCATCTTAAACGGATTACTGAGATCCTCCTTTGGGTCGCAGTCAATGTAATATCTGATGATATCTGAAAGAAATAAGTTCATCAGCTTTCCATACAATCATCATAATGATTTCTCGCATATATCACACGGAATTAATACAGAGACACCATGAAACAATTTCATAGGCGTATTGCCTTTTTCCCCATCCTCACAACTTCGTATTGCCAACCAAAGATGACAAACACTA
>OX243819.1:39274342-39344466 GCA_945859605.1 Lumbricus rubellus
TGTTGACTAATACATGTAAGCTCCTGTGACGATGACGACGATGATGACGACGACGAGTCGACAACGAATACGATATGCTGTTGACTAAGACGACAGTGGGATGACGATTAAGACCTTATTCATTATGATAACGATATAAGTTTTCGGAATGAATGAATGAACGAATGAATGAATGAATGAATGAATAACGGTGCTAGATCAGGTTAGATTAGATTAGATCAGGTAAGATTAGATCAGATCAGATCAGGTAATATTAGATTAGATTAAGTTAGATTAGATCAGATCAGATCAGATTAGATCAGATTAGACTAGATTAGATTAGATTAGATTACCTGTGGAATCCGTAGGCTCGAGCGAGGCTATCGAGATAATCGAAGTCGACCCTCTTGACCTTTGAACTCATGTCCCTGACGTAAACAATGACCCTCTCGAGCGCCTTTGTCGCGAGATTCAGATGGTGGCTGATCTGATGATATTTCGAGTTGTTCTTCTCGATCAACTTCTGCAGTTCTTCGATTCCATCGAGAACCGTTTCGTTGAGATTCTTCTCAACGCCAATCACCTGTCGCAATGCCAATGGCGATCGGAAACTCGGCATAATAACGATTAATCAATCAATTAATCAATCGATTAATTAAGTGATTAATCGTTTGAAATTCCAATCGATTTATTATTATTATTATTATTATTATAATTATTATTATTATTATTATGATAATATCATTTATTAATTAAAACAACTTAAGCGATTAATCGTTTGAAATTCCAATCGATTTATTATTATTATTATTATTATTATTATTATTATTATTATAATTATTATTATTATTTTTTTATTTTTTATTTTTTTTATTTTTTACCCGAGGTACCTAGGATCCCCCGGGATTTACAGAAATTATGCTTGGAGCTGTTTTTGTGTGTTTAGAATAAGATCAGGCCTCGTCCTCCGCAACAGTATTAAAAGTGCCACGAAATGCTATGGCGTTGTAGCGCTGGATACAGATAGAAAGGCGCTGGAACAAAAATGTCACCTCCCGCGACTCACCAGATTATTATTATTATTTTTATTATTATTATTTTTGACAAAAGTTCCAAAGAATATTTATCGCTACTATAGAGCCTACATATGGTTCTTGGTCTTCCCCACCGATGTCGTGCATAAAAGTACCCCTAAATGCTATTGCGTTGTGACGTTGTGTGCAAATGGACAGTCGCTGGAATAGATACATCGATTCCATAGGGTCGCCCGTGGCGGCAGACAGCCGACGACCTAATTCCTTAAGGAATTCACGACCCGACAAATTAATTGGACCTAATGTCTCTAAAGCTATTGGCACAAAGTCGTGGGTGGCGGGGAGCCCTGCATATTTAGCTATCTTACGCGATGCGGCCAATTCAGCTGCACTCCCAGGTATCATCGATGTCTTCGGTAAATAAGATGCGGCGCAAGAGTGGATGCTGGTTGCGTCCCAGGTCAAGTACTTTCCGCCAGCCCACGGTATGAGCGTCGCCCCGTCTGGCCTCTTACCGTCACTGCGAAGGAGCCCTGTTTTTATTACTTTTTTTTTTACCCGAGGTACTTAGGATCCCTCGGGATTTCAAAAAATTGTCCGGAGACTGTTAGTTGGTGGGTTCTGGAACGGCTACGCTTCATCCAATTCTGGCGAGTCAAAAGTGCTGTGGTAAGCAACGGCATTGAATCGCTGAATAATAATTGAAAGCCTTTGGAATAGGTGGCTTGTTTCTCTCGGGTCTCCGGAAATCCGAGTAAGATTGCGTCCAAATTATTATTATTATTATTATTATTATTATTATTATTATTATTATTTATGTTATAACAAGAATGTTAGATTTAGGTTTTGGTTTAGTTTTGGTTTATTATTATTATTATTATTATTATTATTATTATTATTATTGTTATTATTATTATTATTATTATTATTATTATTATTATTATTATTATTATTATTATTATCAAACTGCACGGTGAAGCGCTGACTTCATGTTGTGCGTATATTTATGTACACTGATGTTTGGTTAATTATGACATTGTTATGTAGGCCGAGCGCATTTTAAAATCGTATTCAGTTTAAGAAACTATTCGACCAAATCTTAATTGACTATTCGGTGCACTATTCGGGCCGAAAGGAATCGAATATACATATATATATATATATGTATATATAAATTTATATATGCACAAAGATCTATTCTTTTTCCTCTTTCCCTCTCTTTTATGTCCCACTTTTCTCTCTTTGTCTCTGTTTCCCTTTCTTTCTCTCCCTCCCTCTCCATTTTTTCACTCCCTCTCATCGTTCCAACTCCATCTCCCAATTTTTCACTCTACCTCGCAATCTCGCTTTTCCTCCTCCGCCTCCTTCCGTCCATCTCTCATTCCCAGGGCTTCCCTCTCTCTCTCCCTCTCCCTCTCCCTTTCCCTCACTTCCCTTTCCCAGCGGATGGCAGAAATGATTAGCATAGCGTCCGCTCTGCATAGGAATCACCCCGTGCCGATTGTCCGGCTTTTATCCACCCCCGATGCTCAGCCGTGCGTGACGCTACCGTCTCACATCACTGACCAACGCCGGACATCGTGCTGACGAGCTCAGAGGCGTGTCGTTCCCATAAATCAGCGCGCAGACCGGAAGCGCATGGACGTATCCACCCATAATGCTCCGCGACTCGCTAATGGATATTGGAGAAATTACACTGACACAGTGGTGATCCAATTCGTGTATTTGTCCCCCACCCCTCCGAATATATTGATGGGATACCCCCCCCATATATTGGTATGCGGATGGCGTGACCGGGTTAGGAACCTCTGTTGGGTGCCTTTCACCCCCTGCCCCCACCCACCCATGAAGGGAGTACCCTGGTCCATGGCGAGCGGTGGATGAAATGAGGTCAGAAATCAAAAGAACAGGTTATCCACCTCGTGATGACTATTGCTATTCTTCGGTCTAATTAAATGTGTTTTCTGATCTGGTGCAGGTCATTCCGTCATGTTCTATTGTGTTCTGCAATGTTCTATTGTGTCCTATTATGTGTCATTTCTATTGTGTTCTGCTATGTTCCATTATGTTCTGCTAAGTTCCATTGCATTATGCAATGTTCTTTTGTGTTCTGCTGTGTTCCATTGTGCTCTGCTATGTTCCATTGACGGGCATTGACCCAGGTTGTCCTTCGTGCCTCTCTCCCAATATTCTCTTCAATCGGACAAGGTGGTCTAGTGGCTCCAAGATGCTAATGGTATGGTGCAGACCTGCTGACCGGACCGGTTGAAGCTGGGAAGCATGATGCGAGACAGACTCAGACAGAGAGTGGCGTCGGATACCTACGGGTTAACCCACGGATAACGATGATGATGATGATGTTCCATTGTGTTCTGCTAAGTTCCATTGTATTCTGCAATGTTCTTTTGTGTTCGTCTGTGTTCTATTATGCTCTGCTATGTTCTATTGTGCTCTGCTATGTTCTGCTGTGTACACTTTTTAGAATTGAGGCGACAACTTAGACGTTTTGAAGCATTCTGCTGTGCAATTGTGTTTCATCATTTCGTTTACCTATTCCATTTTAGTCAATTCTTTTCATTTATATTATTTCTTTGAATTCCATTACCGTAATCATCTCCACACCTCGCCGTTCCACTTCTTTCCGTTACCACTTTCCTCTGCATACCATTTCATATCATTTCTACCGACTCCATTCCTCTGCATTAATTTCCACTCCATTATGCTACAGCTAGGGTATCGTTTCAACATTTCTTTCCGTTTCAATAACGCATTCATCTCCATTTCCTTTCCACTCCTTCGCGCATTATCTCCAGTCCCTTCCCACATTCCCAGTTCAGCAGTTTATTTTCCTACCTGTCCATTTTCTTACCTGTCCTACCTGTCCATTATCATACCTGTCCACTATCCTACCAGTCCATTTTATTACCTGCCCATTATCCTACACGTACATGTCCATTATCTTACCTGTACGTTTGTTCTGTTCGTTGTCTCTTCGATGTCCTGCGATGCATCGAGGAACCTCTGCAGACCTTTCTGCGTCTCCTCGTTGCCATAGAAACCAGCGCCAACCGCACAGCTACAGAAAACAACCACTGGACATGCGCACTCGCACACACTCTTGCAGGAGAGGCAAAACACAATGGCCAAGGTTACATTGTTTTTATTAAGTGCTCGAAAATGCACATCAGAAAATTAGGTATTTTGGGTGTCTTTGACCGAGGTATCCAAATGTAAATTATCGGTTTCATTTTGTGCATCATTATTATTATCTTTTTATTTATTTCTCGCATTTGCTGTAGCGCCCTTTCAAGCGCTACTCAGAGGCGCTCCCGATTAAGCTTACAGCGCAAACACTGTATTGGAGTTTCACGCCGAAGCTCAAGAGCAGTTGCAAGTGAAGAACTTGCTCAAGGTCCCTGTGCGGCAGTTTGAGGTGAATTCGAACCTGGAACTCTCCGGCTCCAAGGCATCAAACGCATTGTCGTAATTAGGAGAATTTTCAAAGCGTAGAAATGAGAGGTATTTACTGCGAACACCAGCCAGCAGCCAAATTTATATAAAATTGTTTAATTCCTTTATAAAGGTGTCTAATAAAATACTGCCGTTTTCTAATTCAGTCATACAATGTCATGTACCTTACGGATGCTATAGTGTCCTACTGCTGCTGTTTGTTTGTTTGTTTGTATGTCACAGTATGTGCACTTGTTATAGCGCCCCTTCAAGCTCTTTCTCTACTCAGAGGCGCTCCCGATGCAGAGCGGACACTGCATCGGAGTTTCACGCCGAAGCGCTGAGCAATTGTGAGTGAAGGACTTGCCCAAGGTCCTTGCGCGGCCAGGTGGATTCGAACCTCGGACCTTCCGGCTCCAAGGCAACGACGCCACCACTAGACCACCGCGCCCCACCGCTAGTGTCCTACTACTGCTGCTGCTGTTGCTGCTGCTGCTGCTGCTGCTTTTGTTATTTTTAGGCTATTTCTATTATACTGCCGGATAGATGATGCACTGACCATGAGAGTAGGCTGAGAATGGCGATCGTCCACTTGAGTAGATGAGTCGCTTTCTTCTCATCGCTTTGGCAACATCGATAGCAGAAATACATGACGATGACGAGTAGTGTGACGAGCATCCACACGATGGGAACGATCGCCCAGAAGAGTAGCGCCTGCAAGGAAAAAGTAACATAGGCGACTTGGGGTGGATTCAAACGTGCAACCCTCCGGCTGCATGGCAACGAGCATACTCACTACACCACAGCACCACACGAAGCGTGCTTTAATTGCTGTAGAAGCACGTATCTAACAATTAAGATTAAAATCAGGTGGGCCTGTAGGCCTAATATTTAGGCTACAAGCAATTTTCACAGTGAATATTCCGCCAATAATATATAACAAGTACCGGTTGATTCGGTATTCAATATTCACGCCTAAGTATTCTTATAGAAAGCTGAATACTAATTTAATCGATTAATCGCGATAAAAATTAATGTTTGAGAATAATCGACTTATTATGAGATTCACCTTCACCACGCAATTAGCGTTCAAATGATTATTATTCCACAGTTTAACGTCATCCTATGGCAGCAAAGGCCGTTGACGACAATACAATATAAGTGTACAGAGCAGTAAACAAAAACTTATGTAGCCTCCAAACTACACCAAAGAGGTGTCTAAATGGAGCTGTACAATCTCAATTACATTCAATTTGTAGACAACATAAAGTAGTTCATCGGACACTCGTTCAGGTTTACACATTATGAAAAAAGATCTTAAATCCAAACATTAGATATTAAAATTGTACATTGATTGTCTCATATAACTAATTACGTTAGTGACTCCAGTAAACAGTTCCTGTTACAAAAGTTCAATATGTAAGTGCATCAATAATCATAATAATAATGTAATGTTTCTTGTACAAAAGAAACATGCACCATTAAATTTTAAAACATCAATCAAATATTATAAATCTGATCAAGATACAAATGCCATCTATAACAAGGATGCAAACGATTTATTCACAAAATCCGACCTTTAGTTATAAGTTTAATCAACCGATACACTTGATTTTGATATAAATTGACAGTCAATAAAGTTTTAACAGAAATTTCATCTTTATATATTTGACATGTATTTCTTAATGAATTCGAAATATTTTCTTTTTTACATTCAATTAAAATGTGATGAATTGTCTCTTTGACGTGACAAGCATCACACAAACCGCTGGAATGTCTTTTTATAATGAATAATCTTTGATTTGTGTTTGCCGTTCCTAGACGCAATCTAGAAATCTGGACTTCCTTATGCCTATAAGGTTCGAAATATTTTATATCAGTACTAACAGTTGGACAGATAGATTTATAAAAATGACCTTTCTTATCACTATCATATTCTGACTGCCATCTGTCTAATATGTATCGTTTAATTAAACTAAAAACTTCTTCAAATTCAAGAACATTAGTAGAATTAATGTCAATACTTAGGGCTTCTTTAGCCAATGAATCTGCTCTGTCATTGCCGCTCAAGTCAACGTGACTTGGTATCCAAATAAATCTTATTTGATCAGAATTTAGTTTGTTAATGCGAAATAGTAAATCATTTAACAAAGTGGGTCGAGATTCACTATAACACTTCTTGATTGATGTCAGAACACTCAATGAATCAGAAAATATTGCAAACTTGGAATTAGAAAAACATTCACTATTCGACATCCATTCAATAGCCTCAATTATGGCCGTCAACTCGGCTGCATATACACTTGAATCATTACACAATCTAAATTTCTTATCCACATTTAAACTTGGCACTGTGAATGCAGCAGCAACTATGTCATCAGCTTTAGACCCATCAGTAAAAACATGTATACAATCATCATATATAGAGATTAATTTAAGAGCAGCCTGCCTTAAAAATTCCGGGTGATCGGTTCTCTTATTAACCGATTTTTTCAAGGATAAGTCAACTTCAATTTGCTTATTGCACCACGGAGGGGCAGAAGGGAATGAAGGACCAATAATTGATGCAGGAAGTAAACTAAAGAATTCAGAGGTGCGAGTATAGATAGAATGTTCCTTAGTATCAGATGTTCTATAAACATTTGTCCAGTGATTTTCCATGATCGTTTTAGTAGGGTGACATTTATTTCCCAAAATCTTAGTCCCAAATTTCAATGAATTTTGTAGTCTTCTTAAATGAAGAGGCAATTCTCCACACTCATTCTGGAGTGCTGATGCGGCAGTTCCTTTTGGAACACCACAACAGAGTCTTAGTGCCTCAGTTTGAATAGTTGAAAGTTTATCTAGGTATGACTTGCATGCCGAAGAGTAAGCAACGTCACCATAATCTAAAATAGACCTTATTAAAGCTCTATAAATAGTCAAAAGAGTTTTTTTGCAAGCTCCCCAACTATAACCACTTATAGCTCTTATTAAGTTTAACCTCTTTTTACATTTCTCAATAATGTAATCAATGTGGGGTTTCCAACTCAATTTATTATCAAAAATTACCCCCAAGAATTTGACTTTATCCTCAATCTTAATTTGTTTCCGGTCAATCGTTATATTAATCTTTGATGTATCATTTCTTTTTGAAAAAAGAACTCCAGTAGTTTTATTAATAGATATTTTAAACCCGTTTTTATTGCACCAATCTTGTATTAAAGTGACTGATAGTTGAATTTTATTTTCTAAAATTTTTATATTTCTATGACCTATATAAATTGCGCTATCGTCAGCAAAAAGTGACATATTAACACCATCCACCCCCGTGGGAATATCATTAATCATTATCAGGAATAAAAGTGGAGATATTATAGATCCCTGCGGAGTACCATTCTGTTGTTTGAATTTATCAGAAAGTTCTGCTCCAACTTTAACTTGGAAAGTTCTATCAGAGAGAAAGTTTTGAACCCAATTATATATATTGCCCGCTATTCCCAATTTCTGAAATTTCCTTAAAAGAGTGGGTACATGAAGCATGTCATATGCCCTTTCAAAATCAATAAAAATGGCTAAAACATGTTCTTTATTTTTCATTTTTTTTAGAATAAAATCCTGCAGTTTAAGAATTTGATCAATTGTACTTTTATGTTTTCTGAAACCAGACTGATTTGTGGAAATAAGATTATTTTTTTCCATAAACCACTGTAGACGTTTATTTACCATTGCTTCCATTACTTTGCAAAGGGTAGAAGTCAAAGATATGGGTCGATAAGATTCAGGATTTGAAGCAAAAGTAGGCCCTATAAATAACATCATGTACTAACGTTTCACAGGTGTCTAACGGAGAAATGGACTTATAGGCCTAGTATATTAGGCCTACGATTATTAATGTCGGTGTGCTTACCTCTTTGTATCGGTACATTTCTGGATTGAACGTGGCATCGACGTTTTGGAAAGTAAGGTCAATGTGAGGAAACGAGTGGAGGAAGAACGCCAGACCCGACGGTTCGTAATCGCTTCCCTCCATGATTTCTTCGCTCTACTCCAGGTGGAAAACTCTTCCAGGTAGAAGAAAGAAGATCGAAAATAATCAATGTTCAGTTTCGTGTTCTGATCGAACTGCGAGACATTACCGATCCGATCGAGACTATCTCTCCCGATGTGAGCCGGTCAACTCAAGCCCGGATGGCCAGTGCCACGCCCGCCGCCGATGCCACTTGGATGTTCGGCCGCCCAACGCATGGATGCATACAGGAGCCAATGATGGACCCGATGAATAGGTCCGATACGTTTGGAAGAGTTGTGTGTGTGTGTAAAGAGTTCATTTGGTGTAAATGTGTCTCGTGTACAATGAAATCAATTAGAAGATGGGTCTGGTATTCAATGCATGTCTTCTCTATTGACGTGCTGTTAATAATCTCGAATGCTGTGCAGTTACATGTACAATAATTGTACATGCAGATTTGAATGAAGATTCTGTCATGCGTTTACATTCAGAGTCTAGAACTTCTCTTCTCTGTCTGTCCGTCTGTCTTTCTGACAGTCTGTCTCACTGTTGGTCTGTCTGCCAATATGTCGCCTCTTCCTCTTATTTTTTTCTCCATCTCTCGCACCCTTCTATAGAGTCTAGACCATTAAATTTTCATCTGCCTCCTCTATGTCTCTGTCTGTCTGTGTGTCTGCCTGCATGCCCCTCTGTCTGTCGTTCTCCCTAATGGCTGTGCAGCAAACGGTGTCCAGATCAGACCATATGTATGTATGAGCACTTGTTATAACGCCCCACATTATTGCTCAGAGGCGCTCCCGACTACAGCGCATACACCGAATAAGAGCTTCATGCCAAAGCGCATTAACAATTGCGAATGAGGGACTTGCTCAGGGTCCCAATGTGCCGCCTTGAGTGGATACGAACCCTCAAAGGCTCAACTTTCCGGCTCAAAGGCACCGAACATACCCCGACAACACCACGCTCCACATATGATAGACAGGCAGGTAATAGTGCATAGGGATTTGAAGGAGGTCAGTCTTAAGTTGAAATGTCTGGGAAATAATAACTGATTTTATTTGTTGTGGTTCGTCAGAGTTCAACATTTGATTACATTACAAACGTTTGATTTCATTACAAACGTTTGATTACATTACATTTTAATAACATACAGCGGTGCAAGAACATTACAGCTACAATAATATAATTATTATAATTTAACACATGTATGCCTAAGACACACGCACAGCAGCTGTCCACAGATCTATTCAAAATAATTTTCAGCAAATGTTGTATTCATCAAAACACCATAATATGTATGTAGTGATCGAGAGAGAAACTTAGCAACTGTTCAGAAACTCACTTTTAACATTCTTTGTTAAAGTCAACTAAAGTATAAACACCTCTTCAAGAAACAGAAACTGATCACATGTATAGGGGTAAAACGTTAACCAAATTAAACCAAACTACAATCAAATAAACCAATATCAAGGATTTAACGACACCTTAATACTACAACATAATGAATTAAGGCCATAGTCAGACTTTATCAATGAATAGAAATTTCAGGGTCACATTAGTGCATACATCCGAGTATACAAGTCACTGATTGTGCCTTGATACTAGGAATTTGTGCTCAGCTTTTTTGCACTTTTCTAGACATTGCTGTTGAAAGTTTGAAAAAATACATGTTCTAATTTCTGAAATCAGAAAACTGGCCACATAGAATATAAACATAACAGTACTGGCGAGAAATAAAAGAAGACGAATATGCGGAATGAACGTTGAACAATCTTGTCACTCATTCAGAAACTGTGCTGGTCATAATAAGCCCACAAGTATCATTCCAATATACAACAACACAACACAGTCTACACCAGGCAAGTTAACAGTCTTCCAAGTGAATTCCTTTATATATCAAGCGTTGAAAATCACTTCAGCTGAAAAGAAACCGAGGACTTATTTTCCACAACACTGGAATTAACTCGCATGATGGTAGTATGGCTAGGCTTTGCGTGAAAATCACAAAATATCGCATCTTGTTTACATAACAAAATCATTCAGTAGATTATATAAAAGAAGGCAAAAATCGAGAAATAATTACGTCCACGAACTGAAAATTTGCATGTTAAAAATAACATGTTGAAATATTTATCAGAAACAAAATTTGACGTGAGTAGTCAAGTGTAAATAGGCCTTCAATAATTAATTTTTATGTGTAACCATTGCACTCTAAATCTATATTCTTTGAAAAGAAATTGTTATTTAATGTTTCGATGGATGAGATCGGCTGATAAACCAGAGACAGTCCAAACAACCGGACTGAAACGCAACTGTCTTTAAACGCCAGAAAAGAAAAGATACACAGCCAAGAAGACGCAGATAAACACAAATCTCGCAAAATCACAACAGAAGATCAGAGTAGACGTTGAAAATCTCAAAACAAAAAACAACGATCTGTTCTCGTCCCGCAACCAGTTCTATCGGAAAACAACGATGACAATAATTATTACGAAGTGACGAACGAGATACGATAGCAAACGATACGCTATGGATGAAAAAGAAAACAGAACAGACGAAACATTTACAGCTCGAAACAATGGCAAACTATTCTACGGAGCATCACAAAAAACCTGCCATACATAACCCATTTCCCTTGTTTTAATATTGAAAGCTACTCCTTGTGGTGGTTGTAGTCGATTAGTTGCGGGTGCTCCCCCACCCCCGCAACGACAAGCCCCCCCATGCAAAACAGTTGCTATGTAGGGACCTTGATCAAGTCCTTTGCTCACTTATTCACCACTATTGTTTTATATTTAACCTTTAACTACGGCGGCAGATGGTGGTGCTTAAAAATGCATAATAATAACAGTCACATGCTTGTTTTCTGGTGACAGTAACAAGATGAAAATACAAAACGAACGACTATTTTGTGCATTCTGTCCAATTTCAAACATATCTCTACCAATTTCTTGTCTCGTCTTTACTTACCGTACTTCTTCCGAATCAGCTCTCCTTCTCTCCAGCAGACAAAATTATAATACAATGAAATATGATACTACCCATTATAAATAGTTTAGACGGGTACAAAGGACAAAAGAAACCAATAAACGTACAGCAACTCCAGTATTGCAATTTCTGCCTCGCTTGCTCGCTGTAAACTGCACTCTTCATTCCAACAGAAATTGACAACTGTAGTTGACAAACCTAAACACAAAAAGATGGCAGTCACAGAAACTATTGATCACAATCACGTAAATAATTAATAATTACAGCAACCAATAAACTAATTACACGAGTCATTTAACGATATCATCAGTGTTTACTGGCTAGAGTTGGCAGTGTCAAAGCCTCTCACAAATGTCAGTTTCATGTCAATGAGCTGACAGAGCAGTCCGGTAAGCGTGGCAGTTGTAAACGTAATATGCACAGCTTTTAATAACCGCCACCAAGCAGTTTCGACGGCAACATTACAACATTACACAGTTTGAAAAAAACAGTTAAATCAACACAACAGTCTTTATTAACATTTTCACAGCCACATAAAACTGGATGCTACGATCGCAAGAGTTTTACACGTATATACGCAAATTGTTCGCTTATCTCAAAACTCCTACCCTACCCAGACTGCTTGAAAGTTGGGTGAAGCAGATATTTAATTAGCCCTACATCATGTCAGAGGGGTTGTCAACAGGTATGAAATGTAGATGCAAGTCCAGATGTATGAGAGAGAGTAGGTAGACGAAATTCCAATGCAGGTTTCATGTAGGCTGAGAAAGACTGAAATACAGAGGGATCCTTGGAGAGACAAGTTCAGTCCACAAAATGCTGCATCACACTTGTGTCGTCATCATTTTCAACCCATTTTCTGACAAAAACACGTAAATCTTCTCTGCAAAAGTTCAACTCCTGAGAAACAAAATATCTCAAAATAAATTCACAATAAAATAAAATGTTTTTACTAAATTCACACGAATAAAAAAAATCCACCAACTGAAACATGTAATAGGGAGGATACAGGCTAGTGTTGGCAAAAAATATAGTAGATCCTGTTCACTCAAGCATCTCGCTTTCAAAACTTCTGGGTCTTCACCACTGGCTCCCAATTTCTAAACTTCTAAACTATGATGACAAGACTGTTCATTATTCATCTAACACTTTCTCCATAAACTATATACCCATGCAACTCGGATTTCGTTCACATCTATTAGACATCCCAACCCCGAAACAGATTTATAAGTCCTTCAATCAGGTTTGTTATATAATGAATTCGCCTGTTGAATGAACCTCTCAAAAATACACTTTACAAAATACTAGGTTATGTTCTTATCACACTTTTAAACACAAGAAACTTTCTTTTGTTCTTATACCAGCTCTCTTCACAAGACTGACATAATAATGATGATGATGATGATAATGATGACGATCATGGACTTATTTTAGGGCGTTGTTTTACAGGTTTAAGACACACCCAAAAATAAATAATTTCAAATAAAAAATAATATTTCTGTGTATTCTGCAACCATGTCCATTGGAAACCCCCACCTGAAATGAAAAACCGTCAAAAGAATTTCTTGCTACACCATCGATTATAATAATAAATAAATAAATGATTTATAAAGTGCTGTAGCTCAGCCAAGACAAAGGGTGCTCAACACAAGTTCAAACAAATCAACGAGAGTTGTGATATTTTTAATAAATTGTCCCGCAGGTCTTTAGCTCTGACTTCCTCACCTTAACAATCCCCCCAACCAACCAACCCCACCCCAATGAAATCAAACGATTTCTATAGCGCCGATATCCTAACAATTTATGGTCACTTCAAGTGAAATCTCAAGAAAAATCATAATGAAGCAACAATGGTCTCAAGCCCCAACATGCCAGGACACCAGAACAGCACAATGAAATAATAGTTAAAGCCAATCAAAACCTCAACAAAAAATGTCTATCTAAGGACGTTTCAAAGTTTAAAAAAACATACCACGGAAACACATTGCACAAACCACAATTCATTGGGGCCACCGAGTATTCTTGAAGTTGTATAAAAACGTGGGCGTTTGTGAAGTCTAAACGGAAGATGGCAACAGCAGAACTATTGGCCGTTCACAGATATTTAATTACACAGCAGCAGGTAACAGCAGAACTATCGGTTTTCCATGGATTTTATACAGCAGTTGGAAAGTTCGATAGTTTTGATTTTTTTAGCAATGACAGAGTCCGGCCAGTCAGCAACCAAATCCTTTTCTACGCCGTTCATTTCTACGTTGACCACAGGACAAACTGACGCAACCAGTTCGCTGTTTGCTACTTTGCAATTCTGATAGTGTGTTAAACCATCACAAGCCAAACTCTCCAAACATTCTGGAGAATCAGCCGATTCCTTTGTACACTTTTCACCTTCTCCACGTTCTATTTTCCCGTTAAGAACGCAGTCGTTCTCAACCACTGAGTAGTTCTCACCGACTTCCTTAACGTCTTTGTTCCCGTTAAGAACGCAGTCAGTACCAACCACTGAGTTCCTTTCGTTCTCCGCACGTTCTTTCACTACTATACTGTTACTGAACGGGTCAACCTCGATCACCAAGTTCCTCACGTTCTCAACAATATCCTCGTTATCGCTGAGAACACATTCAATCTCAACGACCGATTTCCTCGTTGTGCTTTCGTCGCCTGTTCCCATCACTTTGCTCCCATCTGTCCGAACCCGAGATTCAGCGTTGTTTGTAGCACCGCCACACTCTGGCAAGCAACCATCCAAAATCTCCATTTTACCACTGTCCACCGTACAAAGATTGCGCTTCCAACAACCTCGGAAAAACAAAGCCCCGCAGCGCTTCCCATTTTCCCGTTTCATCGAGTCTTGCTCATCCGAGATGTTCTTACTCGTCTTATCGAACAACAAACCATTTGACAATTTCCAATTCTCCACACGATTCCCATTTGACTCCGCTGTTAACCGTTCTGTTCCAGCGATGACAATCGCTTCGACATTGTCAGCGTTCCCTTCGCCACTGTCAGTTTTTCCGTCGTCAGCGTTCGCAACAGAGTCGTCAGTTTCACGTGACGAGAAATCGAATTTGTTCGTAGCAGAGCGCAAGTCGGTTGACGCAGACGTCAATTCAGCGAATTCTGTTCGTTTAGAAATTGCATCTTTACTATTCTCCTCAAGCGAATCACACCAGCGAATATCTTCACTTGCGACGTGGTCGTCCGCAATGCCAACATCGCAATTCGTCGATTCGACAACTAACGAGTCCTTCTCCTCGTTCATCTGAACTTCCCGTTGACTTGCGTCACCTACAAAACTTGCGGTGACTTCATTTTGACTAAAGTCGGTGACGATCTGGCATTTCGCGTCAACTGGAGTCACATCTCGTTGACTTGAGTCGTCGACAACGATTTCACATTTCACGTCAACCGAATTCACATCTCGTTGACTTGAGTCATCAACAAACCTTTCATCGGTTTCCTTTTCTCGTTGACATAAATCGTCAACGACATCGCAATCCACGTTCTCCTCCTGTCCGTCTTTCTTCTCTTCCTTCAATTCCATCAAACCATTCAACATCTTCGCAACACACGAGCGCTCAACAGGCGGATGAATGGCCACACTAACTTCACACAAGTCAGACACCGGAGAATTTCGTGCATCGCAATCAGACACCAACGATGGTCGTTCAAACGTGACATCTCCACCAACGTCATCATCATCATCATCGTTCTCCACATGACTATAACTTCGGAAATCGCACAAATCTCCTCCTTCCACTTCTCCAGCATTTCGCACCATCTCCACGGAACTGTCCACAACACAAAGAGAATCCTTCTCACAGACTATGTGAATCTTCTCCTTTCCACGATTCTCCGCTTCCATCGAACTTTCCACCACAACCTCTTCGACATTCCGCTTTCCAACGGCGGAGGAATTGTTTTCATCGATTTTGTAAAGCTGCGTTGTTTCCATGTCTTGTGGAAACAACTTTTCGTGAGCGGTTGTCACGTTGTTCGATGTTTCATCGTCTGCGGAAATGCTGACGACTTGTTCGACGCTGCTTTGAATGACGATCACCAGAGATGATTCGTCGTCGTGAAGGTCGTGGCCTCTCCCAGTGGTCGCATCATTCGCTTCAGATGACTGGAAAGATAACAAGTATTCACTTCATACTGATGAGGCAAACAATAATATTACTCATATTATTATTATTATTATCATCATAATTATTGTTATGTGCGAATATAAAGAAACCAAGCATCAGCTGAAACCACCTAAAATAAGATGGTTACTATGCAGGGACCTTGAGCAAGTCCTTCATTCACAATTGCTCAGTGCCGCGTGTTGGTATCATATCATATCTATCAACTTTGAATTATGGAAGAACAACATATTATGAACAAATAAAAAAATTATTTTTCAACTACCCACCCTTTGTGGAAGAACAATATATTACAAACAATTTTTTTTAAATTTTCGACTCCCCACCCTTTGTTGCAACTCATACATCAACCCCCTTGTGTACGCACAAGTAAGCTTCTTTAACCGCCCCATACAAAAGTATGTTAGCAAAAGTCATCCATAAAACAATTAATTTACTGTAACCTACTATTTATTCTGTTCAACATCACACTTACTAGCAAATTTTTTAGCTGCTTTGGTTTAATGTTAGAATTTAATTATAATGTAATCAAATGCCATCGGACGAATACAGTGTTATAAACAGGCTAAAGTGCACGTCATAATTAAGACATTTATTCTGCATGTGCAAATCGACTAAATCCAGTGACCCTCCTCCTCTCCTGCTTGCGTAAAATATGACAGTGCTCCACATTCTACTTCAACACAAAACACACATCAAATGTATTTAAACATTTCATTACTTGCCATAAAATCAAGAACTCTCACCTCGCCGTGATCCGTCTCCAAATCCTTCGGCCGTGTCCCCCGCTTCCGACCTTTCACCCAACCTCGTTTCTTCCGACGTACGTTCTTCGTCAGATCGCTCGCAGCGGTCGACGTGAAACTGCCCGGCAAACAGTCGCTCCTCCGTTCGCTGTCCACTCCTCTCTTCCAACTTTTGTCCAACAATGCCTCCTCCGCACTGCATTGTTTGTCGGGAACAGGTGATAGGCCGATTGTTTGCCTTCTCGTTCTCCAGAGACCTACACGCTCTGAGGTCAATGGAGTTGAACAGGTCAAGGGCGTGGCGTCATCTGGTGAACCTAGCATCAATATGGACAAACAATAAGATTGTTATTATTGTATTGTTATGTATTAAGAGTATTTCTAAAGCGCCACAGTAGGGTGAACTGTTCAGAAGCACTCCCAGTGTGTAAGGCCCCACGAGAACACCGACTGCCGAGCATCTTTCGGAACCTTCCAGAAACTTTCAAGTATCTGTTCAGCACCTATTGAGTACCCGCTGAGTATTCTTAAAGTATCTATTCAGTGCATACTCAGTACATGCTGGGTATTCTTAAAGTATATATTCAGCACCTATTGAGTACATGCTGAGCACTCTTAAAGTATCTATTAAGTGCATACTCAGTACATGCTGCGTACTCTTAAAGTACACATTCAGTACATGCTGAGTATTCTTAAAATATCTATTCAATACCTACCGGGCAGATGTCGAGTATCTTTCAAGTATCTATTCAGTACATGCCTAACATCTATCAAATATCTCTTGAGTACTTCAGTTAAAATTCAATGACTTACTCCGCACAGTTTCTGACTTGGAGCGCCACAGTCCAATGCGTTGATCCGTTACGTCACATGATCCATTGCGTAACTTGATTGGTGACGTTCGAGATCTTTTCGGCGTTGGACTGCACATGGAACTGCTGCGTGACGATCTAACGGAAGGTGACAGCAGATCAGACGCCTGTCTCCTACTGTCACGAGTTTCATCACTCAAGCGTGACAGACCCTTCAACTAAACAATGAAAACAAATGATGATTGGAGCTGCAAAGGAGCTGTAGTACCTACAAAGGAGCAGTAGTAACTTACAATGGAGCAGTAGTAACTTACAAAGGAGCAGTAGTAACTTACAAAGCAACGTTAGTAACATAAAAAGTTGCTGTACATAACGAACAGACATGGAAAACACATAAGACCTCAATGAAGAAGACAAACGGTTTTCACTATATATCCTTTGGAAAAGACATCAAAAAAAGGCAACAGCGTTAAAAAAAATGTGAGTTCCACCACGAAACACGTTGTACCTCCTGGAATGTTTCTGACTCCTCCGCCTGGATCATGCTCCTCGATACGAACGGCTTCCACTGGAGACGATCTGCATCCAGTACGACTCGCCCGTTCCCTGGCTTCTCCTCCGAGGACTTCACCGGTTTTGCCGCCACACTACAATCCATTACTATTGCCAACCTAAATATAAGTAACAAAAGACAATGATATTGTATTGCACCATGCATTCTACTGCACTATGTACTGCACTATATACCATGGCAACAACCGACTATATATTTCGCTTAATTTAAGAACTTAAGTTGACATATCGTAACTGTGCACAGCGGCGCATCCTATTGGTCATATACCACAAGAATTTGGAACTGGTGTCCTCAACTCCAAAACTGTATTTTATTTGCCATGCTAGAGTCGGGAGCGCGTCTGAGTAGTCCCCTGGAAGAGGTGCTATATAAATTTGTGAATGAATGAATGAATCTACGAAACCTGTTCTGGTCGACTGGAACGAGCAAGTTGAGTAGCTGGAGCATGGCGACAACATCCTGCTCACAGATTCCCGTTCCATCGCCAATACCTAACAACGAACACAGCAACAGTTGCCATGGTAACAGAGAAATTCGTGTATACGTAATTACGTACATATATAGACATTTTCGTATAATAGAAATTTACACAATGTCCATTGTTATGACATTACATACGTCCATCAATCTGAATCTCCACTATGTCCACCTTTCTGTCCTTAAATATATCCATCCATTTACATATATCCATCAAATCCATCCATAACTGCGTACCTTTGATAGTGACCGTCTGATTAATGTGCTTTTCCAGGTACGTGGTAATCGCCTCTTTCCAATACGACTGGTACGTGAGTTGACCGAGATCGGAGAGCGGCTTTTCCGGGGTTCCTGTACGACCTTCCACCCGACTCAACAGGTAACCTACACAAAATCAGTTGCCACACTTTTACATTACTTCTACTACGTAATTATATGGACAACCCCCCCATAATCAGACCTGTTGCTCTTACTTATCTAAATGAATGCACCAATAAAAAAAACCTGACACTTATTTGCTTATGCTGAATGTTTACACAACTAAACTAAAATTGAATTGTTCCAAAAATGAAACTAAAACTGACAAAATTTGAAAAGTAGAACTAAAACGAAACTAGAAATAGAAATTTACCAAAATAAAAGTGAAACTGAAAAGTAAACTGAAATTTAAATAACACTGCTTGACGCAGCCCTTTCTAACAACCTCTGCTCTGTGCTTAACTTTAGAGTAGTGCATCACAAATTACAATATTACGATCACTGCTACAAGCACGTTAAGAAAATAATGTAACTCACTAAAGTCGATGAGCAGACGGCCGTACCCGTGGCGCTGGTACTGCGGCAGTACCATGATACAGGACAGGTTGTACTTCTGCGCACAGTACTTCTCCTAAACAGTACACAAAACAGTATCAAGTACATATTCAAATTCAATCAATCAACCATTTATTGATCCAGAGACATCGAAATCGACACCACATACCAAGAAATCCATAGTTGTTTAAAAGGTTTTTTTCGTTTTTTATTCGTTCCCCAAAAACGTGGTTTTTTCGGGGTTTTTTCCATCGTTTTATTCCGTTTTTTATTTTTTATGTGACGCTATTTATTTATTCTCTGTCTCTTATTATTTTCCGTAATTTTATTTCTTCCTGATATTCCTTACGTTTTCAACCCAATCTCAAGGTTTCAGATAACTGATGTCATTATTTCATTGTTTAACATCATCATTTAAGAGATACATGTAAAAAGTAAACAAGGGTTTTATGTCTAAAATGCAGCTTAAGATGTAAAAAGTCAAATTATTTTTCGTTTCCGTTTTTCCCGGTTTTTTCATTTTTTCGAATAAAACGACGTTTCCCCCGTTTTTTATTCCGTTTCCATCGTTTTTTACATCTATGAAGAAATCACTTGAAATATTCTGCCTGCTTTCTACCAGTTGCTCAAGACCTTTCATTAATTGTGCCTGGACTGTGAGCGTCTCTGAGAAGACATCTTGAAGAGGTGCTATATAAATTCACGGAATGAACAAACGACAATATATGGACTTGTGGGGTTAGCAACCTTAGAGAAGTATCCGACGAGATGGCAACCGTCGCCATCGTTGAGCGTAAGTATGTAGAAGAGAAACGGTTCGACGTCGTAGTAGAGCGTCTTGTGGTCGAGAAACAGCTTGGCAAGAAGACAAAGGTTCTGGCAATATATCTGCGCAACATTGCCATCGACTTCAAACACGGACAGATTGCCATCACGATAGATCTCGTCACCAGGCGGCCGCAGCAGCAAACATTTCGTCTAAAAAGATAAAAAAATAGATCTGATAGAAGATGTTTAAAGTAATATATAATTATATGATTGTCATTGATTTCTGAACTCGTGTACAATTCTACATTACCCTCTCTTCAATACAATACAATTGAAATTTGATAATGCCCTCCTTACAAAGCTCAGAAGTGCCTCAGGTGTGCTACAGCATCCTCCTAGATGCCTTTAAATCTGTGTCTTTCTTGTCCCTATCCAGTCCCTGCCTCTATCTTGCCCCTATCCCTCTCTTGTTCCACGGCTCCACAATCGACAGAACAACAATGGTGCAAAGCAACTCATGTGCCCTCCTCAAGACCTTTACACAGCAAATGCTAAACGCCCTCTAGAGTGAAGTCTCAAGCACCTACATGCTACAGGTCTAGGACCCTAACCATTCAGACAATGTACCAATTCCTCTCCTGTAATAACTTGTGATCATCCGTTCGTACCTGAGTCAATTGTAATCATGCTGCGGAAGAGCTTGAAATAAAACAAAGAAAACAACTCACTAGGTGTCGTTCGAGTATCGTCCGGCTCTCCATGTAACGCAGGCAGTATTCACATACGTACAGCTTCGACAACCTAAAATAACGTAAACAGTTTCAGAACCAAAAATCACTATAAAAAAAGCAATAACATGAATTTCAATTCAACCACCTTTAACTTTCTATATAAACCAAATCGTATTAGAATAACTACAGAAAATTTTGAAAGAATTTGCTCCAATTATTTACTCGTGATATTCATTGCGAAGCAACATGTCATGTTAACGATAATAAAAATCGGTTGAATAAATTACACCATTATCTCTCAAGATATGATAAATTATTAATTAATAAATTGTTGATCATCAGGATGCTATAGATTATAGAACGTACTTGGTGCATCCGTCTGGATACGGAGACGAATACCAAGTCATCACTTCGTATTTTCCAAACTCAATCCATTGCGGACCGGATCTTTTCATTGTCTCCGGAAGAGTTGTTCCATCTTCATTTGTCAACAGCTGATGCGCTTCAAGCAGTTTCTACAATACAATACAAAACAATAAGATACATTATGATACAATGCAATACAATATGATGCAATACAGTGCAGTGTAAAGTAATGCAATACAATGCAATGTCATGCAATATAATACAATACAAAGTAACGCATAGTGCAATACAATACAATGCAATACAGTGAAATGCAATACTATACAAAGCAATACAATACAATGTAATGCAATAAAGTGCAGTGCAATACAGTGCAAAAAGCAAGATGGCAACGTCGTCGTTGTTACCTGGGAGACTTTTTCCTGTGCCAATCGATAGCAATCCTCGTCATCCTTGCTGACTGGAAACGTCAGAGTTTGAACATCGGATTCATCAATACCTTCAGATCAACACAATACAATACAATACAATAACAATACAATTCAAATCAATATGAATGATAACAATACAACACTTCACATGTACAGAAGCCAGATCTGCAGTATAAGATCACAATGCAAATGATAGAAGAACAATTTAAAGAACGTAAATTTATGATTCTCAAGTAAATAATGTGCAACAAAATTAATCAAATACAAAAGAGACAAATTATACGATTTTTTTCCATCTTCACAAATCAGGAGCTAACAGACCAACCCATGCAGTCGTGTATTCAGTTTCATAAATTATTATATAAATATATATATATATTGTAAATAGGACTGTACCAAATAGGTGATTATCACAATTTGGTCGAATATGAATAATTGGGCCAACCATTCAGGAAACAGGAAACATTAAGAACAATTATATAGGCATGGCAGCACTTTTCTAAAGCATGTGCAGTCAAATGGAACAGAATCAATCAAGCATGATGATGCCTGACCGATGTTGCTGTCGTCCGAACCAAAGTCGGTGCTGCTGTTCGTCAGACTGTTTCGTCTTTTGATCGGAAAAGAACTGCAAAAAGAAAAACAATCAAATAAAGACAATTGAAGGCATTTTTTGGCCATAGATGTAACAAACATGGATGTTGCATGCAAGACAAACCACAGGTTGGATCAAATTTATCCTCACACCAACCTCTATATGAAAATTCATTTCTGTAAATATTTCAACAGGGTAGGCACGGTGGTAAGCCACCATGTAGAGACTCTGGGCAAGTCTTCGCTTGCAATTTCTCATGCACTTCAGCATGAAACGCCAATTCAGTGTCCACGCTGTAGTCAGGAGCACCTCTGAGTATAAATCTTGAAAGGGCCCTGCAACAAGTGCTCATACAAACAGACATTTATACAGCCCCTTCAAGAAGTCCACTGCAGCCAGACAAAAAATGTCACTGAAAAAATTCTAAACACTGGGAGCACGAGGCAACCAAAGAAAACGCTCGAGTCATGACCCCCCTCCTCCCCAACACTCACCCTGATCGGTTCGATGCAGACTTCCTGATGATCGCTCCGTTGACGCCGCACTTTCTCTTGCTGCCCGCTGGCCGATGAACAACGCTGTTGCCATGGCAATGAAGCGAATTGTTGTGATCCATTTCGTAGTCGCAGATACAACAGATCCAGATTCCTAACACAATCAATCCATAATTCAATTGATTAATCAATAATTCAATTGATTATTCAATCAATAACTCAATCAAGTCACAATGGACAATATATAATATTAATAATAATAATAAAAATAATAATAAAAATAATAATAATATTCTCTTTATTGAAACAATCTCGGTTTACAGACGGGTGATTCCGTGTCAAATCAACCAACATGATTGACATGACCGACTCAGATTTACTTGAAATTTGGCACACTTGTTGGGCTATGTGAGACATGTAAAAACCTGCAAAGAAATTTTTTTGGGTCAACTACTTCCCGAGATACGGGTCGACAAACTTTGACCCAAACCGGTCGACCACGTTCCTTTGGACGTCTGTATCTCAGCATGTATAAGAACTAGAAAGGTGTTCTTGGTGTCATTATTTAGCTCTTTTGTTGAACTATTTTAGTAGATTTTTTATGACTATTTAAAATTGTAAGATAGTGACCATATTTGACAATTTAGCACTTTGACCTTGACCTTGACCATTTCAATCTTTTTGTAAAATCTGAAAAAAATCCCACTTATTGGGTGAAGGGACTTGAACATCCTCCGAAAAAATCAGAATGGGATCTCTAATGGTTCTCTCGCTATAATTATTTTGTCTATAATTCCACTAAAAACTCGAGTTCAACATATGGGCGATTCCAATTTCAGACGACTGGACATTGAAATTCACACAGAATTATAGACAAAATAATTATAGCGAGAGAACCATTAGAGATCCCATTCTGATTTTTTCGGAGGATGTTCAAGTCCCTTCACCCAATAAGTGGAATTTTTTTCAGATTTTACAAAAAGATTGAAATGGTCAAGGTCAAGGTCAAAGTGCTAAATTGTCAAATATGGTCACTATCTTACAATGTTAAATAGTCACAAAAAATCTACTAAAATAGTTCAACAAAAGAGCTAAATAATGACACCAAGAACACCTTTCTAGCTCTTATACATGCTAAGATACAGACGTCCAAAGGAACGTGGTCGACCGGTTTGGGTCAAAGTTTGTCGACCCGTATCTCGGGAAGTAGTTGACCCAAAAAAATTTCTTTGCAGGTTTTTACATGTCTCACATAGCCCAACAAGTGTGCCAAATTTCAAGTAAATCTGAGTCGGTCATGTCAATTTTGGATCAAAATTTGGTTGAATTGACACGGAATCACCCAGACCGCAAAATATATTTAGATGTGCACATAAGTTTCATGTAAATTTTAAAAAAGTAAAGTCCTATCCCGTTCCATGAGGAACATAGGGAGGCGTTCATCTCCTTTTCCATAGCCCTGAGCCAGCAATGGACGAATCCCAAGGTCCTGGACACGGGGCCAGCGTATCGCAGGACTTGCTGTTTACTTCCCAGCTTACGCCGGTACCAAATTATACTGCTTGGTGACAGAGGCACGAGTGCGTAAACAACTTGCCCAAGGTCGTTACCCGGAGTCGAACCCGCAACCTCCCGCTCCGTGAGCGGACGCGTTGCCGGTCTGCCAACAGGTTGTAAATTTTAGCCGACTTGTAATACTTGTAGTATGATATCGATTGCTGTGTAAGCGACCTTGAGCAAGTCCTTCACTCACAATTTCTCCATGCCATCTATTGATACAGCTCCATTATTATACAGTAGTGCATAATAAATACATATTAATGATGACAGTGGCAATTAAAAACAGTGGTGGCGGCGGTGGCAGCGGCGACGGTGGTGGTGGCAACGGTGGTTGTGATGAGCAATGACGACGATGATGTGATACATTCAAAAGTAGACATTGCGTTGTTCTTTCACTGACCTCTCGGTCGTTTCTGTATCGTAGGACGACAGCAATCCATGTGGAAACCACGATCACAAGAATCACAGAACAACATCAAATGCTACAAACGCAGAAAGAAACAGCGAATTTCAGTAGTCATAAACAGACTCACAAGTCTCAAAAAAACCTTACAAGTCTCAAAACAGCCTTACAAGTCTCAAAAAATCCTTATTAGTTCAAAAACAGCCTGACAAGTAAGCAGTCGATTGTAAGCAGCCTAACAGGTCTGAGTCCAAAAAGTCGTTTATTTTTTGCAAAGTCCATAGAGTCACAAGCAGTCAAACTGTCCAAAAACAGTTTCACAAGTTTAAGGGGTGCTATATAAATTACTCAGATAGACAAATTTATTGATAAACAGACAAGTCAATGATCAGATAGACCTTGGTAAGTGACCGATTGAACACTGATTGATTGATTGATTGATTGAACTGATTGAACTGATCGATTGATATGCTAACCCCGCGACTGGAGTCGGAGCAGACGGAGCATCTCTTGCATTCGATGCATTGCCATCGCATCGTCTTCACTTTCTCCGTCAACGACGACGAAAACTTCAAGCAGCTCGGATGACCTGCAACGGTTTCCATAGCAACACACTAAAATCACTTGAATCACTTAAAACCTACTTCAATAAATTAAATTAAATCAATTAAATTAAATCAAATCAATTAAATCAATTCTTGAAATTAATTAACAGAATTATCAAGATTAATATTCTGTGGTTGAAAATAATTTTCAGAAATTTAGCCATATTACGGACGTTATTACATACTACATAATGACTATGATTAAGGCAGTAGCGTTCACAGTATGATTATGATTACAGTAAGTACAATTACGGTTACAGTATGTTTACGACTACATTATGATCAAGGTTACATTTTACGATTACGATCTGTAACGTTGATGATGCTTACCTCCTCGACCGCATTCTACGCAATAGATGAGCTCTTCCGCCTCCTCTTCTTCTTCATTCCGATTCTTCTCATCCGAATCGTCGAGACAAAGACTACAGATGTTGATTGGAGTCACCGGTCTCTGCAGATCAAAAAGAACCACACACACATCGTTTATCAGCGTATCGTACTTACTTGCAATTATAAAAACATCGTCATTATTATTGTTTGTTTTCGCTGCCGTTGTTTTTTTTATTGTTGTTGTTGTCGTCATCGTTGCTACCACCACCACCATTGTCATCATCACTGCAACCATTAATTAATGTTATTATTTCATTATTAGGGTTACAATTATTATTTCATCTTGAACAAACACCATTCAGAGGTGCATGTCCCTAAAACAAACTATTATTTTGGAATCACTCAAGTCTTTTTTCCTTTAGTCATACTGGGCTAGGAGTGCAACTGGGTAGGTTTGCTGAAAGGGCGTCATATAAATTCATAGAATGAAGGAATTCAACAAATACAAGCATCGTCATCAATCTAAGAATTCATCAAGAAATCAACAACGTACTTTGTTCGTCATGGCTCGATCGACCAAGAACGACAGGTTAACATCGGACTTCCTGTCTTCGACGTTCCACCGCAGCTGACCCGACCGCACCAACCGATAGCACCGTCCCTCCCTCAGCAGCTTGCCACGCTTGACCGCCTTCAGGCAATGCACGCGCACGTGGTACTTCAAGACGAGGCGGTCCATGTCCTGGAAAGCAGCCATCTTCGTTACCCGCTCGCAGATCCGGTCCAACGCCAATCCCTCCGAACCCCCGAACTGCTGGATGCACTGGCAGATGGCGCTAGCGATCGACAGTTTCGCACCGGTTCTCCGCTCTCTACTCATCGTCGTCGTCGTCGACGTCTTCTTCCACTCGCGGTACGCCTCACTGTCTTCCTTCACGTCCTTGTGCAGCGATCCCTTCGAGACGGCCGACTCCAGTGCGGCCGATACGACGTCGGACTCCAGGCGACGGACCTGTTGGTAATCCAGCATTTCAAGGTCCTAAATTATCTGCATGGGTTTTAGCGTTGGTCGCATACAACTTAAGTTGGATCGACGCTGAGAATTTTGGCTAAATGGAAGTCGGACTGATGAAAATAATATTTATTTGAATTGCATTGTGCTGTATCTGACTGTTTCTAGTGTGATCAGAATGGGATCTCTAATGGTTCTCTCGCTATAATTATTTTGTCTATAATTCTGTGTGAATTTCAATGTCCAGTCGTCTGAAATTGGAATCGCCCATATGTTGAACTCGAGTTTTTAGTGGAATTATAGACAAAATAATTATAGCGAGAGAACCATTAGAGATCCCATTCTGATTTTTTCGGAGGATGTTCAAGTCCCTTCACCCAATAAGTGGGATTTTTTTCAGATTTTACAAAAAGATTGAAATGGTCAAGGTCAAGGTCAAAGTGCTAAATTGTCAAATATGGTCACTATCTTACAATTTTAAATAGTCATAAAAAATCTACTAAAATAGTTCAACAAAAGAGCTAAATAATGACACCAAGAACACCTTTCTAGTTCTTATACATGCTGAGATACAGACGTCCAAAGGAACGTGGTCGACCGGTTTGGGTCAAAGTTTGTCGACCCGTATCTCGGGAAGTAGTTGACCCAAAAAAATTTCTTTGCAGGTTTTTACATGTCTCACATAGCCCAACAAGTGTGCCAAATTTCAAGTAAATCTGAGTCGGTCATGTCAATCATGTTGGTTGATTTGACACGGAATCACCCGTCTGTAAACCGAGATTGTTTCAATAAAGAGAATATTATTATTATTTTTATTATTATTTTTATTATTATTATTAATATTATATATTGTCCATTGTGACTTGATTGAGTTATTGATTGATTAATCAATTGAATTATTGATTAATCAATTGAATTATGGATTGATTGTGTTAGGAATCTGGATCTGTTGTATCTGCGACTACGAAATGGATCACAACAATTCGCTTCATTGCCATGGCAACAGCGTTGTTCATCGGCCAGCGGGCAGCAAGAGAAAGTGCGGCGTCAACGGAGCGATCATCAGGAAGTCTGCATCGAACCGATCAGGGTGAGTGTTGGGGAGGAGGGGGGTCATGACTCGAGCGTTTTCTTTGGTTGCCTCGTGCTCCCAGTGTTTAGAATTTTTTCAGTGACATTTTTTGTCTGGCTGCAGTGGACTTCTTGAAGGGGCTGTATAAATGTCTGTTTGTATGAGCACTTGTTGCAGGGCCCTTTCAAGATTTATACTCAGAGGTGCTCCTGACTACAGCGTGGACACTGAATTGGCGTTTCATGCTGAAGTGCATGAGAAATTGCAAGCGAAGACTTGCCCAGAGTCTCTACATGGTGGCTTACCACCGTGCCTACCCTGTTGAAATATTTACAGAAATGAATTTTCATATAGAGGTTGGTGTGAGGATAAATTTGATCCAACCTGTGGTTTGTCTTGCATGCAACATCCATGTTTGTTACATCTATGGCCAAAAAATGCCTTCAATTGTCTTTATTTGATTGTTTTTCTTTTTGCAGTTCTTTTCCGATCAAAAGACGAAACAGTCTGACGAACAGCAGCACCGACTTTGGTTCGGACGACAGCAACATCGGTCAGGCATCATCATGCTTGATTGATTCTGTTCCATTTGACTGCACATGCTTTAGAAAAGTGCTGCCATGCCTATATAATTGTTCTTAATGTTTCCTGTTTCCTGAATGGTTGGCCCAATTATTCATATTCGACCAAATTGTGATAATCACCTATTTGGTACAGTCCTATTTACAATATATATATATATTTATATAATAATTTATGAAACTGAATACACGACTGCATGGGTTGGTCTGTTAGCTCCTGATTTGTGAAGATGGAAAAAAATCGTATAATTTGTCTCTTTTGTATTTGATTAATTTTGTTGCACATTATTTACTTGAGAATCATAAATTTACGTTCTTTAAATTGTTCTTCTATCATTTGCATTGTGATCTTATACTGCAGATCTGGCTTCTGTACATGTGAAGTGTTGTATTGTTATCATTCATATTGATTTGAATTGTATTGTTATTGTATTGTATTGTGTTGATCTGAAGGTATTGAACCTTCCGGCTCCAAGGCAACGACGCCACCACTACATAACCGCGCCCCATGTAACATACGTCTGGGCCCGTGGACCGTTAAAATGAAAGACTACGAGACCTGTTTGTGGAATCGAAGCCATCGACAAATCCTTTCGAGAGTCGGTCGCTGTCGCTGGTTCTTGATCGCACGAACCGCTTCGATGAGAACGTCCTCTCGCAGTCCAGGACTCGACGAATTCATTCTCGTCATCCGCGCGAAAGCAGAACACGATACATTGTCCGGCACCTTCGATAAAGAAACAGAATTCTACTTTGAGTGATTTTATCGTTGGTTCAAGGAGAGATTTTCTGATTCATGTCATCCTTTTTCCATTCATAAAAATTTATATTTTGCCAAACAGACCCAACTCACCCTGAAGAGCACCTGTCTTCTGGGATTCTTATAAGACAATCATAATAAGTTTATACTTGTTACCACAATGAAGTGATATAAAACTGTACAAAACAGTGTGCAGGTCTGATTAGAAGGCCAATAAGACATCCATCAATACCTCAAATAATCGTGAAATTGAATTGTTCGCCTACAAATCACAGATTCTCCGTGGTATTGCATGTGTATTGAGTTCCATGCCTGACTAGAATAGATAGCCTACCCATGTTTTATCACGAAACTAACTGTCAGCTGTTAGTCAAATATCTGGGACCCATCTGCACAAAACCAGCCGTAAGTAGGAAATTTTCATTTCAAGAAAACAGACAGAAACAAGAGCAAGGTAAATATTTTCCAATTGGCAGATTTATGTGTCCCTAGTCCATCTGTAAGGAGTTGGCAACCTTAACCAACAATTCCCACGAAATGTGTAAACCAAGACAAAGTTTTCGGCAGAATCAGTGACTGTCGTGCAATAGCATTCACGTCAAAAAAGCTCAAGGCGTCCGTTGCTATTCAACAAGAGCCGCTTACTTACTTGTAACGGACGCGCACCTTTGAATATGTCAAGACAAAGACTCAATCCTGCACAATATTACAACAATTTCAATGGTACACAACGATACACAAAGTAGAAAATAAATCTATTAACGTCAAAAATTCTAACAAACCAGAATTTCCTTTCTTTCGAGATCAGAAAAATCACATTTTCAACATTACATGTGTAAGAATATTTATCCAAAGAACAGCAACAAGCAGATTGTCCAGACACGTTCCTCGTCATCGTCGTCGACTTCGTCAACCGTCAAACTTAACTTTTGATATTTCGTCTAGGAATTCTTTCAGGCAATTATTTCGTCTGAAAACTTCAAATTTCTATTTTCTCGTATCATTTTGGTGCAATCTTTCTGCCTGGACAACGTGTTTTGTGAAAATTGTGACATAAAATCCCGATGATCTTTCTTACTTACGCACAGTGTGTCTAAACGGAAACAATAAAAAAAATAGCAGATGTTTGGCCCGCCATAATTATATATTATGCCTATTCGCGGATTAACCAGAAACATTATTTTGTTCTCTAACCAGAAATGTTTACAGCACTTTTAAGTTGTTCTGGGATTTTTAAATCATTAAAATTACTCCGGCAGATAGCCCTGTAGGCCTATATTGCAGTCATAGGCTATAATAGGACGTCGTCAGCTAGCCTAAGCTCTGCTGGAGGCCGCGATCTTGCCATGGTTACTTTTGCTCGTACTGCTGCTACCATGAAGAATCGAGCCTTAATTTTCTGTGGTTGGTCAGGTGGTCTAGAATAGCCTTCCTTTTGAGCTACGCCTACACACTGGGACTCTAGCTACCAGGATCGTTCCTTGCTAAATTTAAAACTGTTCTTTTTGGGCGCGCTGGAGTCGGGAGCGACTCTGAGTAGTTTTTTACCTGAAGGGGCGCTATATAAATGTCCGAATGAATGAATGAATGAATAATTATAGGCTATGACATTGTGAGAGATAGGCTAGTGTGATTTTATCATTTAGGCTATGTTCATTGCAACATTATAGGCTATAGGCGGTTAATTATAGCCTATAGGCCTATGCCTAGTTTCATGGCAGAACTAAACATAAGTAAGTGTTCACAGTGGTAATAGCCTGATGGTAATAGGCCTAATTGGTATCTCGAAATCCAGTGGTAATAATTAGCCTAATTGCCGGTTATTTGCCCGGTTAGAACTTAATTGGGATCGAGGGTTCAATCAAAGTCCCACGTACGGTAGGTATGCATACGTAGGCCTAAGAATTGTCTCACCGTAACTATTATCACGACCCCCAACTCTCTCTTGAGCCGTTATGCATAATTAATTGGCCTAGGCCTATATGATATCCCTACAGCTGGGTCTTTCAATCGAAACTGAGAACACTAGAAGTCGGCAGAAGACAGACATCTAGCACCAAACCTAGGCCTACATGTAGTTTCAGGTTGACAAGTACGTGCATATCGTTTTTTAAATCAATTATTTTTTTCACGCTTTAGGCCTAGGCCTGATTGAAAGTTACTTTCTATTTGCACCGTAAACACCTTAAACTTAGCTATTTATTTTACTATAATATGAATTGACTGCAATAATTTTTAATCGATCACGTATAATTCGTTGCCGATCTTATTAGGCCTATAATAATTTTATGTCAATTAACGCACCATAGGCCTAATTTGCTACCGTTTCCTATTGTTTGCATAAGCATTCGCTATAAATTTGCTACTAAGTTGCAATTTATCGAAAAGCTTAAACACAGTTTTACTATTGCTCTTGTATCCAAGCGTAGATTCTTGCCTCTTATATTTGGCCCTACTAATAAACACCGTAAGCGTAGGCCTATGTATACAACGTTAGCAAATGATTTACTGATTTTTTATCGGCATCTTTTAAAATCATCGCCACAGCTTTGCCTTTCGTTTTTATTACTCTCCGCAAACTCCGTTTTCCGACCTAAATCTCCGCTCTTCGTTATTAATGGAACACAAAATCGATCTTTATTATTAGCATAGTTTCATTAGAAACGATCGATGTGAGACGGCGGCATAGGCATACAGTGTTGTTTATGCGCTATATAACATTTGCTAGCATCCGGCATATCATATATTCCGCTTGCAAGGATACGATAGCACCAGATTGCGAAAGATTTTATTTTCTCTGTGGCTTGCATTGTATCGCTGAATCTTGGGTCGGCACAAGACGGCTAGGCTACCCAAGATAAATAGGCCTATATAGGGCTTTCATATCCTAAGAACTGTCTCTTGGTACCTTCTCATCGACAGAACTTTAACGGCATACAATTTTAAGCTACTTTAAAAATGCGCAAATTAACGTTCCGAACAGACTGAACTACAATGCACAGATTCACAGTTGCCATGGTGACCAAGCGACAGCTAAAAACGCGACTATTCAGAAATAGACCTATATGCAGTTATTCAGAGAAGTAGCCATGACCTCCTGCAACTAGGCTAGCTTACTGCTCAGTGCTAAGATTTCATATGAGTTCCCCTTAGCAGCTAGGCGAATTCGATAACAGAGAACTATCACGGCTGCGCGACCTGCAGCTTTGTCTCCGTATAATCACAGAATAAATAAAGCGTAGCAAATGTAAAGTAGGCCTAATGTAATTTATTGTAAATCTACGAGAATTCCTCACAGTATGAGAATTGTGGAAAAATAACTGGGGGGTTGGCCTATGATAAACTTGAAATTGGAGTATGAAAAACATACTTTAACATGGGGCTCTAAAAAAGACTGGGGGGGTTGAACCCCCCAACCCCCCCCCGGCAATTCTCACCATGATTCCCCAACGTTCACAAAGTCCACGTCTGCATCTAAATCACGGCGCCATATAATAGACTAATCGTCGAATCAAGTAGCCATGCATGCGCAATAACCGGTGCATCAGCAGTGCATGGCACAGGGCTGACCTAGCCGTTCGTTCAACTCTCGTTGCGGTGTAACTCAAAGCCGGGAAGACAGCGTGTTGCTACGGTGGTCGTCGGTAGCCTATTAATCAGTAAATCATAGACGTAGATTTGAATTTCACCGGCGCAGACAAAATGTTTAGATAACGATAATCGGATTTTAAAAAACTGATAAAGCGCCATTTCGCAGCGATTATTATCAGACGCGGTGCGGATTACCCGTTCCATAGCGGGGCGTGCGAGTGGCATTTGGGGCGGAGCTGTTCCCGTTCATTTGAGCCGGACAGCTGACGTCGTCGTATCCGTGAGAAGTGTAGCAACACTGCGGTGTGGTTCGTATAATAGATCGTCGGTTGATCGGATTGCAGTCTCCGGTCGGTTTTTTTACGGATCTATGCTGCTGGTCCAAGTGAGCCGGAAAATTCGTCTGCGAGCGTCAATCGACTTTGCGACCGCGTTGGATTAGGTGCCGGGTGATCTTGGAGGCGTTGTTATTATGGCCGTCCGGTTGAGACCTGTCGTTGTTGGTGTTGGCGGTGGAGGAGGGTGTGAGAGAATTGCGGGCCTGCTGCTAAGGAGGAATAACCGGTCACTCTTTGCCGCGTCCTTGCAACTCACAAATCGACCGATCAGAGTAAGTTGCTTAATACTTGCAGATCCATACGATACTTATATGTGGCGTAATTACTGGTGGATGAGCTGGATCAGTTTGACACCGATTTAGTGTGTCACTGACAGTTCCGGAATTTGGTTTCACTGTCAGGGTCCAGACCTATGTTGTGGTTACTTACGAAGTTCATTGTGAGAATAATTGTAGCAAAAATAACCGAAGGGTCAGACGTTGGTTCACATGAAGTTGGGACGTGTGCAATGAAGACTTAAAAGACGAGGGGTTGATCTCCAACAACCCCACGTGTGATTGATTATTGCCTTGAATGGCAGCACAACCTTCAAGTATTTATTTTAGGGCCACCGCTGTTTAATATTATATGGCGAATATCACATTTAAAAGAGGTGTGCAATTGTTTTAAGAAGTTTCCACCGAACTTCTTGTTAACGATAAATTGACATTATATTTGTTGAGATGATTCAATCGATGTGGACGCTTGTGGGCAAATATTAATTATTACTGTTACAGCTTTAAAAGGTGTGTAATTTCGAACAATGTTTCTTACTGTTCATTATTGTGCCATATAATAATAGAGTTAAATATTATGATAAGAGAAGAACTTTTGATACGTAGTATCTTTGATTTGATTGAAGAAAATGATTGGTGCAGTTCAATCAGAGAAAGTATTCGAATTCATTCAGTCGGTCATTCATTCATTCACTCAATAACTCACTCACTCGTTCATTCACTCTCTCACTTACTTACTCACTCACACTCACTCACTCACTCGTTCATTCGCTCGTTCGTTCGTTCACTCACACACACTCATTCATTCATTCACTCACTCATTCATTCATTCATTCATTCATTCATTCATTCATTCATTCAGCTTATTCAGAGGATAATTAAATTTGTATAGATTTACAAGAGCTGTGCAAAATTGCTCATTGCATTGTATTGTAATGTATTGACAGTATTTTATTTTCATATATTGGCTAGAAAATTCGCTGTCAAAACAAAGCATTTAAACAACTAATCAGCATCTATATCACTGTCATAGAAATAGAGGCTAGGCCCAATTATGTTTTCATTGTGACTGAATGCATTGGGAGATATCCGGTCTTTACATCTAGAATTCCCTTATAGGCCTAATTATCTCGTTTCCTTTTTAATAGAGATTGACCTGACAGCTAATGACTGCTTCTTAACATCATTTTTACAGGAAGTTCTTAACATATATTATTATGCAGTGGGGCAAATGTGTGTGTATGTGTGGAGGGGGGGGTCGAGGACGGAGATTTTATCGACTGTCCTATTGTTCGCGACACATGCGTCGAATCACATGATTTGGATCGTTGATAGCTATTGTGGCTGGTTAGAGCACATTGTCGTCAGCTTGGCTGGGCTGGCTGCCAATGGAGGGTGAGTTGGGGGGGGGGGTGTTAGTAGGACGGAACCTCCGATGAAGTGGCTGGGGAATTATCTCCGAAGGTTCCCAGCAGTAGAGATGGGGGTTAATATTATTTAGAGACTATGAGTGACTTCTGAGTGGGGATTTTAGGGATGTGGCGATCTACCATTCCAGGTGTGCTGTGGGGGGCGGGTGGAGGTAAACGCCACTGCGTGGACATTATAATGTCGACCCTGCCATGAACATCTTACTTCTTTCCATCAGTTGCAGGTAGAAGAGAAGACCAATCTCTTGAGAGAGTTACAGTGTGTCGCAACTGCTTTAATATGTTATAATAGGACAATAGGACATTCTTGAGGCGTACATTGCGAAACCATAGGGCATTTTAGATGGTGGGGTTACGGGTTTAAAACCCCTTTGAACTGAATAATGGGGACGGTTTAGGGTAATGGCTAACACTCATAAATTCCTTGTCCCCATCTTACCCTACATAACGTTGCCTAACATTGACCTCGGTTACTGTCTTCTTGCTGGGTCTTCTGGAGGTGAGGTATCTACCTTGTGTGGAGTAACTGATCATCTGTGGTGTCTCCCATTTGAAGCTCCAACGAACAGATGGCGGCAGTGGTTAGCAACGAAACAACACGATAAAGATATGTGTTGATATGTGTTGACTGTTTCGTGTTGTTGCTGTTGACGCATTTGCATGTCATCCTCCCAGCAACCGATGTTTTAGTGAACGCTGTACGACTGCTGCTGCTGCTGCTGCTGCTGCTGCTGCTGCTGCTGCTGCTGCTGCTGCTGTGCACTGCTGGATGCTGGAAGGTGGACGAAAACCAAGGTGTACAACGCAGTCCGGAGTTCGCTTTGTCATCTTTGTAGCTCTTAAAGAAATACCCATTAGTTGGCGCTTCTCTTTCTATGTATTTGTCTATCTGTCTCTCTCTATGTCTTTGTCTGTCTCTCTCTCTCTCTCTCTGTGCCTTTCTCTGTCTATATTTCTGTATTTCTTTCCATCTGTCATTCCCTCACTGTCTTTATTTCTCTCTGTCTCTCTAGAAGTCTAGCTAGCTCTCTGCCCGTTTTCTGCCTCTCTGTCTTTTTTTGTGTGTGTCTGTCTCTATCTGTCTGCATATCTCTACCTGTCTGTCAGTTTGTCTCTGTCTGTCAGACAGACAGACAGAGACAAACATACAGACAGACAGGTCTGTCCGTCCGTCACACACACACACACACACACACACACACACACACACTCTTGAGAACCGGATCTGGTTACCGGATTTGTTTATTCAATAATAATATTGATTACTATTTATGTGGACAACCTCTCAGACGAGACGCAGCGGCTGCGATCAAGCTTCACTTGACTTTCTTTTATTAGCCATTTAGATATAAATGCGAGTTTCGATTTTTGACGCATGGACTTCTGACAAACAGCAATTGCAACGAAAACGTCTGACGAACGTGTTGCCGACAAGACGTCGTTTTATGTCTTCATGAGGACAGTTCAAACCTCTTGACTTATTGCAATCGATGACAACTGCATCGTCCAGGTTGTTCGGAATTATACTGCGGCAAAGTCCGTTGCGTGTTATACTGTACTCACGGACTTCTGACTAATAGTATTTGAATGCAAATCTTTGTACAGCGTTCCTTTGAATAATAATAATAATAATATTATTATTATTATTATTATTATTATTGTATATTATACAGTGACACCGGACATGGCTTTTATGAGCCATGTTATTATGCTCTGGTTTCGCGGCAGTTAAGTGTTGTATAGAGGTCCGTTGCGCATATTAAATCAGTTTTATGCGTGGATTAGCTGAGCTGTTTGGCGTGTTTGCGCGTCATGAATATTAAGTGAGTATAGTAAAAAAAGTGAAATTAGGGACCGCAGCCGATGGTGAGACGGAGAGAGGATGGTCATTGGTCACGACAAAGTAAAAATCATAATAGCAACTTCTATTGCGCCGTGTATAACTTAGAAGTTGTCGCACGAGAATCGAAACGATGAAAATAATCGACTGTCATACGGGGACCCCCATCACAAGTCATCTGCGCTCCCCACTCTCTCTCTGCACTGGCTTCCTGTACAACGTCATTTCGTGCACTGGCTTCCTTGGCAACGTCGTCTTCGTCGTCGTCTTCGTCTCCGTTGCGGCCATATA
Organism: Lumbricus rubellus; assembly: GCA_945859605.1. Taxonomy (NCBI): domain Eukaryota; kingdom Metazoa; phylum Annelida; class Clitellata; order Crassiclitellata; family Lumbricidae; genus Lumbricus; species Lumbricus rubellus. The sequence goes on from OX243819.1 coordinate 39,310,825, forward strand.
ATTTTATAGCGCAATTTTAAGTCGGTCCGATCATTTAATCGGTTTAGCACTGGTGGAGATATCGGTCTTACTTTCTGTGATTGGTTGAATGCATTTTCATATCATCATAATGTATGGCTCATGTTCGATTCTCGCTTCCATTACATAACTCTTCTCACTAATCTCTGCTTCCTATTCCCATTCCTCCTCCTTCTTCTCCTCCTTCTCTTCCTCCTACATGTATTTTCCTTCGTCCTCGTTTTCTTCTTATTGCCTATCTGTCTGTCTGTGTATATCTGTGCATGTTAGTGTGTTTCTATATGTTTGCGTGTCTGTGTCTGTCTAGCTGTCTGTCTGTGTATCTGTCTGTCTGTCTGTCGCGGTGGTCTCGTATAATTTACGATCTTTTCCGATCGCAGTCTCGTTTAATTCCAGATCGACTTCCTCCTCTTCTTCGTCTTCCTCTTCTTCCTCTTCTGCATGCAGCCTCTGTATCTGGGATGATGCCGATGTGGTGCGTTCGATTCATCTGTCCAACGCACGTGATGGATTTCCTGCGTCTCGCTTCTCCCTGCCTCCCCCACCCCACCCCACACCCCTATATCTAACCCCGCACCACCCCAACCCCATATACCTACCCCCGCACCACCCCAACCTCTACCTACCCCCGCACCACCCCAACCTCTACCTACCCCCGCACCACCCCAACCCCCTACCTACCCCCGCACCACCCCAACCCCCTACCTACCTCCGCACCACCCCAACCTCTACCTACCCCCGCACCACCCCAACCCCCTACCTACCCCCGCACCACCCCAACCTCTACCTACCCCCGCACCACCCCAACCCCCTACCTACCCCCGCACCACCCCAACCTCTACCTACCCCCGCACCACCCCATTCCGTGCCACCGACATTTTGGACATTTTGACGTAGTGTTCTCATTAAATCCCTCGCCTTGGTCGAGGTGGTCGATCGGAAACTCTTCCCCGCCTCCTCCCTTCTCCTTCCAATCGAAGGAGGGTCTGGGGTTCGCTACCCGACCTTGGACGACGATCGGAGGAAAACACGGCCTACATGCAGTCGTCGTCGTGTTCAGTAAGCATGATGTTTCTTTGGCTGGTGCTGCAGCTGTTGTTATTGTAGTGATGTCTGGCTTGTCGCAGACACTGCTGTTGCTGGAATATGCTGTTCGAATTGACAGGTGTTTGATTGCTTGGAGTGCCCAATGAGGAGAGTATTTGTAATTATGAGGAGAGTAATTGTAAATTGGGAGAGTACTTATAATGTGGAGAGTATACTTATAATGAAGAGGAGAATAATTGTAATTAACCATAACCATAACCATCAATTTTATTGCACCAAGATAACAACAACATTTTGCGAATTTAACCGAAGTAATTTACTATTTTTAATTTACTATTTAATTTATCTCATAATAAATTATATAACATAGCCTACGGATGTTTGCTTTCAATATCATCGACTGATTTCGAAAGTGTTCGTTATCACTTATCAGTGAACATTAGTCTTGCTGAAGACGTTGATGTTCCCGGGACATTGACGTTATCTTATCATAGATGACAGATGATTACTGCTCTCTGATCGTTACAGATGATTAATGTGCTTTGATCATGGATGATTAGCGTTATGTGATTATAGATGATTAATGTAATCTGATCATTGATGATTACAGTGTGAGAGTTGTGTAAAAATGACTGCAGGCTGGTTGGACTATGATCCACTTGGAATTGTGGTGTGAAAAGCAGACTTTCCATGGGGTTATAAGAAAGACTTGGGGGGGGGGGTTGAACCCCCACCCTCCGGCAATTCTCACCCTGGGTGATTGACGTTCTCTGATCATAGATGATTAATACTCTCTGATCATAGATGATTATAATCATTCTGTGATCATGGATGATTAAGTTTCTCTGATCAAAGATGATTAATAATCTCTGATCATTGATGATTATCATTCTGTGATCATGGATGATTAATTTTCTCTGATCAAAAATGATTAATGATATCTGATCGTAGACGATTTATGTTCTTTGATCATAATTATCTGATCAATGTTATTAATCCTTAAGGGATATTGGTTTAATTAATTATTTTAATTAAGCATCCAGTTACATGTACTAAGTCCTTCGACGATACTCTCTTGCTTCCTATGATTAATTTTCGTCCGTGGAGCCTTTCCTCTCTCGCCAATAAATTCCATTCATTCATTATTTACCAGTTTACAGGCGCGCGTTTGGGTGGGCCGCGCATATGCATACACAGTATTACACACGTACGCACGCTCCCTAATGCACGCACACAAACACACAAACACACACACACACACACACACATCCATGTGACTCGCGTGCATAGGTCCCTCTTTATGAAATGGACTTCCACCATCAGTTTTTCTTTCTCTATTGTAATCTTTCCTAGTCTATCTTTGGCCTCACATCCTGCCTTTTGCCTCGGCGTCGCACGCTCTGCACGGGAGTGGCTTCTGAAAAGCTAATGCTGAGGAAAGTGCTTCGTAAATGGTCATACAATACAATACAAGATGCACACACACACACATACACAGAGTTTTGCTCACTGGTTATGGCTATTAGTTTAAGTGTGCCCTGCGGCTGAGGATTTTAACGATTAATTTAACGATTATTCGTTAGAAGCTTTTTGTGCATTAATTTCGAATATATCCGATTAGTTTCGCCTGAATATTTCATGATCGATCAATCGATTGGTTGGTTATTTCCGAAGTAAATAATATGATGAACAGTGAATGACTGTGATGCAACGTTTTTGAATGGACATTTGGTGTAAATGCTAATGGAACGGTCGACGATTGACATAAAAATTAGCTGTCTCCATGGCAACATGCACTTATGCAGTGTTCATGCAGTGTTCACGTAAGCTTAATTACTGCTGTGGTCCAAACACATTGCTATATACGTACCACCTTGAGCACACGGTATGACTGGAGGTTTTTTTAAATACTAGATAATTTTTATGTATATGTGCTGGGCTTCTTCTTTCAATTAATTTTTTAAACTGCCCAATCCTTCTCTGCATCCTCATACTCCATTAATTATTTCCATTCGGAAGACAATGATGAAGATTTTAAACCTTTTAGCTTCGCAAAAATGCTTATGCAACTGCACAAGTTAATTTAGAACTACCCTTTTGTGTTGAACTGCACACAAAAAGCCTTGTATATTTATATTCATACATTCAAAATATGTGTATTTTGCTTATAAATATATATATATATATATATATATTATTTGCACTATTCAGTACGGTACAATACAATATAAGCCAACTGACATACCTCAGAAGTGCACTAAGTTCAGAAGTATAAATATGCTCCTCGAAGCCATGCAGGAAAGCGTCTATACAGGAGGCATGGAAGAAGACTGCATGCTGAGAGATGAGTTTTCAGTTTACAACGAAAGACGTCAGTTCTGAAGATGAGAGTATAGGCCTACATTGTAGGTAGATGTTTCCAGGTGAAATAGGGAGAAACCAACGGCAATAGTATACATGTATATTATATATACATATATAATATATATATATATATATATATATATATATATCGGCAGTGTGAATGAACGCCAGCCAAAGACAAGATATGTCTACCGTGCAGGAAGAACACACAATAATGCACATAGAAAGAAGAAGAAAAAAGGCATGCGATTCCTGCCTGAATTTTTTATTGTAATGATGTGGGCCCCCTATTCTTCTTTAGATTCTCTACACGTTTCACGCTGTTGTGCCATTTGTAATTGTAATTGTAACCGTACATTTATATAGCGCCCCTTCAAGAGAACTCCTCAGAGGCGCTCCCGACCTGACACCAAATCACAATCAAAGAGAATGGTTTTCCATGTCCTTAAGTTCTCTATATCCCTCTTCCATCATCCCGTCCAGCAGTTTTTGTCTATGTCTTCCTCTGCGCCTCTTTCTCTCCAATCTTCCTTCAGGCCCTATAGGTAGGCCTAATTTGTAATATATGTAATCGAAATTGCGTAATTTGTAAATTGTAATTTTCCAAAAAATTATCTAGTTATTGGTAATTAGTAATTCAATTATATTTTCTCTAGCAATATGTAATTTGTAATTCAATTACATTTTCTCTTGCAATCTGTAGTATAATAATATGTGATTCAATTACGTGTTACTGCCTAATTTGCCCATCCCTGTTGATAGGCAGCCGTGAGTCTGGAGTGCAAGCGACTTCAGTTTTATCAACCCTAGCATATAATTATACATCTACTTATACCAGCTCTGGATTTAGAGTGGAAAATTTTATCGAATTATTGTCCAATCAAAAGCTTCACTTTATCACTGCTAACCATGTTGTTTGATCCGGAAATGGCTGCAGGACATCGCGAAATAACCACCGAAATTAATCGAAAATAAATCGAAAATAATCGATACACATTTTTGAACGATTAATCGATGAATTAATCGTTAACATCCACAGCCCATAATATTATTTAGAATATATAAATGGTTGGTCTACTGCCAATAATAATATTTGCACGTTCAGTAAAGACTTCACTGGTTTGGATATGTACAGGGAATTCCCAATCTGCACCTTCCCCCTCCCACACAAACACGGTTGTAATGAGTTTGCTGACAGTGACCTGTCGGTTGAAAGGTGAGACGGCGAGGGAGAGGACTGATCACCCAAGCACTCGCCATTACAGGTCTATTAGGCCTAATAAGTCGAGGTTATAAGAACACTCATTCATACATGTATACCAGTGTTTGCGGCATGTATACCAGTCTTTGCGGGAGTTTTCTTTTCAAAGACCTCTGCGTGCTGGATATAATATCAATCATCTATTATAAATATTACGGAGCCATGGCCAATGCTTCGCTTCTATATTATAGTTATAGACTTCGAGATGGATATAAATTATTTATATTCCAATAACATATATATAATATATATTATACATAATATATATATATATATATATATTATATTGTAATATATAATAAATTATATATCCGGCTGGGTTCTACAAGTCTCTCTTGAAAGTCTTTTTTCATTGGTCATGGTTGGGCTGGGAGCGCCTGAGTAGTTTCTTGAAGGGGTGCTATATAAATGCTCTGAATGAATGAATGAATGAATGAATGAATGAATGAATGAATATGATTATATATGTATATACTTTTTCAAAAAGATCCACCTGTGCAGATGGATAGCAAGTAGAAGTAGATGGCGGACATATTATTAGTGAATTTAGTTTTTTTTACCCCTCCCCACTCTCGGGTGAGCCTGTGAGGAGATAGGCCGACCCTTGGTGGCACTCTGAGCAAGGCTTCAGGTCAATAGCTGCAAACTGTGGGCGTACATTGTATATTTTAGACAACATAATATATACAGACATTATCCTTTATAGATAATTAATTTATAGATGGTAAATAATTATTTTAAAGAACATCTTAGCCAGTAACTGTTGTGCGCGCTTGTGTATGCATGTGGGTGTGCGTGTACGTGTGTGTTTGTGTGTATGTCTGGGCGTGTGTACGTGTGTGTTCGTGTGTATGTCTGGGCGTGTTTGTGTGTTTTTGCAGTGTGTGCTTGTGCGTGGTGTGCAGTGTGTGTGTTCAGTTGAAAGTTCGAGTCCGTGCTTGGCTAATAAATGAGAGTGAAATTATTGTTGACCTAATATTGACTGTTGGCTCATGAGGATTTGTTTACACAGATGGATGGATAACAGGGATAGACAGACAGAGACAGACAGATAGATAGAGAAAGAGAGGCATAGAGAGACAGAGAGAGGCATAAAGAGATAGACAGACAGGGACACCTGGGACAGGCATATTTTTTATATGTCAGGCATAATTATAGGCAAAGAGAGATAGACAAACAGACAGAGAGAGAGAAAGAGAGACAGCGAGGGATAGAGAGGGAGAGAGAGGGAGGGATGAACAGAGAGAGACAGAAAGACACAGAGAGGGACAGAAACAGTCAAACAGAGAGGCATATTTTTCATATGAAAGGCATAATTATAGGCATAGATACCATAGAGAGATAGACAAACAGACAGAGAGAGAGACAGCAAGAGATAGGCCTAGAGAGGGAGAGAGGGAAAGTGGACAGAGACAGACAGACAGACAAAGAGAGGGGCAGAAACAGAGAGTGTTTGAGACAGAGACGTCATTTGTTCGTCCTTGTTTCATGTGAAAGCCAATCGACTTGACCTCGCCTGACCTGACCTTCTTATCCTGTGCACGCAATCTCATTCGTCAGATTTGTGTCAATGTCAACTGTCACCTGCAATCCAACTAGAAGAAGAAGAATCACAACGATTCGATACTCGTTGCGTGGCAACGGACACGCGCACGTATACACATATGCAAACACACATACACACACACACATACACACACACACACACACACACAAATACATACATACTTACACATACACACAAATTAACACATACACATATATACATTAGGTGACTTAGGTCAGTTAATATGGACTTCTGATTAATGGCAAGTGAATACAAAGACATGCAAAGTGAAGTACGTTCATGAAAACAAAAGTTGCATTCTGATAAACCATTTTTTTAGAACAGCATTTACAACAGCTTTGCATTCCAATGGTGTAATATACTATACATGTATGTGGTGTAATATACTATACATGTATGTGGTGTAATATACTATACATGTATGTGGTGTAATATACTATACATGTATGTGGTGTAATATACTATACATGTATGTGGTGTAATATACTATACATGTATGTGGTGTAATATACTATACATGTATGTGGTGTAATATACTATACATGTATGTGGTGTAATATAATATACATGTATGTGGTGTAATATAATAGAAGTACATTGACATTTTTATGGACAGTTTAATAGATGGAAGAGCCACCGATCATTGTGCCTCATGAATATTCATCAAGTAGTAAAAATAGAATTAGGATATATATATATATATATATATATATATATATATATAGATCTTTGAAATGAGACTGCATGTTAAGATTTGTGGTCAGGCAAAGTCCAAGTAGAAGAGCGAATAAGATGAGATGAGTATCGTATTATTGCCTACTCTATAATTAGAGCATGAGAAGTAGACATGGGTTTGAAATGTTAACCACTTCATTTACATATAGCCTCAGCGTACTATTGCCTCTCCCTTGCCGTCTCATCTTCCCACCGACAGTGTACGGTCGGTGTACACATTGTGGCTCAGTTGGCTATACTTAATTATAGGGTGGAGGGGAAATCGTGGAAATAAAAATGTCTGCATGACTGTGCTGTAGGGTTGTGGTCTATAATATAATATTATGTTCTGGTTTGCGGTTAGGGATGGGATAAGGGCATAGGCGTAGGAGGCGGGGGTCCAGGGGGGGCAAATGCCCCCCCAAATTTCGGGCAAGTCTGATTTTTCGGGCAAGCAGACCCGAAAAAATAAAAAAGTTTTTAAAAATGTTTACTTTTTTAATTTTTCCGGGTCTTCTTGCCCGAAAAATCAGACTTGCCCGAACAAAAAACCTTTCGGGCAAAAAGTAACGGGAAATTTCAGAAGATTTTGGCCGGATGACTAGAAAAAGGTCGTCAGAATTTTCGGGCAAACGTAACGGAAATTTTTCTTAAGATTTCGGCCGGACGAAAAAAAATTTTCGGGCAAAAGTTTCTGTTTTGGCCCCCCCAACGCTGAAATGTCCCCTACGCCTATGGATAAGGGTGAGGATGAGAGGCTGTCTGTCTGTATGTTTCTTTCTCTGTCTCTGTCTCTGTCTCTGTCTGTCTGTCTTTCTATCAGAAAAGCAACGGCCAGTTTTGACATCTGATAAATGTCCGACATTTGTCATCGATTCCCTTTATGCAGATAAAATGGCCAACAACAACAACATACATACTGCATGCTTCATTGCTTCTTGTGAGGATCTGCCACCATCTCCGCCACCACTACCACCACCACCTTTACCACCACTACCACCACCATCTTCACCACGAACAACAACACCACTACCTCCACCATCACCAAGACCACCATCACCACCTTCACCACCACATTCACTAACACCACTAACACCACCACCTCCATCACCCCACCACCACCACTAACACCACCACCATCGTATATATAATTATGCTGCCAGTGCTGATAAGAGCATGCTGCCAGACAGCGAGAGTGCATCTCTCTCTCGCATTTACTTAAATTCGGAACTTGGTCGCTGACGGATATAATAATATTATTATCATCATCGACGTCTTTTGTTGTTACAGTCTGTGAAAGGTATAGTGGGTGGGCGGTGGGAGAGGGGGTCTTGACTGCCGACCCATCTCTGTTTTAACAGCTTTTAGCATCGCTTTTTTCCTCTCTATGTATATATTATATATGTCTGTCCGTCCGTCTGTCCGTCTGTCTGTCCGTCTGTCTGTCTGTCTGTCTTGTCTGTCTGTCTGTCCGTCCGTCCGTCCGTCTCTGTCTGTCTCTCATACGTTGCTCTGCTCTTATCTCCTATTTCTGCTCTTCCTCCCGTGTTACTTCGTGTAGACATTTTATTTCTATTGAGTCTGATTGGAATATACAGCACCATCACAGAAATCTCCGTGGATGTATCTCCTCTTCCCTACTCCTCCTCTCCACCTTCTTCTCCTCTTCCCTTCTCCTCCTCTCCACCTTCTTCTCCTCTTCTTCCTCCTCCTCCTCGTCCTCCTTATTATCCTCTCCCTCTTGCTCTTTCTACTCCACCCCTCCTCCTCCCACTCCTCTCCCTCCTCCACTCTTCTCCTCCTCCTCCTCCCCTCTTATTCTTCTTCTCCCCCATCCTCCTATTCCAGTCTTGTTTTCTTCTTCGGCGCAATTTTTCTCTGCAGCGTAACTTCTGTGTCTTGAAGAAAACATCTGAAGTCGGCAGAAGAAGAAAGAAGAAACATTGTCTGCATTCCAGGTCGAATGATGATGCACGATGCCATGCTGGCGGTTGTGATGATGGCATAAATATATATACATATATACATACATATATAATATATATGCCGGTATAATATGTATATACATTATGCATATATATATGTATAATATATATCCTCTTTAAGGCCCATTTCTTGCCTCGTTGTTCTTGCGCATTGAGCGCTTCTGAATAGTAACGGCTGAGAGGGCGCTATAGAAATAGCTACTTACATTGCATTGCATTGCATACACACCCAATGGATGATATGCATACTTGTATTACATCTAAACACGCTCATACAAGAATACATACACACACATCGCCTACATCAAAAATTCATATGCAATGTTATATGCAGATTGCGGATGCATACATGCGCATGTATACGTATGTAGATACTAAGATACATGTTTGCAAGCATGCATACCGCCGTGAATTCTTATGTAAGTTGGCGATGAAAATATCCTTAAACGGAGTGACGTCAGAGGGTGGGGCGGAGAAGAGTGCACATAATGATTTGATGCAGCGAAAGAACTCACATCTTTTGGCACTCTTCCGATCGTTAAGCAAGACCAGACCTGTGTCTGTCTGGCAGACTAATCTCTGGAAGAATAACTGGAATGCCAGACAGACCTACAGACAGACAGGAAGACAGACAGGAAGACAGACAGACAGACAGATAGATAGATACAGCTAGACACACAGAAACGTCGACACACAATGCAGACAGACACACAGACAGACAGACAGACAGGCACTCGGACAGACACATAGACGTACTCATGTATATGGAGAGAGGCACAGAGACAGAAGACGCAGTCACACACACACACACGCAGACAAGGTGCCTTTTTGACCTTGAAAAAGGTGCTATAAAAATGTTCATGTATGTATATATATACATACATACATACACTATGATACATATATATATATATATATATGTACTATATATATGCATGTGTGTATGTATATATATATATATATATATATATATATATATATACACACACAAAATTCGGCTTATAAGATCGGTTAGTTCCATCCGACTGGACGTAATGTGTTTTTCCGGTGCTGGGGAAATCCCGTCACGTGTCTTCTTTCTATCTTCACTTCCGGAATCCATTGCATCGCTTCCATGCGTCGTCATAAAGACGTCATTTCCGGCGCCTCCGACCAATGGACGAGAATACTGATTTTCACCATATATACATATGTGTGTGTATATATATATATATATATATATAATTTTATATATATTATGCGATTCACGACGAGATAAACAGAAACTGATACAGTATCACTATACTCTCTGCACAACATGTAACGTTATTCTCTGGTTTTTGTAACTGAATTCTCCTGCATTGCAACACTATTCTCCCAATTCGTAGCTTTATTCTCTCGCTTTGTAACTTTCTTCTCCCACTTTGTGACTCTCTTCTCCCACTTTGTAACTGTCTTCTCCCACTTTGTAACTCTATTCTCTCTCTTTGTTCATTATTCTCCCGCTTTGCAACATATGTCTTTGTCGATCATTTGCAACACATTGCACTTCATTTCATCTCACCCCATACTCTCTCAACCACTGCAACACACACACACACACACACACACACACACACACACACACACACACACACACACACACACACACACACATTCACACACACACGCATGCACACACACGTGCTGTATATCTGTCAGTTCTGTCTGCCTATTTGTCTATCCGTCTGTCTGTCTGTCTATATCTGTCTGTCTGTCTACATATGTAAATAAGAAATGTATTTTCTTCTTTGCAGCCAATATGCCTTCGTGTACAATCCTCCTCCTCCTCTTCCTCTTCCTCCTCCTCTTCCGTCTCCATCGTCCTTCGAAGGGTCCAACTGACCCTCAGCTCAGCTCAACAGAGGTCCGGCTATTCCACCCTGTCGTCGTCTCCGCCTCCTCCCTCCGCCGCCGCCTCCTCCTCACCATCATCCGGCCATGACGGTACGTGTTGACCTATTTATCTTATTCAGGTCAGATTAGGTCAGGTTACATGTAGAGTTGTAGACTGTAGAGTCATCGACTCTATGTATCAGGTTTGTCTCTGTCTCGAGACAGATTTTTTATGTCTCAGTCGTGAGGTCATTGTCCCAGATGTTTATTTTTTAACTGTTGAAAGCTGTGTCCATTGTTCTCAACTACGTACACAATGCTCATGGTGTGTAAACTGTCTTTAGTTCTGAACTGATTGCGACATATGAAATTATTGTCGATTGTCGGAATGTGTGGTAAATGAAAAGCTAATAGGCATAATAAATATGCTAAGGGACTACAATACAATACGTAAAGCCTATATTGACGAATTATTGGAAAACCAGTTTATGAGTTGCTTTATTGTTTATTCCGAAATATGTTCTGTGGAATAAATACTTAAGCCACAGTCTTAATTCTTGACCTTGCCCTGTCTTCCATGGTCTCGGTCTCAAAGTTTACTGTCTTGCATGCAAATCTGTTTAATGTATTATGGATCAGGTCACGATGACGTAATGTTTGTTTTGATTGGATGATTGCAATAGAGATTTGATTTGGGTTGGGTCATTATGGAAGTCATTTTTTTTATTCCTACGGAATTCGACAGTACTATACCACAACCACCACCACCACCACCACTACCACCACCACCACCACCACAACCACCGCCACCACCACCACCACCACCACAGCCAGGTATTACTACCACCACCACCATCACCACATCTACTACTACTACAGCCGCATGCAGGCAATACTACCACTGTTGCTGCAATGTGCTGTCTGAAACTCATAAAATAACTGAATACCGATTAATTGGATCGTCACTGGATTCATTGTGGTCAGAAAAGCAATCTAAAAGCGTAATGAAACTATTGAAGAGAAGAGAGGAGAAGAGAGATTGTGTGAGTGAATCGCATTTCATGTGACAACCAATTCTCTTTCAATGAGGTCCCACTGAAAAACCCTTTGGACTCTTAAGTCTTCTCTAACTCATCTTATAACGCTTCAAGCACTGACGGGGTAAACCTGTAAGGCGAGAGAATACTTGTCCAATGTGTCGTCCAAATCCAGTCTTTGTCTGTCTGCTGTCTGCCTGTTTGTCTGTGTGTGTCTGGCTATCTGTCCGTCTGTCTATGTGAGGAATTTTTGCAACCCTGGGTGGTAGAAGATGTCCGTCGGTCTGCCTTCCTGCTTATCTGTCTGTATGTATATCTGCCTGCCTGTCTGTCTCTGTCTGCCGTCCGTCCATCCATACATCCGTCTGTCTGTCTGTCTGTTTCTTTCGGAGTTCCTCGCAATTGAATTTTGCGACCCTGGGTGGAATAAAATGGTTGGGTGTAGCAGAGAATGACGATCGATCATTGTCCAGACACTACTGTACAGTATAAATCCGAAATCTGGCCACATTATTAGACGAAAGTTAAATGCGATCTGAACGGTGAGAGGCATTGGATCTAATGGATTCCTCATAGTTAGACGCAGTTAAAAGTTATGGGGAAACAACATGCGGCTCCTACAGTTTGAACTTGATTTGTTAACCCCTCAAGTCTCTATAAGAGTATCTCACACTAGGGCAATATAAGCCAGTGTGTGTAAACTGTCTATTGTTTGGGCGTTGGCGTATTATAAGTATGATAAGCCTAACTTTCAAAAGAGCAATCAAGGCGCTTCGGCTTGTGTTAGGTACTCGGACTACATAGTTGATCCCTATATGCGCTCAGTGGGAAGGTAGTGCTCTCAGTCCAGTTTGCTGATATACTTCCATCATGCTAAGCCGTGCTTTTTCTGTAGTCGGCTCCACAGTATGGATTGGCCTATCTTTTAAGCTGCGTCTGTTCTCCAGTTCACTCTCGGACACATTCTATGAAGGATCACGGTCAAAAATAAGATGCTTTCAAGTGCTATATATTATATAGGCACTTGAAAGCATCTTATTGTTGGCCGTGCATAATTTTGGAGCACTGTTGAGTATAGTTCCTTGAATAGTTGCTGTATAAATACTTCAATGAGGGACATGAAATTTAATTTGACGCTTTGGGCTAAAGTAAATAAAATAAATTTACGTTTTGGTTTATTATAACGTCAGAAAGAACGATTTAAAGGTGTTAGAACAGAGTTATATTAGCCGTAGTTACGAAATTCAGTGACATCTTATCATGCAAAATTCACGTATCTATTGTCACAAACATGATCTAGGTAACTGGTCTCATTTTCGTCGGCTTCAAATAATTATTAGTTCCAGCGAATTTCTATGCCATATTCATTGTTGCATTACGCCTTCAGGAAAAAAACTGTTCGAAATACTTGCACACCTCTTTTAAGTGCAATGCCGGATCAATAAGAAAAAGTGGTGCCGCACAATGCGATACTGTAATGGTCTAAGGCTTTCTGGTTCAGTAACACTATTCGGTATAAATTATATCGATGTCAAACGGTCTTTGTTGCCGTGTTAGATAATCTATATAAATAAAAATGAAACTTTGCAATAGTGCGGTCACGATCACGCCGAAACTGACGCATCAATTGTTTTGAAAATTTACCAAAACCTTCCATTCCGATACCGCAAGGTCACGACATTTCTTTTCCCGACAAAAACCCAATCGTTTCCACAAAAAGTGAACTTTGCAATCCGTTCGCCCGCCATTTGCAATTTGAACGAAACGGCACGCTTCCAAAATTTCAGAATCGTCTTTACCCGAAACAAAGTGACTAAGCATTAATGAGTGCGCGTCCCCTGACGTCATAAGCGACTCGATAAATAATTACGTTACGGCCTTCAAAAATTCTTGGGCTCTATCCGCTGTCAGTAAAGGATGGTCTGAGGGACGAAACGAGCGGAGTCGGAGGTGGACGGAGAGGAGGGGAAGAGGGAGGGGGATGGGGAAGGGGAGGAGAAGGGGAGGGGGAGGGAATGGGGAGGGGGAGGGGAGGGGAGGGGAGGGGAGGGGAGGGGAGGAGAGGGGAGGGGAGGGGAGGGGAGGGGAGGGGAGGGGAGGGGAGGGGAGGGGAGGGGAGGGGAGGGGAGGGGAGGAGAGGGGAGGGGAGGGGGAGGCGGAGGGGAGGCGGAGGGGAGGTGGAGGGGATAATAGAGAGGGAGGGGGAGGGGCGGGGGAGGGGAAGGGGGAGGGGAGGGGGGTCTTTTCTGCCACAGCAACGCGTGGCTGGGTACAGCTAGTTATTTATATATCCAGTCTTTAGGGAGAGAAGGAACTGTTTAATTAGGACACGGAAGGATACCAACAGCCCTGGCAGCAAAGAGATATCGCGGCTTCTGAGTTTTGATCGGACCTAGTATAGGTCTTAAATGGCATTTCTTTTAAACGTTGGTCGAATTAGCAGGGGCCTTTACACCCCGCTGTCCACCACGACAGACGTATTGCGACCCTGGACGTGACCCCAGCCCCTTGCAGCGACATAAACCCCGCTTAGGCGACTTAAAGGGTGACGGAGGGAAAGAGGAGCACACGATCTATACACCGGCGGAAAGCAATTCCCGCGCCCCTGGCAACGCTTGGCGCAGGTGTGACGAGAATTAGGGTCCGGACGAAATTCAGTCCCGAAAATTTATAATTGTTCACGCGGCTAGATTTGTGAAAAAAATGGATCGGTCTACATGTGATTATAGACGAACTCATCTAGCGATCCATGTGTCCTCAACGCTTCGCATTTTTCAACGCGCCTGTTAAATGATAGCAGCACTTGTCTGGCGGTGTCTCACTGGTCCGTGACGTCCGTCATAATTATCTGATCTCTGTCGCCTTGTCTATATGGTTTAGCCGAAAAGTGAGACTAGGGGGGAAGCGAATCAAGCGATATACTAGTCCATTGGGTCCGCTGTTCGGTCAGACAGTTAGCGTCGAGCCTTCTCGGTTCCTGGCCCTTCCACTTGCAATGGCATCCTGCCTGCGTTGCGCTTTCTACCTCCAAATAATTTGCCAGCTTTCTGCCAGTTGCTTAAGGGTTTTTTGCCGTGGCTGGGCTGGGAGCGCCTTTGAGTTGGTTCCTTGAAGGGCGCTAAATAGATTTTCGTAAGGACTGAATGAATTTATCGGGGAAGGGGGTTTCTTCAGCACCTCTCGCCTGTTTGAATTATCGCCACATTATATTAAAAGGTGACTGTACAATTATAGCCCGAGATTTGAATATTTGAAGAAGCACTGAAGCAGTAGATTTTTACTATCTTCATGCAAGTATTCTTTTATAGCAGCTCTTCAAGGAAACTACTCCGAGGTGCTCCCCACTCCAGCACGGTGAGAATGAACAGGTTTCAATTGCTTACAGAATGTGTTGAGAGCGACCTATAGGGAGCAGGCGCCTACACCATCGTTGACAGGCGAAATATGGTCTGGGTCGGAACCGATTTGACCGGGAAGCGATCTGACACGACACCGTTGCATGCTTGACACACTGCTGTGATATGGACTGCAGTTCTGTGGATCGTTGTCTCGTATTATACACAACAGCAGCAGCAGCAGCCATGGCGTGGCAGCCGATGGGCGACCATCGCTGTGCACACCGTCTATACAGTGTATACAACTATACATGTATACGACGAAGAAGCATTGGACAACGGCACCGGTGACTGCAGGGTTGCTCTGCTAAAACACACACAACACACATGCACATATATACATACACACACATATGCACATATACACACATACACATATACACAAAGACACACACACACACATACATGCACACTGCACAGATACACAAAGACACACACAAATGCATGCACATTATAGACAGATACACAAACACACACACACACACACACACACATATACACACACAATACACACACACATACACACACATACACATACATACATGCACATATACACACACACATACACACACATATACACGCATACACATACAAACACACACACACACACATACATGCACATACACACACATACATGCACATACACACAACGTTGGTCGCTGTCGTTGTTTATGGGTCGACTGACGATGGTGGACGAACCAAACAAAGGTCGATGACGATGCAAGCAAAGCCTTCGGACAGCAGAGACATAATTATATATGTACAGAATAGTGTATAGCATGGATGGACGCACGGATGAATGTGTGTGTGTGGGTGCGCGTGCGTGCGTGCGTGCGTGCGTGCGTGCGTGCGTGCGTGTGTGTGTGTGTGTGTGTGTGTGTGTGTGTGTGTGTGTGTGTGTGTGTGTGTGTGTGTGTGTGTGTGTGTGTGTGTGTGTGTGCGTGCGTGCGTGTGTATTTAGACAGCGAAAATTTGGGAGGAATTTCTATTTTGGTGTTTGTATAGGCCCTACAATGGCCTACATGGCTCCAAATTACATAGAATTAGTTTAGTGTCAGTGATGGGGAAAATACTTTCAAAAAGTATTTTGACTATAACTAACTACACTAACTTAGTGTAGTTAGTAGCACTGGTATATATACTATATTAGTTTCATTTTAACGACATAGTGTGGTAGCAAATGATCATTAGCGTCGCCCTGGTCCTTCATCCAGCTTGGGACTAGCACTTCCAAAGTGCAAATAGTTGCGGCGTTATGGTTTTGTTTAAAAAATCGAAAAGTAGGCCTACCTACATCTATTTCACTGGGGCGTGGGGGCGTGGTCAACCGAAACCCATAAAATATACGCCCATGATCCGTAATACATTATTTGCAATTATTGTGCATGCTTCCTATCTGATCGAGTCACAGTTCATTGCAAATTATGTCCGTCTACGAACCGCGCACTATAACCCGAGAAACAGATTTTTAAATTGCATTAAACTCGGTATGGATGCAATCCGACTTCCCCTCCATCAGTGGCAGGCGTGTTACCGTCGCAGCCAATAGAAGTTGCTCCGTGCTTACATGTCACGTGACGAGCAGAGATCGTGAATCGCGTGGATGTCTCGTCTGCAGTTGACCGATCTCGCGAGAATTGACCGCAGCAGCAGCCGCAGCAGCGACATCTTTCGTCGAAGAAGCAGACGACAAACGACGAGTATACATGTATATATAGAAAGCGGAAATGAGCGGCAAAATCCAATTTCGTTTGTGGAAAAAATGCGGCTGAAATTGGGCAACAATTGACGACGGAATCTCATTTCGTTTGGGGGTTGGGGTGGGTTGGGGTAGGGGAAAGGTGGTTGATTTTTTAAAAAGAAATCGATGAAGAGCAATTTGGTTTGGAGATAAAACTGCGGTTGAATTTTTAGTAAGGACCTGTCCACATAATTTCGTTCGCTGCAGAGAGGGAGGGGAAGCGGATTTATACGAAGTTTTGTGTACTGTGCTACGGCAGGGGAGGTGTCTTGAGAAAATGTTCTTAGGTAAAATAAATTTATAATTAAGAGGACGTCCACGTTAGCCTATCTATAACTCTGTATTATCATAATATTTTAGTCGTCCGATGGCATTATTTGATTACATTATATAATTAACCCTTCTGTTCGGAAATCGACATTTTAGATTGCAAATTATTTTATGATGTTCATCAGAAATAAATAGTATCTACGGCAAAATAAATAGTTTGTATACTATAGATGACTTTGGCTATTAACTTTTGTAACTGGGGGAAGGGTAGAGAAGTCTATTTGCTGGAAGATATTTCTCTTTTCTTTCATGTGCCTGTCTCGCTGAGAGCGCTTCTGAATAGCTCTGATTTGAGAAGCGCTTCACAAATGTTCATTATTAGATTTGGTTTGGAGAAAACAATATCATTGAATTTGCAGAAGTCGATTATATATCAGATGGTTGGATCATCATCATGGTCATCAGAATAGCATGTTTAAATTTTTCCAAAAACCGTGGAATCCAGGCGGTTAGAATAACGTGGTTATATTTACGGAGATTGTCGATTTTTTATAGTGTGGCTGAATTTCCAGAGATGGTTAGAATAAAATGGTGAAGTTTGCTTATATACATCTGTTACAGTTTTTTTTAAATATTAGCCTATATATGTTATAATATATGTTATATGTTATAATAAGGTTCGTGTTTTCCATGCATTTGTAGAGATCGTCGTACAGAGGTTGGACGGTCTGCCGGTGCTGTCGGTCCCGATGCCTTCACGCCAAGAGAGATGTCGATTCGTGCTGAAACCACTCGCAAACACACTGTCCGACTTCGTCGCCTTCCTGAAGGCCGAAGATTCGGCTGTTGAACGCGTGGCAGCCTACGCCGAAGGTTCGTCCATCCATCCATCCAGGCTCTCAGATGCACTGCAGACCAGGGTGCTTATATAGCGCCTTTTCTCGGACCTAACCCGCCTCGCTTATCAATCTTTTCCAGCTTTATAGATTTGCTTTTTGTTATTTATTTGCCCTGAGGTCAAATGTATCGGACTGCATTAATCTTGCTGAGGACAACCGTATACCTTCGAGCAATGAATTATGTAGAACGGCGGATCCATGGGAGGCTCTCTGCAGCTGTCCTGCATGATCAAGGTCATGTTCTGAACCCATTTCTCCCACAGCTGAGACCCCATTATAGTCTGTCGGTTTGCTGGAACACACCCATGGGGAACAGTCTTCCATCACCCTTGTAGGAGACACAAAGCTTTTGTGCCTTTAAAAACAGCTAAAACTGCACAAATTCTGTCGAACTTTTAGCACTGAATGCTGACAGTGTGTGTAAAGCATTCTAGAAGTAGCTTGCTATCGACGATGCTGTAGAAAATACAATACATTACAGTACATTGCAATTCATTCATTCATCCAGTTGGAAGTATATATATTAAAGCGCCCCTTCAAGAAAAATTACTTGGAGGCAATGCAATGGATAGATAGTCTTTCTCATGAAATCCGGACCAGGACCAGACTGCAAGATTGAATTATCCTCATATATATATATATATATATATATATATATATATATATATATATATATATTAGGGTGGTCGTTAGAAATGAAAGTTGGAATCTACTGTTCTCCAAGTTTCCATTTGATGCCATTCCATCCAGAAACATCACACAAAAAGTTGTGAGAGAAAATATTAATATTTAGGACTTGCACAACACCATCAAAGTTTTACCATGTATCAAAGAAGCGAAAACTTGAATTGTAGGCATAATAAACCATGCATCCTCAAATCAGAATTCAATACAAAGCGACGATATTATTGCATGCATGATTACCAATGATTACACTGTTTGGTGATCAAGATTGCAATTATTATTATTGCTGTTGAGGTACTTAATCAATGTCAATGTGACAGTGAAGGCTTTGCGGCACTCATTTGTTCGTGCGGAGAACGAGTTCTTCTACAACTTCTGATAGAAATTGTTTTTGTTGTTCATTCCTTGTACTTGAGGCATTGAAATGCTGAGTAAGGGTGTCACCTCGCTCAGTGAGATCACTGATAACCCTTATCATAATGGATCTCCAGCTTGTCGAGCTCTTCATGTAGTCTTCATGATTTATCCAACCACTTAATTGGATCGTGTTCCAGAAGTGCATCTAGTAGTTTCAAGATGCAGAACAGGTCATGGGTTGAATTTATCACGAAATGATGTCGATCTAGCCTTGTTTGCGGATGGTTGGGAGAAGAGTAACTTGTTGTATTCATTTGACGATCTCAGAACCTTCTTTGTCCACTAGAACTGCTATGATCAACTTCTTCTCCTCCAATGACACGTCATTGTGAAAGAAACCCAAGCCTGCCAACAGCTTGGATAAATACCAGAGATTTTGACCAAAGGGTGTCACAGCGGCATCAGCAATGACCTTCTGTGGATATAAAGAGAGATAACAAAGCAGTACTAGATCGTTCCCAGGACCAGTGGTTACTGTTGTCGTTTGAAACTAATAGCGGCCATGCAGGTACAGATCCCAAACAGACTAATAAGCTTATTTATTTTCGGATGCTCCCACACATGTTCGTCATAAGATGATCAACTCTTTGAGTACAATCGTTTCTCTAGCCTAGAGGATACCCGTCTTGAAATAGCAACATCTTCAAGCAGTAAATTGCTCTCGTCATCCATTATTTTAGGCTACTGTTATTGAGGGGTTTGCAGCCGATGCTAGCTTCTTTGAACCTTGCCGGTCTGCAGCATCCAAATATGCTCAGTCTCCTGAGTTGTAACTTTGTCAAAGGTTTGGCTTTGACCAAAATGAGAAGAAGCTGCTTAGTAGTCTGAGTGATACTTTCCCTGATGCTAAGTTTTTCACACTTTTGATGATGGAACAGTAGGCCTACTTTGGGCAGTTCTCTGCTAGAACGTCTCTTAAAGATGGGGGCTTGGAACCTTTGAAGTTCTCCTCTGTCCCCTAGATTGCGATATTACCGCTAACGCTATACTGTAATTGGCATCGCCTTTTCAATAATTAGATGCAGACATTTAAATAATGTCCTTATAATGCTGTAGGCCTATATATTAATAATAATAATTATGCATGGCATTATTGGAAACAAGTTGACCAATGAACAAGCAAAGCATGTTCAAGTGGTGAAGATAAAAACATGTCTGTAAGACTGTAAGCTGATGCAACAGGTTGAACAGGAAGGGAGAGCAAGATATCGTTGTTTGGAACACAAACATTTACATGAAGCCTTTGCATCATAACACTGCACAATTTGTACATAATAAATTGTTTAATGCATGAGATACTATACAGCCTAAGATATGATAATAGGCCTAATATATGTAAGACAATGTGTATTGTGTATGGTAGTGCATTGATGACTTGGATTGTAACTAATAAAAGATCATAACCTTTGACAGAATAGATGGTTTTTCGCAGGAATTCCCTCACTTGTCAATTACCGCTAATAGGCTGATAAAAATAGATAATTAGCAATCACTGATGATAAGAACATTGTAGAATATACCTCTCAGCTGTGTCTAAGTAAAAATCATTAATTATTTCTGTCAGAAAACCATAATTCTAAGACTTTGAAGTAAATAACACTTATGCTCGAAATTACGACAATTATTTGTAAAATACTAAACTTCAACGGCGTTGTGCAAGTCCTAAATATTTTTCAATTCTGATAATTTTTGGGCTACATAGGTTTTAGACCAAGTGGCACTGAATGGCGGGTTGGAGAAATATGACATCTTAAGTTGAAAATTTTCTATTAGAGATGCAACCACCCTAATATATATATTATATATAGATATATATATATATACATGTATATAAGGCAGACAACCAAACGAGGAAATCATTTCTGACTGCAGGGGGATACTTTATCTGCAAGATCTGCACGCCCTCTTCGTTCTGCTGACCGCCTTGATCTATTTGCACCTCGGTCACGAATCTCATTAACCCAGCATCGGACTTTTGCTATCGTGTGTCCCTCAATGTGGAATGACATTCCCCTCTGCAATTCGTGGCAGGATTCTGATGCATGGGAATTCACCTGCATCTCTTGAAACTTTTTCTGTTTTCACGGGTCTGTCACGCCGAGAGCACTTCTGAGTTATAGCTCTGTCGTGAGAAGAGAAGCGCTTGACAAATGTTATAATTGGAGCATAGATTATGGTAAATAAATCGTTATTTAAGTGTCATGTGAACCACAGTTCGGTGTAGAAAATAAATAAATTATTTATCATAATAATAAGTTAGAATATCCTTACTTATTGCTTACTTACTTGCTTCCTTCCTTATAGGCCTACTCACTTTCAGCTCAGGAATTCAGCTTCACTAGTCTTGTAAGCTCAGAATTGTCTGCAATGGCCATAATATTTATTTCATCAATGTCTAAGTGGGTGAAACCGTGAATGCAATCCTAAAGACCACAGCGTAATTTAAATGCTGTATCCCCACACGTGATATCACTCCCATGTAGGGCCTATCATGGATGATCCTTCCACCGCTTTAGACCCCATCTCCAGATGAATATTTTACAAATCATTCACAATCAATCAATCGATCAATCAATCAGCAGTCATTGTTTGTTCATTTTCGCTTACAAGATAATAGAACAGCTTTTCGAATTCATTGTACTATATCCGCTGATTAATTTTGGCTTAATAATAAAAGATGATGCTTCACATTTTAGTAGTTCGCCCCGAACTGAACTCTTATTTTCTTCATACATTATACGTTTGATTTCATTCAGTGATTTTTCCATCGTTTAATATTATTGCAGATGGCGATGTGATACCTGGTAGGACGAGCGTCGAAGTCTTGTTCAGGCGAAACTTCTACCTTCACATAAACAACGACAGCTACCTCGTCAGAGCTCCAGAGCAACCAGGTCAGTCACCCCACACACCCACCCACGTATACCACCTCATCCACCACCTGACATACCATCCATGCTTCGTCTGTTTGTGTGTGTGTCTGTGTGTACGTGTGTCTGTGTTGATTTATCTTTGTCTCGATGGCTGTGTAGATCTCTGTGTGCGTCTCTTTCCGCTTCTAGATAATTATAAGCAAACGATATAATATCTCTCTTTTATTAGGAAAGGTTTATGACACAAGTATATATATATATATATATATATATATATGTTATATGTATATTATGTATACATGCATGTGTATGTATATAGATAGATTGATATAGATTATATTATAGATAGATAGAGAGAAATATGCACATACAATATGAATGATACTATATATATTTGGTTTTCTGTATACCCGGGGTATGTATTGATCTGATATAGCTTAGATATAGTTGAGCTTGTACAATACATATACATGATGCACATATTATATTTGTGTATATATATATATATATATATATATATATATGTATATTATATGTGCAATGTGTATGATATATTTATTTATATATCGTGCCAGTATCATGTTGGTATAGACTGTGTGTGTGTGTGTGTGTGTGTGTGTGTGTGTGTGTGTGTGTGTGTGTGTGTGTGTGTGTGTGTGTGTGTGTGTGTGTGTGTGTGTGTGTGTGTGTGTGTGTGTGTGTGTGTGTGTGTGTGTGTGTGTGTGTGTGTGTGTGTGTGTGTGCATGTGTGCCAAGCAGTAAATAAGAAATCGCTCGCTTCTTCTTTCTCTACAGCCTCCAATCCTTCCATCCGCACATCTGCAAGCGCATCTGCAACTCATACTCCTCTTTCACATCCTCGTCATCATCGTCCATCGCCTCTTCATCCTCCTCCTTCTCCTCATCCCTTTCCCCCTCTTCTTCCATCTCCTCTTTCCACTTCTCGTCCGTCTTCTTCTGGTCGTTATCCTTCCTTCTTTTTGTTTTCCCTCAATAGTTTATCTCTCTCTTTCTTATCCATGCATGGCAAGTCCATTCCTTCATTTTCTTTCCTTCACATAGCATATCTCTCTCTTCCCATCTTGTTTGTTTCTCGTGACTCCCGTTCTTCCTCCTCTTTTTCCCTCGTGTTCCTTTTATTTTCTTTCCCTTCCCTTTCCTGTCACTCCTGCAGTAATTCCTTATTACTTCTGTACGTCACCAATGTCTTCCTCAAATATATAATATATATAAATACAATTATACATTATATATATATATATATATATATATATATATATATATATATTTATATATAAATTCTTTTCGTTACTTTTCTTATTCTTTTATCTGTCCATTCTCCTACTATATCTTGTAAACATTCTGGTACTTTTTTCTTTTCCTCCATAAGCTTTCACCGTCTTTGCTCCTCGCCTTTCTCTTCTCCCGTCCTATCCTCCCCCTTTCTTCGTTTCCTTCTTTTCCGTCTAGCCCTCCTTCTTCTCCATGCAGCATTAGCCCGTAAGCATCGGATGGCGTGTGTGTGTGTGTGTGCGCGTGTGTGTTGGCAGTGGAACGAGAGAAGATGCGATGATGGCATTCAAATGGATTGGAGTTGATGTGCAGTTATAGACGAAGACGATGCCAACTCATCACGCACACACGCGCATACACATACACGCATACACACACATACATACACACATACGCACATACACTCACACAAACACACATACACAATTACACATGCACGCATAGACACACATACACATACCCACACAGACACACAGAGACATACACACAGACACACACACACAGATACACAGACACACAAACACTCACACACACTCACACACACACGCGCGCGCAAAAACACACACGGGCACAGATGGACACACACAGACACACATATACACAAGTTGTGCATAGACACGCTAGCGTCCAATATCATGTCCCGCTGGGAGGAAAGAGACTCCAGAGGAGTATTGGAGATGTTCCAGCATTTAGATAAGAACGCTCCATGCTTCCTCTGCTTCCTCTGCTGCTTCTGCTGCTGCTGCTTGAGGCTTGCATCTGCAGCTGGTGATGAGGAAGATGTCTGGAATGATGGTGTCTACGGTGATAGATATATAATTATTGCTGCAAAATTGACGATGATAACGATGATGATGGCGATGATTATACTGCTATATTGTTGAGGGCGATCATGATACTGCCTTCTTTTTCTTCTTTTTTTCTCCCTCATCCTCCTTTTCTTCTTCTCCTTCCTCATCCTCATCCTTTTCCTCCTCATCATCTTTCTCCTTCTCTTCCTCTTCTTCCTTTCTACTTCCACCTTCTCTTCCTCATTCCTCTTCCTTGTCCGTCCTCTTTCTTCTCTTCTCAGAGGTACTACTGGACGTTCGAACCTCCTCCTTGGTAGAGAGCTTTAGGAAGAGTAAAGCAATTGTTTATTTTCCAATCCTTCATTCTATTAGATCCTTGGCAACAGCTATTGACTGCTACCATCACATCACGTCAAGCCTTAAACAACAACTTTGCAAGATGTGTACAATCATGTTTTAATGAAAAGTTGAAATCTGTAGCTATAAAATACTCTTTTAAACTGTCCCAAGTATTTACCGTAATATTTTAAAATAAATTTCATGGATTAACAAAATTCATGTAAAATTGTAAACATTGATATTATGATTACTGTGGTTAAAAAAGCAACCGTTTAATTAACTGCGGTTGACGAATATATTACGTTGCGTGTATCTTTTAAGAAGGTGTTTAACCATAGGTTGCTAATGGATCAAGATTTGACGAGGGCTTATGACAACAGAGACCGTTGCCCTCGAAAAAAATTGTTTGGCATATTACAGCTCATTTGCATGTTTCTTTAATGCATTTTGGACTACAAGTTTAACGACAGCTTATGCCCAAAAAAATTTGGTTTGGCATATTTACTATTTTTGCATTTTGAAGTTATACGTTCTGTTACACGGTGTCTAAATACATCATTTCAAAAGTGTACAAAGAGATCTTTTGTTTTGTTTTGTTTTGTGGTAAATGTCTTGTTGTTGATAGCCAGGACATTCGTTCTGTGAATAACGCACAATTCACTTGAATTTGAATGGATAGAGTTTAATGACATCACGTGACATCTAGGCTAGGCCATCTTAACAGAAGTCAAACTCTGCTGAACTACAATTATTCACCAATATGTAGTTAGTTATGGCTGCTGTTTCAACAACACTCTGTCAAAAAAAAGTATGATTAGCTTTGTGGCAGTACCCCTCCTCCTCTTTCCAAACTTGGGACTGTCACTTCCAGAGTGACATTGTTATTCGGTTCGTGGCCAACGAGTCGTAAGCGTTTTATCGTCGGCGAGTCGAGAAGTCAATAGCCGACCACAGAAATGACTTTGCTGCTGATCGGCGTTGACAATAGAACTGCTGCCGCTGTGTTTACCGTTGCCGCTGCTTTGCACCACAGCCGCCGCTGCTTGCTTTGCGACAAATCAATTTCCCTGTCTACCCTCCACTTTAGCCGAGGCATTTTCATGGCGAAGATGTTTGGCTTCACCCTCCTCTTTTGTCGAGGCTTTTGACAGGCTCTGTAAGAGTATGCAGAATATGATTATGGTTGAGTTAATATTGAAATTGACTGATGTGTCTTTGTTACTAGTATAGTTGCTTGCAATGTCTATGACGGCTGTTTTCGCAGTCTGCAGTTGAGTTGTCGCGGTGTGGATGATTGCAGTTATATCATTGTTGGATAGCGTTTAGAAGGTGTCTAACGAGTTCGATCAGGTTATTTTACAATTTTACAATTTTATGTTTAATGTCATCTTGCGGCATTCAGAGCCTTTCACGTTGTCGTCCTCGTTTTTTCTACATTCATATATATATATATATATATATATATATTCGTTTTATTGAGATTCTCATCTCTACCGCCGAGTGTGCACCAACGATGAGATGTTTGTTTACAGGATGTCTCCATGTTTGTCTGTCTCTGATGGATCATTCAGTGCTATAGTCGCATGTCCAATTGTCCATGCTTTTGTCTGCAAGATTGTGTCTCACTCTTTCCATGACTTGAATGCATGCGTAAAACCTCATCTTCAAGCTTTGTCGATAGATGGAAGATATTGTTAGTAAGTAGTTCGAGTTGAACGACACTATATGTGCAAACAAGGATCATCAGCGTCACCTTCCTACTCTAACTAGACTTGAGACTGGCACTGCCAAGGTACAAGCACTTAGCCTAGTTAAAGCCTTCGTTAAATCGCTAAATCCTTAGAATGCCGCTGTATATACTGTCTACTCTATAGGATTATTGTGTTTGTTTGTATGTGCACTAAGTCTTGTTATAGCACCCCTTCAAGCTACTAATCAGAGGCGCTCCCGACTACAGCGCGGACACTGCATCAGAGTTCCACGACGAAGCGCTGAGAAATTGCGAGTGAAGGACTTGCTTAAGGTCCTTACACGGCAACTTTAGGTGGATTCGAACCTGCAACCTTTCAGCTGCAAGAGACGAAAATACCCACTACACCACTGCGCCCCACACCACGTATTCATCACGTTCAGAAGATATTTATATGCAATTAATTACTTGAAGTCGATTTTAGTTTATCCCGCAGTTGACGAATAAATATGTTGTGAAACAAAATTTTAAAGGTGTCTATACGGTGTCATTTTATTATTTTTTAACGCAATCTTCGACGTCAAAATAGAGAGTAAAGCTACCGAGAACGTTTATGAAAACTAAACATAATCGTATAATCGTAACCTATAAATTTTTAATGGTCTACTTAAAATCGGTAGGCTTATAGGGCCACAGCTTATTCACGAGCGCTGCGTCAAGTCAGAGATATATCAAGGGGGGACGCAGCCCTGCGTAAATGTTATCTGCCTTCGTGATTTGAATCCACGATTAAGACAACTATGACTCTTGTATGGATAGATTCATAGTTTAACGACAGAAACATGGAGCGCGGTGGTGTAGGGATATATTCGGTGCTTTGGAGCCGGAAGGTTACGGGTTCGAATCCATCTCAAGCCGCCACGTAGGGACCCTCAGCAAGTCCTTCACTCGCAATTGCTCATGCGCTTCGACGTGATACTCCGATTCAGTGTCCGCGCTGCAGGCGTAATCGGGAGCGCTTCTTAGTAGAATCTTAAAGGGGCGCTATAGTAATTGCACATGCGTGCAAATAAAGCATGCCGTCGTATGCAATTATACATGTATTTGTTTAATGTATTGCAGCTTTAAGAACTGCTGTCTTCAATTAAGTTGTTCTTCAGCAGGTCGATTGAGTTTGTTTGTATGTGCACTTGTTATAGCGCCCCTTCAAGCTCTCACTACTCAGAGGCGCCCCCGATGCAGAGCGGACACTGCATCGGAGTTTCACGCCGAAGTTATCCCTAATGCTGCTGTTGTTACATGTTTAACGACACTGCCATTTCAAAGATGATTAGTGTCGCCACGCCATTTAGGTCCACGTGCTCAAGGGCGGATCCAGGGGGGCCAATCCGGCCATGCCCCTCCCTCCATTTAGAAATGCCCATGTATCGTCCCCCCCCCATTTGGTTTCAGTGGCTGCTGAAATGGTATGATTTTCCCAAAAATTTAGCGGGGTGACTAAAAAAAAAAAGGTCATCAACTTTTTTGGCGGATGAAATGGTATGATTTTCCCGAAAATTTGGCCGGATGACTACAAAAAAAAGGTCATCAACTTTTTTGGCGGATGCGATTTTTTCCCCAAGAGCCAAGGTCTCAAGAAATTTTTGCCCCCCCCCCTCCAAAGTTTCTGTATCCGCCCTTGCACGTGCTAGCCCGATATTTTGAATCTCTGAAATAGCCACTATTTAGTTTTGACTTATAACGCTTAGAGTTGAAGAGTATATATAGAGTCGTTCGACATCGTTTCAGAGGTGTCGAACGAGGTAACTTCTTTATCTGTGTTTGGCGACATCTTTTTCGTTGTTATGACCATTTCCGAATGGGACGAAACCTATAATACTCGAGATTGAATATGGATTTGGAGGCAAGAATGTAGCAACAGTCACGTCATGGCGTCAAAGGACATTATAGCAAAAGATCTTACTGCAGTCTGCAATGCTCTGCATGCAGCAGTTGGCGAATATATTGTACAATAGTCTATAATTATTTTGTGTTTAAAGACACTGTCTTAACCATTATGATTGGCATTACCTCCTCTTTTCTTCAGACTCTGGACTGGCACTTTCAGAGTGGCACTGTTATTCGGTTCTTGCCCAATGAGTTGCAGATGTTTCATCGTCAAGGAGTCAATAGCCGACCATTGAAATGACTGCTGATAGGCATTTACAATGTGCTCGCTGTTTACTCTGCTCTGCAGTCTCACAGTTGCTGGTGTACGACAGATCAATTGCCTTGTCCTCACCCCCACTTAGCCGTAGTGTATGCACAACAATCCTGTGACCGTATGCATGGGGCAGGAGTAAGTGCTACTCAGGGATTAGCGCATACGCCTGGAGAAACTATTCCCACAGTGCCGCGTTGTCCTTGTCTGACCCAACAGTCAGATCTTGACTTACAGCAGACCAGAGTCATCGACGCAAGACGAATAGGAGTATATGGAGAAGGAACAGAGAGAGACAGACATACAGACAGAGAGGCGGCTCGTCGATATATGAAGGGAGTGGATATAGTCACAGGTTCTGCTTGTCACCATTTATCCCGGTGTCCGATAGAGCCGTTGGGCTACCAGGCGGCATGTACGACCAAACATGGCGTGTCGAGGAAAGACGTGCGTGGATTGCAAAGTCACAAAAGCTTATCGTCTGAGGTTAGCAATTTCTTTGATGCATGGCCTTTCTTTCTGCAGAGATGATTATGGACACGTTGGACCATGCTGTAGCGCGGGTTATGGCTCTGCAGCATGGTGAGTGGGGCTTCCATGCAGCCTGCTTCCCTTCCTTCATCCACGGAGATCATGAGATGGTTGATGTGTGTATGGACAGTTCAGGATATTGCTAGCGTCATCGATTCGTGCTTGGTCATTAAATGGCAGCACTTGATAAATGCATGCAGCTTCTGATACTGCTGCTGCTTATGATGATGATGATGATTATGACGATGATGACGGCGTTATTATGATGACGACAACAACAGCGACGATTGTGATGAAGATCATGATGGCGACGGTGATTTTCCTGCTCATGGTGATGATATTATTGATCATCTTAACAGTATAGAGAAAATGAAATTGCTGGTGGCTGTATAATTGCCATGACTATTCTGATTCTGACATGAAGAATTTTGCACGTCGCAAATGCAGAGAAGAATAAACAGTTTTGAGACAAAACATTTGCAGCGAATAACCTGCGCCAGGGCCGGATTTGAACAGAGTGAGGCCCTAGGCAATTTCAATTATGAGGCCCCACTTAAGTTAAGAATAAAAACAGAAAAAATGCATATTGCTACATCTAAGTATATTCCTAATGCATATTGCGCCATTGATCCATGTTTGATCAACTACTGTTAGTCTCTAACGAGTCGAATTGTAATTGGTACACTCGTTTTATTCCAGTTTTTTATGGTTTAGGCTTAGGCCTACATACCAAAAATCACAATGAAGTTTTACATGATTACATCAATTTTTTCCTCCAAGAATTCATTTTAAGCAATCGCGCTTTTGTTTAGGCAGGAATTTTTTCATCAATAGGGCCTATCACTTCTATCTAATTAGAAATCTATTTAATTAGAAATCATTAGGGCAGTCCCTAAATCACGAATTCACGGAAATCACGGAAACCGTGAATTTCGCCGTTTGCCGTGAATTTCGCCGTTTGCCGTGAATTTTGCCTTTTGCCGTGATTTTCCGTGATTTTTCCGATTTTCAGCACTTTTTTGTTAAAACACGTGAAAAATGGTCGCTAAACACGTCAAAAATGGCGCCGACAACCAAAAACAGCGCGAAACCATTAAATTAATTTAAGAATTTCTGTTTTGGGGAGTGATCGAATGACGTCGCTGACAAGTGAAAACACATTTGTAGGCCTAAATACTAATATTTTAACGTGTTTTTACAAAAAAAGTGCTGAAAATGTGAAAAATCACGGAAAATCACGGTGCCGTGATTTTTTGGATTTTTGCAAAAGTATGCCGTGATTTTTTCACTTTTTGACCGTGATTTAGGGACTGCCCTAGAAATCATTAGTCATGAATCCAACTTCGATTTCAGCGAGATTGTTTTAATCAATCCCACTTCTATTTCAGTAAAAAATATTTTTTTTAATCCGACTTATTTTCGTCAATTCGACTTGTATCTGATAAACACTGAAACGGTGAAAACCGTGAAACCCATGCAATGGCGAATAATTAAATACGCTAAGATGCACTTTTACCGTCGCTCAAACATTCAACTAACATGTTCTTCCTCACTTTCAGTAATAGGCTACACAATAATAATATATCGGTTGACGCGAGTTCTTACGGTGTATGACGCAAGCGTTTAACTTAATTAGGCCTAACTATAAAGACCTAGACTAAAAGAGCAAGTGTGTTCGAACTTAAGTCAAAATTCGGTGGCTTTTATAATTTAGAAGTTCATTTTTGGAGGCCCCCAGAATCCGGAGGCCCTAGGCAGTTGCCTAGTTTGCCTACATGTAAATCCGGCCCTGACCTGCGCAGTAACTCCACAGATAAACGAAAACTATATTCCCTCAAATAAACGAAAACTACCTTCCCTCAGATAAACGAAAGTTATCTGAATTCCCTCAGATAAACGAAAACTATCTTCTTCCCTTCGTTTCCATCAGGGCCTACTATCCCCCCCTGTAAGGTGGAAGCAGTCCCCCCCTGGCAGAAAATTTTCCCTATATTGCAGGCGCCGAAGGCGCGAAATTGCGAGTGCCGAAGGCATGAAGCCCATAGCGACTAGGGGGTCTGGGGGAGCGTCGTAAGCTCCCCCAGCGGGGTCTGGGGCGGAGCCCCAGAAAAAAACGCATTTTTAGCTGTTGGCGTCGACTAGAGCACACGTTTTAGGCTCTTGTTTGCTAGCTGTTTATGAACGATAGAGTCATGAAAATTTCACTTTTTGGATTTGCACCCTGTAATTGTACCTTTTAAGCTGCCATCTTCACAAAATTGCTTGTGAATTTAATGCGCAGAAACATGGCTTAGGATGTCATAAAATGTCTCCTCCCCATTATTTTTTTTTTAAATTTGCACAATATAATGGCAACATTCTAAAATTTCTCATTATGGGCTAACAGTGCGTTAAACACTATTGTAGTTCTGTGAAGTTTAGAAAGGCCCAGCTTTCAGCAAAATATCAACTTCTTTTGGTGTATCAAGTTGAGCACTATCAGTAACTGTTGTACAATGCTCAGCAACATCCATTTTGAGATCCAGACAAATCCGATGTAGGCCTACATTTCCCCGCACCATTCGCCGTAATTTCTTCTCTGGATTCCACCAGAACGTTTCAATATAGGACAATCCCCCCCGAACATTTCCTTCAAATGTAGGCTACCCAAGTGTAAGCAATTTGCATTTGTGCAGACTTCAATATAGTGCTTTAATGTTTGAGGGAGGACTATAAAAACCATGTAGACTAGCCTACTTTACTTCAATTATTGTTGAGCAACCAAGCTTTTATTGCTTGATTAATGTTTACTTAAACGGACAAAAACCTTTTACTATAAACAAAAGTACTAATTTACTGTTGCTTATTTGCCTCATATCACTAAAATTCATTCTTAAATATCGTTCATTTTATTTGAGACCTATATTATAAAACCAATGCAGTGTCAGTAGATATAAAATATACCTTAATTTTATTAAACAATTAACGTAATTAATTATGAGTTGTGAGAGCGTGCCATATTATAGGTGCAGAGACAAATTTAACTGACTGTAAGACAAAGGTCATACTAAAATGAAGATCTACCCTTGAGATGCCGGGAAGAACGTTCAAGAGGAATTTACCGTGGGTGTGGGGAGAGGATGGGTGGTACAAAGGGGAGATGCCGAGAAATATATCCAGAAGGAAATCTCTTATGCCCATCTATCATTAGAGGGGGGATTTCTCTCTGGCACAGGTTGGATCAGACTACTTACTCCCCCCCCCCCACGTGGCAAGCCCTGATGGGTGCGAAAGTGATGGAAGTGCAGGGACAAATTTAAGTGAGTATTAAGAAAAAGTCAAATTAAATGAAGATTTATCCTGTGTTATGACGGGGGGGGGGGATTGTTCGGGGAATTTACCATGAGGAAGTCCATGGCAGATGCTGGGGGATACCGAGGGAAAATGTTCATGAGAAAATCTTCTATACTCAACTTTATCATTAGGGGGGGAAACTTTTCCCCCCCTGGCCCAAATTGGAAGCAGTCTGCTTCCATCCCCCCATGGCGTAGTAGGCCCTGGTTTCCATGGTAAATAAAAATCCAATGTTTGTATAAAGTTATGTTTCGACATTCCATGCTACAGCGTCCGCATTATCCGATGGAACATAGCTGCTATAATATTATGGAGAGCGAGCGAAGAAAAATATATCAGATAATATATGTAACGAATTTATTTTCATATCCTTCGGCCTCTGTGTTGCCTCTCTTATATGCGCCAAGGAAACGTGTTTCTGTCTATGTACTCCAAGACCTTTGGTTAGTTTGTTATCACTGGAGTTATACCTACACCTTGCGGAATTGTGACGCACACTCACACACACACACATTTTTATATATTGTATATATGTGATATATATATATATATGTGTGTGTGTGTACTGTATATATGTGATATATATAGGGCCTATATATATATATATATATATATATATATATATATATATATATATATATATATATATATATATATATAATCGTTGGCTCGTTTGGATGCGTTACGTGGAAGAGCATACTATATAATACACTGACCTTGTAGGAAATGAGAGTCGATAAAACGTTGAGGATCGGCCCCACGTGACGAGGGAGGGGTGGGGTGGAGTGGGGGGATTGACCAGATCCATGCAGTCTAAACCGTCTTGTAGACTATTGCAGACGCGTGTACTATAGCTGCTGCTTCTGCCCTGATTGATAGTCGATGGAACATTTTCCGCGAATCCTACCCAGGGAATTTTCTCATCGACACTGAAATAAGCCAATGTGTTGGCGAATATATACGGTTCGTTCTCTGTAGGACGCAACGCAACCAGAGCTGCCGCTAGATCAGTGGATTCCTGTTCGGTTTCCGTGTTTTTTTATCCGCATGTTTTCCGAATGATATAGCGCTATAATTATACTGGATCATTCGGATCTTTTCGGTAGCGTGTCCAGCAATTTTTCTGCGGTCCAAACGAAGACTCCAATGATTTGTAATATTGTAATAATTGTTATTACGACAGTTTCCGTGAAATCGTCTCAGTTGAAAATGGAAAAAAGAATATTGCAATTGCAATTGCAAGCCGTGTTGTTGTTGTAAGTGGTTAAGATAGTTTTTACAACCCCATGGCTTGTCTCATTTAGGGTGCTTTTCAATTGCGTGATCCGGATCAACTGTT
>OX243819.1:39344666-39509666 GCA_945859605.1 Lumbricus rubellus
TTATTTTTATTGTGTTATCATCATTATTTTTTTATTTTTTAAATTTTTTTAATTATAACTGGTGATATAGCTGCTTCTCATAACAGTTACTGGTCATTTGACTAACGCAGGGGTGTCAAAGAGCTGGCCCGCGGGCCATTTCCGGCCCGCCGACGATTTTTTCTGGCCCGCGTAGCCTTCCCTAAAGATTAAAACATTATTTTAAATGTTGTCAAAATTTAATAGGAAGTGAAAAGTGGACATTGAATCAATATAATTTCGCGATATTTGGACTTTTCTGGGAATTGGCTGACCAAGCCCGGAGCTTCCTCTAAGATCACTACAAAATTTTGCTCTGAATTGCTCAGGAGCTTCGACACCTTGGCCCGCCACTTGTTAGAAAATGTTCACACTGGCCCGCCACTTGTTAGAATGTGGTCACACTGGCCCGCCCCTAAAAAAGGTTTGACATCTCTGGACTAACGGTATCATGATTGGCTGTGTAGCCGGTGATATAACTAGTGCAGTAACTGGTGATACTACCGGTGATATTACCTGTGATATAACCAATGATGTAACCGGTGATTATACCGGTGATATCAGCGGTGATATATCCGGTGATATCAGTGGTGATATTACCAGTGTTATGACGGTGATATTAT
The DNA here is from genome assembly GCA_945859605.1 of Lumbricus rubellus. NCBI lineage: Eukaryota > Metazoa > Annelida > Clitellata > Crassiclitellata > Lumbricidae > Lumbricus > Lumbricus rubellus. The sequence goes on from OX243819.1 coordinate 39,345,308, forward strand.
ACCGGTGATAATACCTGTGTTGATATTACCGGTGATATTACCAATGATATGGCCGGTGCTGCCAGCGAGTTGCGTCTTCGTTTGCACAGCAGCAGTCTGCAATTACGTCATAGCCGACCATCTGCAAAATGTTATCCACTACTTTGGTTTAGCCTCTCATCTGGCATCAGCCTTGTCTGCTAGACAGAAATATATTCATTATATATATATATATATATATATATATATATGAATATATATACATTATACATGTATTATATATATATATATACATGAATATATATATATATATGCATGCGCTGATGGATGGATAAGCAGGATTTGGATGCTGTCGAAGCCAGAGAAACAGTGAGCGCTGATCCATGGGCAGAGTGAGGCGCGGTAGCCAATATGTTATTGTTGAGTGTTTGCCTATAGTAACACAGAGTTGGGCTTTGAGCCTTCCCCTCTTCTTGTTACTAGAAGAAGAATAAAAATTTAGAAAGTTTTAGTGCAAGCTATGTAGTGACTGTATGCTAGACACGTCGTTTACAATGTTTGCTTCGTCTTGCTTTTATTGCTTTTGTTGTTCAAGTTATTATGCTCAACTGGATACGTGTTATGTTTATCATTCTTTGATTTTACTGACTGGCTGGCTGGCTGGCTGGCTGGCTGACTGACTGGCGGCTGGCTGGCTGACTGACTAACTGACTGACTGAGCCAGTGAGTGATTGATTGATTGATTGAGTGAGTGAGTGAGTGAGTCACTAGGTGACTGGCTGGTAACTATAAAAGAGTATATGGTTCAAAAACGTGGCGTCAGAATGTCTATACCTCCCACGGCCCAAAGATACATTTAGCGGCTTATATATACATATAAATATATATATATATATATATGTATATATATATATGCAATATAGGCGTGTAGTTGATTTGTTATGTTTGAAGCTTCATGGCCAAATCCTGTAACGTATATCTCTGCAAAGTATTAACTGCAAATGTCCACAATTGTCGGAATTGTGTTCGATTAAATATTATTTTTATCCTATCTGTAGATCTTTCAGATTATTGATTTCTCATTCTGAGCGGCACTGCAGTTTTTTAACGGGACTCATCTTTGCAATCTTCGTTTCCATCGAATCAACTGCGATAAGACTAAAGGCTCAATTCGACCAATATAACAATGACAATCCTTCGGGAAAATTCAGTTGAAAAATTGCCGACTGGGAACCTTTTGCTCCCGCGGAGAACACTTGTGTGTCTGTAACTGACAATGTGCACGTCTGCATGTTTGCTTGTCTGGGTGCTTTTGTTTGTCTGTCTGCATGTTTGCTTGTCTGTCTGTCTGTTTGTATGTCTGTCTGCCTTCGTCATCGTTGTATATTTGGCTGTCAGTTTGTCGAGTTGGTTTCATGGATGCATTGTTAATTTGTTATGTGCTTGACTGTTTCTATCTTGCTCTCTCTTTCTGTCTGTCTCTTTCTCTCTGTCTGTCTCTGTATGTCTGTCTCTCTCTCTGTCTCTGTATGTCTATCTGGCTCTATCTCTCTCTTGATGTCTCTGACTTTGTCTCTGTCTCTCTGGCCCTCTGTATGTTCCTGTCTGTCTGTCTGTCTGTCTGTCTGTCTTGCTCTGTCTCTATATGTCTGTCCGCCTATCTTTCTGTCTCTGTATATGTATGTTTCTCTCTGTATGCTTGTCATCTGTCTCTGTCTGTCTGTCTGTCTGTCTGTCTGTCTGTCTGTCTGTCTGTCTGTCTGTCTGTCTGTCTGTCTGTCTGTCTGTCTGTCTGTCTGTCTTTCTGTCTCTCTTTCTGTCTCTCTTTCTCTCTCTATGTCTACCCTATTCATATATTCATCACCCGCTGCTACAAACGAGTTCGCTCCTCATTCCCTCCCTCCATCCATCCCTACATCCATCCGTTCCATCCCTCTTCCATTCCTCCTCCTTCCCTCCCTCTCTCCTTCCATGACGGATTGTATGTCAGCTGTGCAGCTGATCCGCATTTAATGGCGGCCGAGTCTTCGTTCGTGGGGAGGAGTGGGGGAGGAGTGGGGGAGACGTGGAGTTGGGTTGGGGTGGGGAACTCTCGACTCACCTGTTTAGTATTCATCGAAGCAGTTTCGACGGAATTTAGAGAACGACGAACGACGACTACGACGATGGTGGTGGTATGGTCTCATGAGCTAAAGGATTAAACGACAAAACGAAGGACATCGACCGACGACGAAGACCAACAACTCATCGCAAAAACGAACGCACATGCACGCGTGCACACGTGCACCTGCGTGCACAAGTACACATGCACGCGTGCACACATGCACCTGCGTGCACACGTACACATGTACATTGTACAAGCGCACACATTCACGCGCGCACGGACTTGAAACAGATTCGAATGCACATACATGGACACGAGCAGGCAGAGAGACGCGTACACAGACACACGCTGACACAGCCGTACATACACACACACACACACACACACACACACACACACGAACGCACGATCGCCAAGACGCACGTGCACATGCGAACGAACGTGCAATCGTGCATGCACATTGCACAGCTGTCTTGACTTGGAAGTTATGCCGACTAACTTTGGCAGACACAAATAGACAGACTAGACATACAGACAGAGGAGCAGAGAGACAGACATACAGGGGAGCAGATAGACAGACATACAGGGGAGCAGATAGACAGACATACAGGGGAGCATGCAGGTAGACAGACATAGGGAGAGACAGGCAGATAAATAGGCAGACAAGTTGACAGTTCTGCACTCAAACAGTGTATATAATTATGATTCTGTATCTAATACGTGTTTCTCTCATTCTATGTATGCCTCCTTCGTTCTCCTTCCAGCTGATGACCTTGTGATCGTTGATGGCGGTGGAGTGGATGACCTTTCCAGCGTCAAGGACACGGTCGCTCGTCTCTTCCGCGCAATCCACAGCGACAAGATCCACGCCGACCAACAGCTCCACCTTCAGGCCAGACTCGAAGAGGTCAAAGTTCAGCTGGAGCCAATGGAAAAGGTTAGGACGCAGGCGTGGGGGGAGGCCTTGACCTTTCGCCTTCTCCATTGACATCTGCCCTGTTGCTCCAGTTTCATTGGTCATACCTCTGACAACCTCTTTCCTTCCGTTCGCTCTTCCATCCATCCATCTACCAATCCTTCCATCAGTCCATCCATTTTCAAGCAGTCATTACGTTCAACCTTCCGTCTATCCATCCATCCATCCATCCATCATCTGTCTATCCTACTGTTCATTCATCCAGCATTTATTCATCCAGCCAGTCAGGCATTAGTTCATTACTGTTCATCAATCCATCCCATCATCATCATCATATATCCATCACAATATCCGTCCATCTCTTCAGCTTTCCATCAATCCATCCTTCCATTCATCCATACATCCATCTAGTCATCCACCCATCCTTCCTTCCATCTCCGTATATAGGAGGCATTGTATACATAACAGTATACAGGCCTAATTATGGCTGTTTAAATTTCGATACATCACGGCGTGTAATCAATCCGTCTCCATTTCGATCATAATTATCTCACCTTCAGATATAAAGCTGAACTCTCATTAGTTTACCTGTCCACAGTGTCCACTAGATGCACTGATGAGCGTCGCCAAAGGTGTGTCAATAATAATCACCTATAAATTAATGACTTAGCTAATAATAACTAATTAACTACCTGTGTTGCAGGTGAGGCTGGAGCTACACGACAGAGCAATAAGGAGAGGCCGGGTGCTGTCCTGGGTCGGACTCGGTCTCATGGGACTCCAGTTCGGATTCCTCGCCAGACTGACCTGGTGGGAGTACTCGTGGGATATCATGGAGCCCGTCACCTACTTCGTCACTTGCGGTACAGCCATGGCCATGTACGCCTACCACGTGCTCACCATCCAGGTATACGTCGTGTTCCTTTAGCTGCTATACTGAAAACCCATGCAATGCAAATCAACTTAGTTATGCACGATAATGATATTAATAATTTATTAATACTAACAATAATAATAACCATGACGATTTCTATGACGCCGTTACACAGTGACTTCAAAGTGTGCTGTCCTTCAATGTCACATAGCTTATTTTTTGTTTAAATGTAGGTAGTCATTTTATGCAATGTAATGCATGTGCGCTTGTCAAATGCAAATAAAGGTTATATACTTACATTTATTACTTAGGCTAACGGTCTTTGATAGAACACAATACGAATCTTTAACAAACAGAAGAGAGGGGAATAATTAAGGGTTATTTGTAGTCGTTGATTTTAATATCGATCTATTGGCCGTTGACTCTCATATAATATAAATATACCTCTACCCAGGACTTTGTAGAAAGCATGACCGCTCACCGTCCATATAATCCACCTTAATCCTTTAATTCATCATCAAATTAGAATCACATGCCAACTATAACAATAGGCTAGTAAGCCTACCACGAGTGATTATATCTTCGCCAACACTGTCCATAGCTCCATATTATACCTACGATGGGAGGGGACATTGGCCAACGGATTTAGCAGATTTGTGTATGAGTATAAAAAAATGTGCGTGTGTAAAATAAATTTCTATTTATGATGCCCACATAACATTAGTTTATTTATAATTCTGTATGATCGTAAAGTTAGTCAGTCCTCCGCTGACATAATTTATTATTTTGATTGCATGACTTTATAATTAAATTGTTGATTATAAACAGTAAATCATATAGGCTAGGCCTAATGGTTAGCAAATTTTAGCTAGCAAATATGACGTCTGAGAAAAATAAACAGTAGCGTAGTGTAGTGAGGAATGCGGAAGGAAAACAGTGACAGAGCCAGAGCGAGACAGACAGACAGACGGACAGACAGACAGACGGACAGATCCAGATCCAGACAGAAACTGTCTGTCTCTGCCGCTGACATGCAGGCAGAAACTGTGACAGAGACAGAAACAGATGGAGATAGTTGCAGAGACTAGACAGACAGACAGTGACAGAGGGAGAGCGAGAGAGACAGACAGACAGACGGACAGATCCAGACGAAGACAGACAGAGACTGTCTATATCTGTCTCGGCCGCTTACAGACAGACAGAGGGAGAGCGAGAGAGACAGGGAGAGAGAGACAGTGACAGAGGGAGAACGAGAGAGACAGACAGACGGACATATCCAGACGAAGACAGACAGAGACCGTCTACATCTGTCTCTGCCGCTGACAGACAGACAGAGACGGAGACAAATCTGTGTTCTAGACTGTCTGTATCTGCCACTGACAGACAGAGACTTTGACTGTGACAGTGACAAAGACAGATGTGTGTATTTTTCTAAACGCGACCGTCGTCTTGTTGACAGGACTACGCATATCCCGACGCGCATGACCGAGAGGTTGTCATGGCGATACACCGGTTGGCGAAAAAGAGCGGCGCCCTCGACGTCGTTGCCTACAACAGACTGCGCTCGGAAAAACTGCGGCTCCAGTTCGACATCGATCGTCTACGTCACCCGCTTCAGGTCAAGCTGCACCCCCCGCACCTGCCACCCCCCACGTCGCGTCCCACGGTCGAGTCCATTGCTGCAGCCAATGAGAAGACGACGGATCGTCATGTCTAAGAGACAACATAGCTCAATTAAACGCTCCAATACAGCTGCTATACACCAATTGTTATCAGAGGCGATGATAATCCGCATTATGTATACATTAAAACTTATATATATATATATATATATATATATATATGCATTTTGCACTTTTCTGTAATATATAATATATATATCGTATAATATATATATATATATATAGATATATATATATATATCTTCCTATAATATATATATATAGGCCTAGGCTAAAATTCATAATATGCTTATTGCATGCATATATAATATAACATTAACTAGGGCTGTAGATTTTAAGATTCTAGCAATTGATTATTTTAATAAATTGTTTTTAAAAATCAGCTCAAATTTTAATCGGCTGAGTTTTTGCTTGCTTGATTAATTTTGTGAGAATTATTTCATGATTTACGTAACATCTGCTAAATCAATGGAATATATATAACCGATTAATGAAAATCAAATTTAGTGGATTACTTGATTAAGTTTCTTAATCAATACCAGCCCTAGTGTATACCGTTTCGTATTTTTTCTGTTTTGTTTTCTTACTTTGTTACTTGCACAGTGGCAGAATGAACAGAGACACAGTTTGCCCATGTGCTTAGAGCTTTGGCTTTTTTGAGATTTCGAAAGTGAGAATGTTTGGAAAAAGCCATCATGGGGAGACTGTGGCTGTGCTTTCTAGTAGAACCGTTGACTTTAGGATCGTATAGGACGGGCGAGTAGTTGTTGTTTTGGTGTGTTAAGGAAATGTGTTGACTTTGTGATACTGAGCCATTTTTGGCTTTGGAGATAGATAAATGGGTGTGTTACCATTACTATTAATTTTGTGCTTCTGGAACAATGTTGCATTAACAACAAGGTGCCGGCGGTACCAGCTGTGAGGTGACAGTTGCAAGGTGTCATCTGCTGGGTGTCAGCTATGGGATACCAGCTATGAGGTGCCACCTTGGAGTTCCAGCTGTGGGATGCCATCGAAGAGTACCAGGTGTGAGGTGCCAGCTGTAGGGTGACATATGTGGAGTGAAAGTTCTGGAATAGGCAATACTGTTTGCTGGTGTACATACTAATTGTAGGCATAGATAATGCTTTAACTTTTTAAGTTTTTTTCATACGGACATTTTCTACAATTATCATCAATTAGGTATGTTGATGAACAGTTGATTAAAACTGTCGACAATAATATATTATGTCGACATTTGTGTGAAACATGTCTGTTATTGTTGGTGTGCAACGTGTTTTGTTTCTTGAAATCATGATTTTTTAAAACTATTCAATGTTTGACCGATCGATTTTTTAACTTTTTTAGTCTCGTTACAGCATTGTGTGATCCTTCTACGGCTTGTGTGGGTTTTCCCCATCACTTGTGTGGTTTTCCCATCACTTGTGTGGTTTTCCCATCACTTTTGTGGTTTTCCCATCACTTTTGTGGTTTTCCCATCACTTTTGTGGTTTTCCCATCACTTGTGTGGTTTTCCCATCACTTTTGTGGTTCCCATCACTTGTGTGGTCTGTTCATCACTTCAGATTTTATATCTGTGGTCTGTTCATCACTTGTGCGACCCTTCTACAACCTCTGTGGTCCTTATGCAACTCTTTCCCCCACTTTCACTGCAGAGTTTGATCTTTCCATCTCATTGTGTGGTCCCTTTGGCACTTGTTTGGTCTTTTCACATTATCTCTGTGAGGTCTGTCTACAGCTTTAACTTTATTTGGTCTGTCTACAACTTTAACTTTATTTGGTCTGTCTACAGCTTTAACTTTATTTGGTCTGTCTACAACTTTAACTTTATTTGGTAAGTGACGTAAGTCAACAACTTGTGTGGTCCTTTTATCACGTGTGTGGTCTTTCCTGTCACTGAAATACGCTCCTTATTCAGCATGTGTTTTTTTATTGCGTGTACTACAGTGAGTGATTATTGGAATCTGTCTTTACAAGTGGAGACTATGTCATCTGCTTTTTGTTTTTCCAGCTTTTTACCCGGTACTTGTTTTCTTCTGCCGAATGTTACTTGCTCTTTGATCTCGTCTTTCAAATGCTATAGTTAATGTAATGGGATATATATATATATATTATATATATAATTATATATTATGTGTATGTATATATAATATGCATTATGCAATGTGTATTTGCTGTGTATACATACAGTCTGGAGGCGCTTTATAAATGTTTAAATACAAAACAATACAATATGTGTTTGACTATAATGAATACATTTATGTGTACATATACAAAAATTATAACTTTTGATGTGCTATATATCCATTATATGTACGGCATATGTGTATGATATGTATAATTGTATATATATATATACATGTGTATGTATATATATATATATATATATATATATATATACACATACATGTATACACGTATTAAATTTCGTGGCGCTGACCCTGTTTGTCGGATAACATGAGAACAAACGATGATTTAGATAGGCTGTTTTTTCCGGTGTTTTACTTAATAGTTTGGCTGCCAAGGTCATTGACGGCACCCTTCTTTATATGGACTGGCACCTTCAGAAGACGGCAGCGGTACAATTCTTTAGAAAATAAGGAGTTTACTTTATGTCGTAAAGTTCCCAAAATCGTGACAGGTTTTGGCAGTCAATTACTTGCCCTTAAGCTAACTCAAGGCAACGATATTATTGATTATCCCCAGGAGGGAGCTTTTGCCCATCTAGCACACATGCTTTTGCAGTAGGATTTGATGTGTATCATAATTTATCCTTGTACAATGTACAGTGCACATGTAAAATTTGTTTAAGCTCCTAACAATTATAGGTAATATTAGGGTGGTTTATACTTCATATAAAATATAATTATATATAATATGTTACATTTGTATATGTTTGTGTGAGTGTGTGTGCTTCAAGGTATACCGGTATACTATACAGAAAATTTCAGCTGGTGTGATGTGCAGTTTTATTGAGAGTCGAATTTTGACATGAGTGTACATTTCCTAGAAGGAAAACTATTATGATCTATATAATAGTTGCGTGTGACTTGTTCGTAATTTTTCAGAGCACTTTTTTTCGCATGAATTGTAGAGATTTGAAGAATCGTTGCTTAGTAACCTTTAACTCTATTCTGTTGCATATCAAAGTGATCCGCTCAAGTGTTGTATACACCGATGGTGTACACATACATAGGCTATTATACCCATACATGTATATGAGGCTAGATAAGATCCTTGTTTGTGTAGCCTATATGGGATAAATGCTTATTAGCATATACTAGAAGAGTTGGTTCACTTTCAGCACTTCATTTATCCCATATATAGGCCTACGGACGTATGCGGGCACTCTATGTGGGTATGGGTCGTAATGTAGGGATTTCTACAGCGCCAAGGGGAGTTGAGTTGTTGGATCAAGAATATACATTATACATGTAGATCTACACATCTGTACGTAGGTCAGGTAAAAAATCGGTGTCAAAGGGTCAGACATCTGAGGCATGGATGGATAGATACAGTGCGATGGTTAAAGTGAATGGTGTTTCGTATTGAAGTAGAGATGGAGGTAAAGGGAAGACGAGAACATCGGACAGTTTGGATGATGAAGGGTCCCAAGGACACCCACAGTTTTTCTTGTTTTTGCCTGTATGGCCATGACATGGTCAGGGCTGTCATTTGCTTGAAACGCAGCCGAGAGGTATTTGGCTTTTGTAAGATTTTTCGTGATAACTGCTTTTGACTGTAGATGGTCTAGCTTTCTTCTTTTTGTATTATCACGAATGTTTCGTTTTGCTTTTGCGAGATCGTTTTCTATTGATTAATTGTTTTTCTCCTCATCATCATCGAGTCGGTTAATTATTCAATCTCTTTATCTCTTACCTATAGTTTAGTTCAGTCAGAAATATTTCAGGTATTTGTTTAAATAAATTGGAACCGTATACGCGGACAAAATACAACGTCTGTTCTCAACTAATAATATTTATAATATCTGCTGTATGACATAACATAAAATAGCATAGCGTAACAGGGGTTTTAGGTGGTTCAGAAACGCTGGACAGTGGACTGTATAAGAACCACTGAAAATTAACCGGAAACACTCAATAGCACAGTTTTCTAGCTTCATCTTAAACGCAGTGACTGTACGTGTCCACTGAGACAATGCTATCATCCTAACCGTTCCACAGTTCTACCACTCTAACACTGAAGAATTTCATATCCTAGTGTTACTTTCGGTTTCTTAAACAGTTTGAACCTATGACCCGAGGTGCATTGTTTGGTGCTAATTCTCCTATTGGTAGGCCCCTATAGGCCTACTGCACCCTTTCGATGCAGTGATGATCTTATACGCGTCGATCAGACCCGCCCTGCTCCTCCTTGTCTCCAGTACTGCTAGCTAAGCTCACACCCTTCCAACCTCTCTTCTTCAGCTCAAATCCTTCCATTATCCTTGTGATCCAAAATCATTTTTGCAGTGTGGATTTTTGACTCACTTATAATAATTATGCTACGACAAAAAGCGTACAAAATACTTCGTTATAATTAGCCTAGGCCTATACACGGTGAACGGAAAAAACCGAACCTCTCCTAGTGCTACGATAATTTATGTAATAATTTGTACATTTTAATAATATATATGGGGACACTTCAGTTTAAAGGACAAGAATCAGATAAATATCATTTGTTGGTTACAATATGTGTTCAAAAATTTCTCCTTCGGCCTCAACATACGCCCACAGACGCGCTTACTAATTGCTGAATCGATTACATGTGCTTGATCAAATTCGTCCCATTCCTGTATGCGCTGACGTAGTTCTCCTACATCGCATACCTTTTCTTGTAAACATTTTCTTGCATCACAGGCCATAATTGTTTTATAGTCCACGGGATTAAGGTCTAGGCTATTCTAAATTTACAAAGTTTGCAGGAAAGCGCATCAATGACTGCCTTGATCGCTGAAGCCGTGCCTGCTTGTTGACCTCCGTTAGTTCAGTCGCTCTATGCGCTGTTTGAAACATCTTAAATGACATCGAGTTTTAACTGGAATAGCGTATAATCATATAAGCTAGTTAAGTTCATTGTTGGAAATAAAATAGGTCTATTCTCAATAATATATTTTCATGTTGGGTATTAATTTTCTATTTATTGTAGAGGTTCGGTTTTTTTCCGTTCACCGTGTATAATTCACGTTAATGCTCTTTCATGCCATAAGAATCCGTTCAATGCCAATTAGCCTAACCCTAAACTTACGCGAGAAAAACTTGGAAATTAATAATGTACATTATTGTGAGGTAAAGCTGAATTTCATCCCAAAAAACTGCTGCTGAACACAAATGATGCGATTTCGTTAGACACCTTTTAAACGATTCTACGCAGCAATATAATATTTGCATAATGTCGTTATCGTATAATAACAGTTGAATGTCCGTATCCTACCATTTTCATGCAAAAATAATTATAATTATCGTCGCTTCAAGCAACCTTTTTAGCGCCCCATTAAGCTCGCTACTCAGAGGCGTTCCCGACTACAGCGCGGACACTACATTGGAGTTTCACGCCGAAGCGCACGAGCAATTGCAATTGAGGGACTTGCTCAAGGTCCCTACGCGGCGGCTTGAGGTGGATTCGAACATGCTCCAAGGCACCGAACCCACCACTACACCACCGCGCCCCATGGATTCATCACGAAGATTCATATATAGTGTCCTTTCAATGCTGCTACTCAGGAGCGCTCCAGACCCCAGCACGGCTGAAGAGGACAGTTTTGATGCGAGAATAACAAGAGTCGAACTGGACCCAAGGGAGCAAGCGCAGTACCACAGTGTGAGTCGCTTAACGCGAACTATAATCCTCAAACGTTCTCTTACTCTGCTCCGGAACGCAAGCATCAAGTCCATTTTATTTGTTGACGGGGTCAGAAGCGCCTCTGAATTATTGTTGAGTGGCGCATCATAAATTTTTGATTGCAATGCGTCAACCTTTCGTCGTTTCATGACTATTATGTTGTTGGTTATCTGTCGGAGAAGTGGTGGCACTGCATGTGGTGCCGTCGAATTATTATTCGGTTGGCTACATGTATATGCCTATGTTGACCGGATGTTGACCTTTGATGGACATAGCCAACACGTCGGACTCTTGGAGGGTCATATAGAACGTAAAATCATGTAGCCTACTTAATTAGGGGCTTGCTCCTGCATGTCTATTGTTCGTACTTCGTAACTCCACTCGGATCCTACGGTAACTCGACCCGGACCACCACGTACTAAGCTTACTCTTACGGGAAACTCTTTTGACTCAACGCAGCGCTCGTGAATAAGACGGTGCCCCGCGCTTGGCTTTCGAGTGGCGCTTTAGCAATTATAAGATTACGATTCGTAGGCCTTAATATTCTCTGCGTACCAGACCGCTTGTCTCTCCGTGTAGCTAACGCGCAGGAGTTCGACGGTGGTGACTTGTGCTTCTCGAGCGGTGTTTTTGCCTAAGCATTCATGACTCTGTCGCTGTGACGTTACCATCAATAGGCTTGAGCTACATGTATATGAGTGGGCGCCGTTGATGGCTGCCAGATTTGTATTGTATTTGTTTTTAGGTTGTGTTTTTGTGCTTGTAAACCACAGTGCGTTTTGCAGCTGGTACATTAAAGAATATACTTACTCACTTACCTTAAACCTCCGTTTGGAAGCCCTGACATAATGTGATTAAGCTGTGGGGAGTGGCGACGACAGATGACCGCAAGATGGCGTTAAAATAATTCGATTAAAAATGACGTTGTTAAACACCTTTACAATGGTATCAAAAAAAATATTTATTAGCTGCGTTCTTAAGCGGAGTGATTCGATGAAAATTCAAGTTAAAAAACTAATAACATGACGTCGTTCGATACCTTTAAAACGTTGTCACACAACGCTATAATTATTATTAAACTGCGATTCAACGCCAATGAGATACCATATAAACTGTGTTACGAGTATTATGAAGGAATTAATGTGAGTAAAAGGAGGAGGAATATCAGGAGGTGAAGGAGACGACGGAGGAGGAGGAAGATTGTAAGATAAATGAGAAGGACGAGGAAGAGGATGGACCTGCAGACTACATGTTTGTTCCCTTCAAACCCTTGGACCTGTAAATGCTGAAGGTGCAGAATTTCTCTCTGACCATGGACGTGACATTTCAGATGTACCTGTAGGTCAACGTACGTGAACCCAAATTCCTGTTTCAATGTCTTTCCATCTGTACGCGTGGTGCGTCACAATAACATTGTGCTCAGAGGTGCATTTCAGGATGGATTTGAAACCTGGGCATGGCCTGATTTCATTCATTCATTCATTCATTCATTCATTCAAGTAACTTCTTTGTTCCTGAATAATTCTATATATAGGCTTACCTTGGATAAAAATAACAATTTAATAATAATAATAATAATAATAATAATAATAATAATAATAAATACTGTCCATTTTAAACAAATCTGCTTATATGGACAGTGTTGAAGTCCCTGAATGTTTACCTTGGGCATAATAATAATAAAAAATAATAATAATATTAATAATAATATTACAATTAACAAAAAAGCAACACCTTTAACAAACACAACTTTCTTTAACACTTGACAACAATAGCTCTCACAAGAAACACAAATCTTCTTCTTCATAATTAACAACAGAAAAAAACGATATCTCAAAAAAGAAACGGAAAACAAAAAAATCGACAAACAACTTCCTACGAACCAACGTGAAGAAAAAACAAACCGCTAAAGCAACGACAATAGTTAGCACACACACAGTTATTAGAGCTATATTAAAATTATAATTAGTACAATTCCCTAACGATACATGTATACCAATCGTACAAATTCCATTGGGTGGTGAGGATAGTGCGACGAAAAAACGGAAATGTGAGAAGAAAACCGAATTGAAAAAAGTAAACTAAGCAGAGATTGTTGGCTTTGAATAACTTAATAACTAATTTATTGCCAACAACAACTGCTGCTAGTTGAGGTCTGTTTGCTTGAGTCGATGAATGGAGCGAATGAATTTGGTCAATGGATGGAGCAATTAACTGGATTGACGGATGAAGTGAATGAACTGGAGTTGGATTGAGTGGAACTTGGGTGGATGCATTGGTTCGTGGATTCGGATGAGTGAAGATGAAGATGTTGGAAGTGTATGATAAAATTGAAAGTATTGCACTGAACGGAAAAGTATCGTTTTTTGGTTGGTGTTGGATTTCCGAAGTGGAGGAGGTAGATGAATTGAAGAAATCGTGTCTCAAATAGGAAACCATTTCTAGTGCTACATGTCTGTTAGAGTCACCACAAGAACCATTTTGAAACATGGTCAGCGCTAAGGTTACGTAGATTAGGGTTAGTCAGGTTTAATACAAGGGTTAGTTAGCAATAGGCATGCTAAAAAGGTTTAGGATTAGGGTTAGTTAGGCCTAGGGTTAGAGTTAGATACCGAGTTAAGTCCTACAGTTGGTTAATTTCTGCTGCTGTGCGGCCCGTGCCAGACAATTCGGACGACACAATGTAGGCCTATTTATAGATTTATATAGCACCTCTTGAAGAAGACTATTCAGCATGGAACTCCTGAGGTGGGGGAAGGAAGAAATGCCTTTGAATGATATACTGACGAGGAAAAACGAGTCATTAGTTTGGTCTTTAGAGCGGGATGGAATAGAGGGACAAACCACAGAAAACGCCCGATGTTGGACAAGAACAGTCGTAGTCATGGGAACAAAAAGACAAGCATGGGATGAACTGAAGCAACCCACTTTCCAGTAAGAGAAGCCAGACATCCAACATACATCAACCTTCCAGCTACAATTATTTCACTTAGACAAAAAAAGAGCATACGCACAAAAGAAATATACTCAAGTCCAGTGCACGAGCAGTCCACGACTACACGTACCCCTTCCCCATCCCCCGATTCAGTCCTGCACACCAAAATTCAGGCAGCAGCCAAGAACAGAAAACCTGAACATCACTTGATTGCAAAGCACTAGATACCTGAATGAGAAACAAAAGGCGTGCTCCAAATCCACTTCGAGCGTGCACCGAGCGTACGTCGAGCGACAATTCCTGCACGATCACCATGTGATGTGCTCACGTGGCGGCACACGGTGATCATTACTCGGAGTGGATTTTGTGGAGCACGCCGAATGGAAGCGGAGACAGCACGACGACAGTTTCAGCTGATTTGTACAACACCTGACTCATAAAACTAAGGAAGAACCAAACGAGTTTTGTATGTCATACGACGCCAAACTATACACAGCACTTCTACACACGTCCTGAGCAAACAAACTCTCCTAACTTCTCCCAACATCGTCATTTCATGTCTAAGTTCAACATCACTGGCAACTATTCGCCCTCGAAGGCCATGGGCGCCCGCACATGGGCGCGAGAGGGGCACATGCCCCACTACCTGAAAAATTGACCCTCAATATAAAATTGACACTTTATTTTAAAAATGTCAGTTATTTTAAAACTACAACTTTTTAACAAATTTCTTGGCACTGCAGACACCAACGATAGACAAATTAAAATCGAGAAGTTAACATTTAGAAACCACTTTGAAAAAACCCTCTGTTCTTAATTTTCCAGCTTTGCATTTTTCAAGCTCTTGCAATATAATTTTAAAAAAATTAACCTTGACCATTTCTGCCCCTCCTGTAAAAATATGTGCAAGCGCCCATGCAAACACCCTAATCTACACAGCCGTCCCCCCATCCTGGTACATCAACAAAATCATCAGCCAACAGCTCTCTCCTGACAGTTCCCTAGCAGAAAACAGAAAGCACCAGCCTAAAAATCTCGACTACACGGCTCTCGCCTTTGCACAGCAACATCATCATCACAGAGATATAAGTGGCTAAGAACTTTCCTAAACAGTACGGGAAGAAGTCCATTAACAAATTAACAAACAATACTGAACATTTCCCTCGATAATACGATTCCCAAACACAAAGCATAAAACGACGGCACTGGTAAACAATTAACCTAGTGCAGAAAATCCACGAAAACTTCGCGTCGAAAAAAACAGCGAGATTGCCTGCAAGACAAGGAGCATTTCATCAAATAAAGTCCCTCATTTGACATGAAATGATTGCCTACAAGACAAGAACCATTGTGTCAAATAAGGTCCTTCATTTAAAAAGGAAAAATTGCCTACAGGCAGGAACCAATTTGATGCACAAGGTCCCTCATTTAGAAAGAAAAATTGCCTATGAGGCAAGAACCATGTTGTCATAAGGTTCCTTATTTAGCAAGAAAAGATTGCCCACGAGGCAGGAACCATTTCTTCAAAGAAGGTCCCTTTACCCAACAAAACTGCCATCATCGATTCAACCTTTGTGCCAAAAACATCGACAAAACTACGAAACAGGGCATAGAACTACGACGCAAGAGAAAATCCGTGAAACTTCCACAAAATGTATGTACAGTTCGGCTGTTCTTAAGCGCAGCACGCACGCACGCACACGACGCGGCCAGAAAATAAGAAAACACGACCCGAGAAAAACAAAACAACGTCTCTAGAAAGAGCCTAAAACGTTCGAAGTCAACATCGCCCAACGGAAAAAAGGAACAGTCGTCACACGCAGCAGCGGTGCCAGCAGGTAAGTCACGACAGCAAAACACACTTGCACAACTCCGTTACCTATCAAGGACAACTCCGTTACCTATCAAGGACAACTCCGTTACCTATCAAAGGACAACTCCGTTACCTATCAAGGACAACTCCGTTACCTATCAAGAATGAATCGTGCAATAATCGAGGAGTAGGGCGAGTCATTGAAGGAGCAGTTTAAGGAGCAGAAGAAGGAGGAGCATGAAGGAGGAGGAGGAGAGTTGCTACGGTTGGGCGGTCATCAAATGCTCGACGAGTTGTGAAGAGCGCTGATGATGCGCTGCCAGAGTTCGCGCTTGCACGACTTGGACCGGCGCAGGCCCTGAAGCATTTCGTTGAACTGCGTCAGTCCGTCTGGTGTCATGCAGAACGCGTTGCGCGCGCTGCAGACGATGCTGACGAATTCATCGTAGTCGACCTGAGTTATGTGGTGGATGCGCGTGTGCGTGCACTGGATGAACCTGCAACGATAATTTAAACACAAAGGCATAACAAAAATAATAAATAATATTAACAATAATAATATTAATAATATTACTGTTACTGACTTTTACATAATGTTCCTTCAACGTATCTACTCAGTCCAACTACGGCTACAGTAAATAAGGCAGTCATAAGTGCCAAAATCCCATATTGGGGTTAAACTGCACAGGGCCTGCACCGGTCCAAGTCTAGGCACAAAGCAGAGTGCAACAGAGAGCACATTCTTAGTTCTAGGGTCTGATTTGGAAGAGTGGTGGACTGTCCAGAACAATAACAATTATAATAATAAAAATAATAATAATCTCTGTTTAATAATTCAAAACTGACACAACGCAGAATGATCACAATTCATAGCACAGATTCATTCATTACTCATTCATTCATATCAAGAACAATTTATGCAGCACCAATTCAAGAAGCCTACTCAGAGGCGTTCCCAGTCCAACCACGGTGATACAAATAAGTATTAAGCAGCTTTTAAAACACTGATCATAAGTTATTATAGGACTCGAATTTACCCCTCTCCCTCAACCCTTCAAACAACCCATCCGACACGCCACAGTGCTCCTGAATAACCTGGTGCCCTGGGTTCTTATCAACAGAGCCGCACGTATAAATATCCTCTTGAGCCTAAACACTTATATCGTCTTGAGAGCGTAGCTGAATATAAGGTTGCTGCTGCTGCTGGACTTACATCTGAAGACACCTCTGTAGAAGAGAGCTGAGCATCGGCAGACGCAACTGTTGTGGCACCTGTGTCACGTTGTTGCCTGCCAGAAAGTTCGCCGACTCCATAGCGATGTCGAGCAGAATAAACGGACTGACGATCGTGTTCACGCTACTTGCACAGAACTGCTGCAGGTAGCTCGTACCTACGACATATGAAATCAGACGACTCGATGAAACAGATTGTATTGTATTGCATTGTATTGCATTGTATTGCATTGTATTGCATTGTATTGCATTGCATTGTATTGCATTGTATTGCATTGTATTGCATTGTAATGATCCAAACATTTTCAAGGATAAACAAACTAGAAGCTAATCAGAAAATTTGAATTTTTATGAACGATAATATACAATTTGGGATTTTCATTCATGCTTTCAAGTACTTATATACATGTAATTATTATAGTGCCTCTTCAAGGAAACTACTAAGAGGTGCTCCCAACTCCAGCATGGTGATGCAAGTGAGCAGTCACTTGTTAGCAAGACAACAACAACCATGAATATTAATGAGATGCTCACTGTGAATATTAATGAGACGAGCATCATGAATATTCATGAATGCACGATAATAACATATTCACGAATACATGAATATTGATAAGAGATCGCTTGACAAGCACAACACTGACCGAGTTTCATGGCAATGCCGTGCAGCCACTTGACGTCCTCTCCGTACGGTGGATTCCTTGCGTACTTGATCTGCGGTCGGTCATCGTGGACGCGCCTAGCGAGAGTCTCCATGGCGAGCATACCAACGCGATATGCGGCCAGCAGGTAGTTGATCTGGACCGGGCTGGACAGTGCGACGTCCATTGGCACCGGCGCTGGTGCCATCGCTCCTCCCTGCTGACCACCAGGAGGCGCCGTCGGTTGCTGCTGCTGCTGCGGTGGCGGCGCTTGAGCCGTATCCACCTGCTGGAGCAGACCGTACGAGGTCGGCGGATGACCCCAGTTGGAGGGCACCACCCCGGGTCCTCCAGGTCCTCCCCCTTGCTGTTGTGATCCGGGGGCTGACGTCGTCGCGGCGACGAAAGCGACCGGGTGGAACGGGGGCGGGGGACGGACGCCGGGGTGGAAAGCGGGGGCGAGGTTCGACGGGACGTAGGGGGGCTGCGGGGCGTTGGAGTACGGGTACTTGGCCATGTGCATCGTCGGCTGCGAGTGAGGAATGTGCGGCGACGGGATCCCGTAGTAGTGGCCGAAGTTGGGGGGCGCGATCGACTGGACGTAGGCGTACTGCGGGGCGAGGAACGGGTGCAGCACCTGGAACTGCTGCCCGGCCGGAAGCGCGTACGACATCGGGGGCATCGGGAGCGGGCCGCCCGAGGGGTAGGTCGCAATCTGACCGAGGGTGGCCGAGGCGACGAGCGGTCCCGGGTTCAGCATCCCGGGACCGGATTGGTCTCGGACGACGTGTACGATGGGGATGGCTGCAGCGGATGCAACGGTCGGACCATCCGACGTCCTCTGTGATCTCGACGATGGTCCAGAGTTGCGGTCGATTCCGCCGGATGCAGAGGATGCACCTGGCAACAACGGACCAAGCAGAGCCTCTTCGTAGAGCTCGTACCACCTGAAAGATGAAAGCAATACAATACAAGAATTAGAGATTTGAACGCAACAAATGCGTATACTGATTCAATATTCATTGCATGAATGAATGAATGAGTGAATAGATAGTGAATGAATGAATGAATTAATTGTGTACGTAGAGATGACGAACAAATCAATGCGTAAAGAAACATCTGCAAGAATAATCAATGAATAAATTTTTAATTAATGAAGAAATTAACTGTGTGATTATAAATGAATCAACAATACAATGCAAAAGAAATGCATTAATAATGAAGCAACAAATGAATGTTTAAATCAGTGAATTAACAATAAACTGAATTACTGAACAATTGAAAAAAAACAAGCAATCCACTAGCAACCCAGTCCCAGACCCCCAGAGCAAGAAACACCAATGACCTTTTCGCGACTTCAAAGAGAACCTCCGGATAGACTCCTCCCTCCTTGGCGGCCATTTCCACGGACAGACACGCTCTCTGGAGCATGTCCTTGCTCTGCTCCTTGCACTGGATCAGCGCTCGCTGGATCTCATTCGGGTTGAGCGCCTGAGCGTGGGGCAGGCACGACAGAGCCAGCTCAGCCGCGGCGCGAACCATGTTGGGGTCACGACACCGTGATGCACGGTCAGCGAGAGAGGCGACCTCTTGTGGAGTGAGGTGACCCTCCCACGTCTTGATCAGGATGTTGATGGCTGGGTAACCAATCTCCGTTGCTTGACCTGCATCAATCAAGGGAAATGATTGATTGATTGATCAATCAACAGCTAATCAATCGGTCAATCTCTAGATCAATGAATTAATCTCTAGTTCAATCAATCAATATAAAATGAGGAGTAATATTCTTTAATTGCACTTTGGTGTACAGACACGGTATAATAAACATAAATGTATGATCTATAGAGCCAATAAAAAATCACATATTTTAAAATGCTTTAAAATGTTTTAAAAATAAATCGATATCTAGATCAGTCAATCAATCAGTTTAGGCATTTGTACAGCTTCTATCCAAACTCGCTAAGACCTCAGAGCAAATTCTGCATAACCTTCGCATGGCCTCAACAGCAATTAAAAAATCACCACAGACTGGCCTCCACACACAATAAGCACACAAACGTATCGAGCACCTTCATGAGATTCTTGTTAAGGCGCTATATAAATGATCAAATAATACATATACAATTATACATATCTGACCTGTGATCCACGACACATGCGACGAATACGTTCTCGACAACCAGTTGGGCGAGACAAAGTTGTTGAGACCGAGAGCGTAGAGTCCGATCTGGAAGGCACAGAGATGGAGGGCGCGGTGGGGCCCAGTGGGATTTGTGTTGTTCGCAGCCGATTGGTTGACGAAGAGGGAAGTGGAACTACTGCCACCGGCCTTGATGAGAACCGTCTTTGCCAATTCAAACATGAAGTGCGCTGATGCCTCGCTTGGCTGGTTCGGTACGCATGGCATCACACGATTCTTACCTTTGTACCTGTTGCAAAACGAGATAGGGTGAGACACGTTGGGGAAGGTAATCATGGTAAGGAAAGGTAATTAAGGTAAGGTAATAGAAGGAAATCACTACGGTAATCAAGGTAAAGTAACGCAAGTAGGTAAGGTAAAGTACAGGAAGATAAGGGGGGATTATAAAGGTAATTTGTATGTGCACTTGTTATAGCGCCCCTTCAAGCTCTCTCTACTCAGAGGCGCTCCCGATGCAGAGCGGACACTGCATCGGAGTTTCACGCCGAAGCGCTGAGCAATTGTGAGTGAAGGACTTGCCCAAGGTCCTTACGCGGGGAGGTGGATTCGAACCTCGGACCTTCCGGCTCCAAGGCAACGACGCCACCACTAGACCACCGCGCCCCACGAATATAAGGCAGGGCAAGATAATCAAGGTAAGGTAAGTTAAGTAGAAGGTTATCAACGTAAGATCACTTAAGGAAAGGTGAGGTAAAGCAGGGGAAGGTAATCAAGGTAACATGGTAAGGTAAGGTAAGAATGGCAGGACATGATACAACCAACATGCTAAGGAAAGGCAGGGCTAGATAGCGTAACATTCTTCAATCACATATATCCTAACTAAGACAAAACATTTGGAACTCTCTTATTCGTAAGCATTCTCTACAGCAGAATATAATTATCTCTAAAAAAACAGATATTTTTCTATGAAAACCCAACAAGTTCTTTCCACTCACACAGATATTTATTCTACACCCAAATGTTTCTCTTCAAATTCTAAATTTACGTCAGATCTTCCTCATAAATTGCCAGATTCTTTCTCTAATTTAACAATGAACATATATATAATTATTATTGGTGGAAGATGATGAGGTTTCCTTCACTACTGACCGTGCTCCCTTGACGTTCGGAGTGGAACTGCGCGAGTAGATGACGTTGACTGGAGGAAGAGCGACTCCATCGTTCGCATTCACTGGACTACAGACGCGAAGAAGAAACGAAGAAAATGACAACAATGAGGATAATCATTAAGTAGTTTACGTTGATAACCGATTAGAAAATTACAAATTAATCAACTAGAGTTACAATCAGCTACTGAAACTTGCTAATTGATCAGATTTATAATTGGCAAAATTGTGTAGAGCTCTAATCAGCTAGAATTGTCATTAGCCATTTGTCTAATTAAATAGAATCTCATTAGAATCGATATGTGACCTCGGATGAGAAAATGAACCAAAAAAACTTGTCGCTTTCTAGATAAGCCGAAAAATGGAATTTCACCCAAAATCATCATCATTGATTTTTCCATTTATTTAATACAACAGCGTCTTTCACTCGCAATTTTATGAAAAAAATCAATATAGTCATGATTTCAGGTGAAACTCTATTTTCCGACTGATCCAGAGAATGACAAATGGTCCCTCATCTCGGCAGCCGAGGTCAGATCTATTGTCTGAAACATGCGCCCACCCGTCATTGTCTCCGGCCTTTGAGACTGCTTGGAAGTCGCATCCACTTGATCCAACAGAGTCGCTGCTCTTGTGACTGCTGCCGCTGTCGCTTCCTGGACCGTGATGGATGAGTGCGTGGTGACCAGTGGCAGCGTTGCGACGGATGAGCGTCGGAGAGTTGTCGCTTGACGTCGTCTCAGGGGCGCTGCTGTCAACGCTAGCCATGCCTACGATGAAAAGGATACGCCAGACACATCTGTACCGTGGATAAACTGACTAAATTCTCATTCATTCTTAAATTCTCCACTAAACCAACACATTTTGCCAACAAAACGCTAAAAATCCTTAAGACATGTATTTGTATTCGTTCATTCAAGCATACTTACAGCACCTACTCAAGGAAACTGTGCAGACGTGACATTAACTGGTACACCAAGTGCATCTTTCCCCTGTCTCAAAACCACTTTCTTTTCTCTCGGTCTTTCACACAGGGAATGCCTCTGATTGGTGTGCACTGTGTGGGGCACTTTAAAAATTTCTAGACAAAATGAAATATTTTATTTTGATGGCTAAATAGCCATATTACGACAACGTTGGTCAACTCACCAACAGAGTGCTTCTTTGTAGTGCGAAGATTTGCGCATCGGAACTTAGCTTCCCAGGCCTTGTAGTCCCCGCTGCCCTCCAGGTCTTCCTCCATCGCAGAGCTGTCCGTGTCCTTGCTGCGGATAAAATAACCACAGTCCAAAGTTCAGGTCAGATTCATCAATGTGGGAAACCGACTTGGGTCTCACTAAAATACTTTGAGAAATCACTTATACTTGCCAAAACTAAACTCAAATTTATAAATAAATCCACTAAAATCATTCATGAAGTGCCCCTTGCGTGTTAAAATCAAACATAAAAATTTAATCCAAAAATTTATTTTATGAAATGCCTCTTACTATTTAAAAACCAAATAAAATAACTAAAATAAAAATAAAATAAAAACTTTAAATACAAACAATAAAAAAATTATTATTCTATGAAAAAATAATACCACCCGAAAAATTAAAAATTTTATTACACGACCTTATAGAACTAACCAAAATAAGTTTTCAATAAATAAAAACTTTCAATATATAAATAAACAATAAAATAATTATTTTATAAAAACATTAAAATAACTACTCCACGTAAAAAAAACCTTGTGGGCGGTAGAGTCTTTGTCTTCGTCGCAACCGTCGCACCAACAGCCTCCGTTCTGCTCAAACTCGGTTGTTCCGTATTCGTCAACGTCATCACCGCGTCCTTCGCTCCTCCTCCTCCAGGTGGAGCCACCGTATCTGGATGATTCTGTGATTGGCTGTCGCTACTTGAGTGTGCAACGGCGTTTCCCAACAGACCGAGACCAGCATCTGAAGCCGATGATGCGTTGCTTGAAGCGGAACCGGAAGTGGCCGGAGCGTTCTTGTAGAGTTGGTGAACCTCTTTGTCGAGCAGCTTGTCCATTATCTGAAGATAGTGAGTGAATGAGGAAATGAATGGCCTGAGTGAATGAGTCAGTGAATAACGGGAAAAATGATTATTGTTGCTATTGTCAATTTAGCATTTATTAAGTGCTACCTTTGTATTGTATGTGAGTATTTATTTAAAGCGCTTCTCTCAGCATATGCCTTTCAGAAAGGCTACCAGTGCGATCGACCCCAAGAAAAAAGGCAGTTGATTTGAGTTGAGAGAAAAATAAGGAAAGACAACCAGAGAGACAGATGGAGCGAACAGATGGTGGAAGTCCATTATATATACAAGGACCTATGAAGACAAATGATATAGATTGAGCCATGGTGGTCCTCACGTGGGAACAAAGAGGTCAAACCAATCAGAGGATCCTAAGAGAGTGCAGCGAAGTGGCAGAGAAGAAAGAAAACATGAGATCTCAAAGACATTTACTCAAGTGTCCAACGCAGCAACATCTTATGACAGACGACTCAAATCTACATCATTGTTATTATCAGCAATATTATTATAGTAATTTATTTTATTTCTCTAGCATTATTATACATGTATATCACTGTCACCACCGCCGCCACCGCCACCGCCACCACCACCACCACCACCCCCACCACCACCACCACCACCACCACCACCACCACCACTACCACCACCATCATCATAATAGGTTTATCGTGAGTGTGCACTTGTACTGACCCTCGCCAGTTTCTGTGGATCATCCTTGTGATGGACGAGCATAGCAACGGCCAATTCACCCTTCTGACGTCGAGTTCCTTCGCACAGAAGAGGATGCTCTGCCTCCGAAACATTCGCCTTCAGTCCTAACAATCACAAACAACCAGAGAACATATAATAATAGTAAAAATAATAATAATAATAACAACGACAATTTATATGGTGCCATAGCGCAGCCATACCGCTACAAGGGCGCCTCACAAATGGCTAACTGCGGGATAAGTCTTAGCAAACAGAAAAGAGTTAAGCTTTGATTTGAAACAGTCCACTGAGGCGGCCAATTGATACGACGTCCGGTTGAAGACTATTAACATATGACCACAATAGCAACAGGTTTATCACACTATCACCCACTAGGACTCCATCAAATTGATCTGTGTTAAAGCCTTGGCAATGATCAACCGTGTCCCTCCACAGTAATCATCAGATTAGGGAATTCATATTAAATCTCTGGGACATTATTGATACAGAAAGTCTACTTCGCTTACCAAGTGCAGCCACTGCCGCCTCAAATCCGAGTTTCTCGTCAGGCGGAGTGAGGCAGGCACCGGAGCGCGTCGCTTGCGTTCCACCGACAGTCGCCTTGTTCGCTATAACGAAATAAAACATAACTTTTTTTATCAGACATCAGAGGCAAAAGAAATATGTCATTGCCGGTACTAATAATAATTAATAGCAGTTTGAAACTGAATTCTCCTCCAGTCTGTTGAATTGGATTGAAAATTGTCTTGATTTTTTATTTGACAGTTTGAACATTGCTTTAATCTGAGTGGACAACATACACATTTCTTTGAACATTGCTTTAATAATCATGTTTGATATCATACATGTAACTTAATTTCTATTAGGCAGCTTGAGTATTGCTCTATTCTGATTGGGATTGGACATCACACAAGTGACTTTTCTTCTATTGGACAGTTTGAACATTGCTCGATTCTGATTGGCCATCCTACCTGGTAAGCAGAGCGAATCAAAGATGAAGCTGGCGAGAGTGATCGGCAGAAGTGCTTCTCCGCGTGACTTCAGTTTTCCATCGCGCAGTTTCTCCGCTCGGTCGCGTATGATCGCCATTTCCTCCGCTCCAAGTGGAATCTTCTTCAACTGAATCACCAACTCCGACTCCTGATGAGCCAGCTTCACCTAACAACAATGGAAATAAACAAATAACCTGAATAGCAATTCATGAGTAAGTATTCAAATCTTCCATTTGTATTCACAAGTAAATGTTCTTGACCTCTGACATGGAATAATCTTCCAAATGAATGTGTGAGATCACTTGTTGTAGCGCCCCTCCATGATTTCTACTCATAGGCGCTCTCGACTACAGCGCGGACACTGAATTGGAGTTTCACGTCAAAGTGCATGAGCAGTTTACTTGCCCAAGGTTCTTATGCGGCGGCTTGAGGTGGATTCGAACCTGCAGCCTTCCAGCTTCAAGGCACAAAACAAACCACTATGCCACTGAGCCACATGTGTACAATTAAAGTATATAACCGAGGGAGTGCTCTTAGTTCCATTCGCATTTGTGAATTGCAACTATGCAGAATCGAGCCTTCTCCATGATTGGCCCAGTGGTCTGAAATTGGCTCCCACAGGAGATACGTCTGTTCCATGGGGCTCTTACTGAAGCATTTTTTACTTTTATTGCACTCAAAACTGTGCTTTGTTGCTGAACTAAACTCTGGAGCGCTTCTGAGTAGTCCCCTTGAAGAGGCGCTATAGAAATTCCTGAATGAGTGGATGAATTTTATTAGTTTTACCTAATTTTATCTGATTAAATTGTCAAGTAGAGCATTGACAAATACTTCGAGTGATTTGCTTGTGGCTGGCGTGCGAGCCATCTCAAGTCCGAAGAGACCGATGCGAAACGCCAGATGGCGACAGTCGAGATCTTCAAGAAGAACGGAGCAGAGGAAGGAAGCGTTGGATAGCGTCGCAGATATATACGGCGGAACTCTCTTCTTCTTGTCTGCAATATTACAACAAACACATGACAATGACATACACACAACGGAAATGACTGCCACCACCGTCACCAACACCACCACCAACTTATTATCATTATCAACATCAACACTATTATTATTATTACTACCGCTCCTACATTACTACTATGTTAGCTAAGTTACATTACAGTAAAGCATTTTTACGGGATGGATATAATTTAGCAAAGGTAATTATAATCAAACACTTATATGGCACTGCTCAGATATCAGCAGTGCTCTCGACCTGTGTAAGTTAACAAAATATCTATTAAAGGCATCTCCATAAAAGTGAGGATTAGAAGGTATAGCCACTCGGAAAAACAGTTCCAAGTCGACTTCATTGTCTTTCTTCAAAGTTCTACAGTGCCATTCTAACAAATAGATTATATTTTCTATTGTTATAATGGCACTGTATTATAATCTATTAATCTTATATATCTAAACCCAAAAAGCTTCCATTGTTCCATTTCAAATATATTTCACAATCGACTACAAACCAAAACAAACCAACAATAGACGATTGTTACCTTTCACAGCAGAGTAGTCGATGCCAGCATCCGGACCGGATGCGATCATCTCTTCGGCCAATTCCCTCGCCAGTCGACCTGCCTCTCTCACATGACCGTGAGCGTGCAGCGCCTCAGCCAACGCAAACATTATCTGGCAACAGAAACAGAAAGTCATATGTCAATCGGCAAATTCGTTCATTAACCCCTTCGCTGCGACGGCTTTTTAATCCCGTGTGCGGCATATATAATTAACATAATAAATTATATACCTACATGTATGCATATAATATTATATAAGCATACGTTTATTGTTAGGCCCATATCCACACCTACAAAAGTTTTTGGGGCAAGCACATGGAAGTATTTAGACATGGATCGACCTGGAACCGGGACTAATATGACCTTGAGAATGGCCTGATATGACCTCTAATTGTGTCTTATGTATATAATATTATATACGTTTATTGTTAGGCCTATATCCACACCTACAAAAGTTTTTGGGGCAAGTACATGGAAGTATTTAGACATGGATCGACCTTGAACCGGGACTAATATGACCTTGAGAATGGCCTGATATGACCTCTAATTATTTCTTACTTTGCTTGCGATAACGATTAGGCTAGCCTACATCTACCGTGCGCAATACATGCCTACATCAATAGGCCTACACGTGCTTTGGAAACCTTCGTTGCACAGTAAATTTCGGCTTCGCTTCTCGATTTTACCCCTCCCCCACTTTGCCCCTCACTTGCCCTACCCCACAACCTACCTCACCCACCACCAATTTGCTCAAACCATCCATCCTCATCAACGTTAGGGAAAATTTCAGTTATTCGCCGGCGGTACCTGTGTTGTACGGTAAATATCGATTATTTTTCTCAATTCTCCCCCACCTCGCCCCATCCCCCAAACCTGCCTCACCCCCACCAACGATCCCCCGAGCCAACTCCAACCATCGCCACCCCTATGGTGCAAATTTCGGTTATTCACATGCGGTTCCCTGCGTTGTACGGTAAATTTCGGTTTTTACTAGTCCAAGATGGGGGTTTCGTCATCCCCGCGCCCACCCCCATGGTGAGGGGGTATTGGTCAATATCTCCATCCTCGCACCCACCCCCATGGTGAGGGGGATTGGTCAATATCTCCATTGGGTGGCTTTGGTTAGCCTTCTGTAGTAACATATCCAAGATCCCATACACAATCTCCTTTATAGACACGGTTTACTATGTAATGACGTCATGATTGACCTTGAACTTGACCTTGAACTTGACCTCATCTGACTCTCCGGTCTGAACAACAGTACCAATAAATATTTACTGCAATATGCTGTGCGACAGCGATTAAATCTAGCGTGCGGAATTGCCGTATACCTCAAAGCATTGCATGACGTACCCGTACTCGTCACCCGCGTATAGGGTATACATTTCTATGACGTACCCGTACTCGTCATTCGCAGCGAAGGGGTTAATTGGTGATCGAGTTTTAAACAGTTTCAAGAAAGACAGCAGCAGTAACGTTTATGGAAGAACGGGATAAATTCCAACAAGAACCTACTTCCTGTTTGTTTTCTGGTTTCCGAACTCCGACGAAGTAGTTCTGGTCTCGGCTTTTGTTTTTGTCCGCAGATGACAATGCTTTGGCTAATGCTGACGCGTCCTGCAATGGAACTGCTACGGATGCCACAGCTCCACCAGCATGTCCCTGGATTATATCATTAGAAATAATTAAAAATGTTTCAATACAATACAATTATACACTAATTACAAAAACCCAAAAAAAACATATACATGCAGTCAACTCCACACTGCAAGCAGCAGCCCTCATACTCTGCCCGGCTCTTCCACTTCACTGCATCGTCTTAGATCCTCTGATCGGAATGGTCTCTTTGTTCCCGGCGTCAGAACTGCCATGGCTCAATCAAGATCCTTTGCCTGCATAGATCCCTCTCTATGGAATGGACTTCCACCATCAGTTCACTCCTTCCCCATACTTCTCTCATCTCAAATCCGATCCTATCTCTAGGGCTCGCTCGCTTCTGATAGGCTCTTGCCAAGAGAAGCAATCTATAAATGACCATTTAACATCGTTGAGACCAGTGCCAAAAATTGACTATGGCGTCTTACTCTTTGTTCTACAACTAAATAGCCATAGTTATATAAAAATGTTCAATACTACGATAAAGATGACCACTAAAGAACTGACCGCTAAAGAACTGACCGCTAAAGAACTGACCGCTAAAGAACTGACCGCTAAAGAACTGACCGCTAAAGAACTGACCGCTAAAGAACTGACCGCTAAAGAACTGACCGCTAAAGAACTGACCGCTAAAGAACTGACCGCTAAAGAACTGACCGGCGGTTGTTCAGGTGGAGTCGCAACGATCGTATCTCGCTTCTGTTCTTCCCACAGCGGTTGCTCACCAGCCTCGCCTCCACCACCACTCGCAGCTCCGAGAGAACCGCCGGACATTCCCTGGCTTCCACTCGGCGATTCCTTGCTGCCGTTAAACCCACCCGGACCGGTTGACACCGTCTGGAGTCCTGGGGTGCTCGGCAGCGACCCGCAATCCGAGTCAACATCCTCCGACTTCCCCGTCAACTTCTCTAAAGTCGCCCCACCCCGCGACTCCTTCAGCGTTCCTCCATCCTCCGACGACCCCACCACCGTCTCAGTCGAGATGTGGTCCTCCCCGCTGTCCATGACCGCGGGGCGCCTCCTCTCGCCCTCGCTAAACCCCTCCGACCCCGAGCTGTACAACCCCTTGCGCCCCTGGCCCCCGTTGGCAACCTCGGCCGCTGCCATCATCGCCCGAATGGGACCGCGAATCAGGTTCAACCCATCCGTCACGTTGACCGTGCAACTGACGGGGGATTTCCCGTAGCCCTTGGCGTGCGCCATCCGGTTGCCCTCGCCCTCGCTGCGCATCCGACTCAGCGATCCGATCCAGCTGGAGCTGCTGTTGCGCGTGAATCCGATCAACAGGTAGTCGTTCCACTCGAGTTGGCACGCCTCGATCGCCGGCTTGAACCCGGTAAACGCGTCGATGTCCGACTTGCGAAGAGTCGACGAAGCGGTCGCCTGCAGCGAGTGACCCATTGCGTTGGAGTTGCGACTCTTGCGCAGCTTCTCGACCGTCGACACGTGCCAGTCCTTGAGTTGCGAGCAAAGTCCCGAGCGAAGGGCGCTCGAGAGGGCTGGGTTGAGCGCAGCGAGTCGCCAGAGCGTGACGATCTCGTCGCAGAGGCTGGACGCAGCGTGCTGCGACGAGTGGGTGTTGTTCTGGTTCATGCCACGACTGCTGTGAACGGAGTTCTGGGTTTGAGTCTTGTTGTTGAACCACCAGACTACGATCTGTTTGTTTGAGAGGGAAAAGACAACCGAAGTGTTATCAAACAACGCAACAATCAAATGTGCAATCAAAAAATCAATCAATGCTTCAATCAACTGTGCAATCAGCATATCAACCAAAACCTCAGCCAACTGTCCAATCAAAAATCAACTAAGACTTAAAGTGTGCAATCAAAAAATCATCCAATGCCCCAATCAACAGCACAATCAAAATATCAATCAACACCTCAATCAACTGTCAATTTAAAAACAATCGCTAACCAAAACCAACTCCACTCTTCAATCAACACAATCACCCACCAAAACCAACGCAACTCTTCAATCAAACACAATCACCAACCAACGCAACTCTTCAATCACAAAGTCGACCAACCTGTTCGCACGCCAGTATCTCCTCCGTCAGAATCTCGAGCAGCGGAATCGCGTTGTTGTCACTGCGACGGAACATCTCTCGCACGATGAGCAAAAGATTCCAGATTCCTTCTGGTTCTCTTCCTCTCAATGGACGTAACAGACTTTGCCATTCGTTCGCTGCTGGGGGCGCATTGTTCGAAAGATAGTTCACATCGCTACACATTGCAAACACAAATTAGAAATTGATATAAAAAAAATTAATTTAAATCAAAAATAAAAATAACAAAAAAATAAATGAGAAGCGCAGAACAGAGAAAAATGGCGTCATTGGACATACGAACCTCCCTGAGGGCAGAGAACGCGAAGAAGAAGAAAAATAAATACAATAAATAATATACTCTAGAGTTTCAGCGCACACATACATATGTACACACATACACTGGTATACAAATAAATATAGATCGACACGTACATACATAGATACATACATGCATACAAAAATATATGCATATCAACACATGTACACACACAGACACATACATGCATGGACACAGACATTCACCCATACATTCATTCATCCATACATTCATTCATTCATTCTATGGACAGACCAGTATATATGGTACCCCTTCAAGAAACCTACTGAGGAGCACGTTGAACCCAGCCACGGAAAAAAAAGACCTGAGAGATTTTATGAAAAAAGTTTATTTGTCAGATGTAATAAACAAACATACATACATACCAGTGCAGTGCATACATACACACATACCTAAATGCATATATGCATACATACTTAAATGCCTGCACAAGAATGCATAGATAGCATAGATAGCCATGCAATGTCATACATGCATGCTGACGTACATACACAATACAATAAAACTGTATTTTGATAAGTTATTGACAGCCTGAGAAGTGTACGAACCACCTGATGACAAAAATCAATAGCATTGAACAATAATTAAATGAACACAAAGGATTTGCTCAATATCTCCACACAGCGAACAATTGATACAGCGAACAATTGATGGTCCCATATACACACAGACAAATGGAAATCTAAGACAGACAGAAATCTATGCGGAACGGCATGCTGAAAAAATGTTTATATTGAACACTTATAAGACCAGCCCAAAAATAAATGCATAGTTGAAAAAAATTGTTTGTTTTCTATTCTTTTCATACAAATCCAATTTTGTGTTTCTTTTATTTTTGTCTCATTTTCCGTTTATTATATATTTTTCTATTATTCATTCAACTTTATTCATTTATTTACTGTCTGTAATAATTTTCCTCAATTTCATATTCGTCTGCTATATCTCTCAAGCTGTACTCTGTACTTTCAAATATTCAGCCAATTTAATTACTATTTTACCATTGTAATGTCATCACGTGAGACATAAATATAAGATATGAAATTTATAAATATTCAATCAATCAATAAATCAATCAATCAGAGTTTATATATACCTAAATGCAAGATAATCCCTGTAAGATGTTGGAAGGTCAATGATTGGTTGTTGGAAAAACAGTAACAACAAACGTATTAATTAAGAAAAACAAGACTAAACAACAATCAATTTCTGTAATACTAGATATAAATTTTTTACTATGTGTGCACGGAATAATTGTTTAAAGTGAGAAAAGGGTTTTGACAGTTCTAAGGGTTCCCGGTACGTTATTCCAGATTAATTATGCATTTATAGATACAATACAATACAACAGTTAGTTATAAATGGAAAAGCCTACAGTTAAGTCTCTCTCTGTCTCTATCTCTGCCTCTATCTCACCTGAGAACGACAGGCGATGGAACGCAGAACTTAACGAGAGTCTTCTTGATGTTCTCGTGGAGCGTTATTTCGTCGAGACACCATGTCGTCTGCTCACCAGCCGACGGACCGGCGGTCGGATCTGTCATGCATTAAAATAACATAAATTTTTAAACTACTGCCTTTCGGTTTTACAAAAAACATCTTCACACTAAAACAATAAAAATGATACAGAAAGTGAAACTGAGAAACTGACATCTAGAAACCTCTATGATAAATAAATACAGTTAGTACACATGTTCGAAATTCCTGCATTGTATTTTTAAAGCCAAAACATTTAACCGCAACTAATGTGCTTTTCCCCCACCTGCAAAAACATCTGTGGGAACCGAAGCTTTTATTGTGCCAGCATTTAATGCACAGGACATCAACAGAGATCATTCGGCCGATGACAGATAACAAATCTCAAAGAGTTGCGGCAAAACACCTGACAAGCAGTTATCATAAAACATGGAGCAAGACCAAAGACAGAATATCCCGACTTCACATTCTTGGCATGGCCACGCTCTGCCGCACTCACACCCCCACATAGGACCCTAGATCGCAATCATTCAACCGTGTCCAGGTGATTAATTACTTCGTACCTGGCGCTCCACAGACCGTGTTAATCATCGTCTTCTGCGACGAAAGCAACTCGTCGAGAAGACGCTGCGCTGTTGGTAAGATCTAAAAAAACAAACGAAACTTTCAATTGTTTGGTCTGAAAAGATTTGTCGATTGTTCACTTGTTCATTGAGAGAGTTTTTTAAATTTCTGTGGAGAAACGATGACAATAGACACTCAACAATGAATGAAATTTAGATGATTTTTTAGGAGGGGTTTACCCAGTTTACGTGTCAGGACTGATATGGCTCAATCCAAATGCTTTACCTGCACAGGGCAATCTCTATGGTATGGGCTTCCACCATCAGTTCGCTCCACCTTTCTCACTGATAGTTTTTCCTCGTCCTTCTCTTGCCTCCAATCCTGCCTTTTCTCTCCATCTCCTCCCAAGATGCCTGCCATGCAGATACCTTCAGCAAGTCCTTCACTCATAAAATTACTCAGACTCATTGATGTCCGTGCAGAAAGGTAGTGCACGTGCTTTCGAACTTTGAGGACAGGCAACACATAAAATACAGTAACACTGAATTACCACATACCATGGGGTAATGGGTATGGTATGCCTACCTGTTGAGGTAATTCGCTGATGAGGTACTGGGCAAACTTCTGCAGTTGGTCACGCTCCAGGCGAGACAGCGACTCGGAAACTGGTGCTCTCAGGCAGACCAGATTCGACTGGAAAAACAAAAAAACAACTGAAATTAACTCATCAAACTTATTAAATTTATACAGCGTCCCCAGTCAGAAGCCCCATGGGGTGCGGTGGTGTAGTCGTTGCCTTGGAGCCACAAGGTTTGAGGTTCAAATCCACCTCGCCGCGTAAGGACCTTGGGCAAGTCCTTCACTCACAATTGCTCAGCGCTTTGGTGTGAAACTCCGATGTAGTGTCCGCTCTGCATTCGGGAGCGCCTCTGAGTAGAGAGATCTTGAAGGGGCGCCATAACAAGTGCACATACAAACAATAACATATGGACAATCCCTTAGATTAGACGAGATTAGATTAGCGACTGACCTGATGAATTCGGAAGAGACAGAGTGCGACGACATGAGCGCACCACGACGCAGTGCTGCCATGCGGACTACAGCTGCACGTACAAGACGTTATGTGGCGCCTGTCAAAGACCAGCGCCACGTTGTACGACCCCTTGACCTGCGTTGAACTCATTGGAGGGGTCACGGTCGCGCTCAGATGGAAACCTACGAGTGGACATCATAAATAATATAACACATGGGTTCTCAAACAGGCAAATCTCCATATCAATATTTAGAAACAGATCTGTCAGAAATGCAAGTTCCTTTAACTCTTTCTCAATTCATTCAATAATTTCCATATTTCTATAAAGAATGACTATTCAGAAGTGCTCCCAACATTAATCGTCATCAAGTGACACCAATTAGCACATAATGAATGTCTAAAGTTCTGATACTTCTGAAACCCGAAGAAACTCTCAATGTCAATTCTTCTTACCAATCTGCAAAGCGTCATGCACGCTTTTATTCTTGAACATCATCTCTCCTCTTTGAAATTCATCTGAACTGCCATTGGCCAGGCAAGAGTACAACCTGCATCACATATTAATATTCATCATCATTTGCTATTATCATCATTTTTTACATCATTTAAATCATTGTTTTCGTGATCATCTCCATAGCCACTAATATTATCATTTTATCACTAACATTATTGTCATTGCCATTATCATAATTATTATGTCCCATTGTGAGCTTGGAAGCTGAGTAATAAAGAAGATACTAACCTACTTTACTTATCATTGTTTACAATACAGTGCCATCATCATTATAACACACTGCTATTGTCAAAATCATGATCATTGTTACTATTATTACTATCATAACCAATGCCATCAGGCCCATCACCATTAATTAATTAACAAACAAACAAACCAACCAACGAATTAATGAACGAAATGGAATGAATGGAGGAACAAACAAACGAACGAACGAATGAATGAAAGAATGAATGAATGAATAAATGAACAAATGAATTAATAAATGAATATATGAACGAAAGAATGAACGAATGAATGAATAAATGAATGAATAAATGAAAGAATGTATAGAATGCATGAATGAAAGAAAGAACGAATGAATGAAAGAATGTATAGAATGCATGAATGAAAGAAAGAACGAATGAATGAATGAATGAACGAACGAATGAATGGGTCACCTGATATCTTCCTCGTTCTCTGGGAAGCTCCAGAAAGCAATTCTCAGCTGGAGTTGTTCTGGAATCGGTTGGTAGAAATGCTCGACGACCTCGAACGGAAGATGACGCGCAACGGCCTGCGCCGCCAGATCCATCAGCGATGAAACCTCTCCATCTGAACAGAAAATAAATTAATTAATCAATAATACTATTAGCCTGGGATTTAACTATTATTAAATCAGTCAATAATTAATAACTAGGCCTATTTAACGAACAAGGCAGTTTGGTTATTGGGGATTTGAATTTATATAGAGCCAGTAAATAAGTTGTCTCTCTCTGATGCTGCTTTGTGGGTGCTGAGAAATTTTCCTCAAAGATTTAGATTACATCACAAATTCATTAATTAATTCATTCATTACAAGAGTTCATTTAGTGCCCTATAAGGTCACACTGATATTCATTCATTCGTTTAATAAATTAATTTTTATAGCGCCTCCTCAAGTTCGCAATAATCAAACTGCTTTGTTCGTTAAATAGTAATTAACCGCAATTTTCCTCATTCATGATGACTATAAACAACATGATTTATTGTCACATAATCTGGAGAATAACAGACCATTTTGCCATCATCTTCCTCATCATCACCGTATCTTTCAATATCACTTGTCATAATCTTTATGATCTGCACAATGTGTGCATGTATACCTATGTAGGTCATGTATATAATCTTACAAAAACCTCACAATGATCATGACCACCATCTTGAATGACAAATTTAATGCTCATGAATTATTAACTAAATCATTAACAACTAAATTGTAAATTGTATCGTCATGGTCACGATAATTATTATCAAAATCCATGCAATCAATTCATGAAATGCAACACCGGTGTCAATGGCAAAGCAACACTTAATAGTTCCATTGTTCTTTGAATCCAGTATAACAAAAGAACGAAAAACAAAATGGTTGACAATTAATTCAATAAATTGAACGAAATTTGTTCGCAGGGCGTCGACTTATAATATTAACAACGTGGATTTCTTTTCTCAAAAACCAAAACATGAATTTTAATCACCGTTTGTCAATAAGGACCCAGTGCCCGCGTTTCCCAATCCGGGCGGTCCACCGAGAGACCCTCCGGTCCCTCCAGCAGCACCAGGTGTTGCGGCCACTCCAGATCCTCCGCCGCCTCCTCCTCCTCCTCCGCCACCATTCTGTTTCCGCCATCCTCGCCAGTTGTTGCAAAGGCTTTCAGGCTCGCTGATCCACGAACACAGGGAGTCCTCTTCGAATCGATCGCTGTCTTCGAAAGAGAACCGATCGCCGTCTGCCTCCCAGTCAAAGATATAATCCATGACTGCGCCGACAACTGACATCTAACCTCAGCTGACTGGCTGCCGGTGACGCTAGCAAATTCGGAGAAATTATCTCAAGAAACTGATCGTTTTTTGTCTTAAATTCACAGTTTTTCTTTCTCTCTCTTTCTCTCCCTCTCTCTGTTATGACATGACGGCTGATCGCGTTGCGTCGTTCAACCGAACACAAACGCCTAATATACCAAGCCCAATAATAGCCCAAAGCACTTCGCATTCAATTAATAATAATAAATTTAATAATTTCTTTTATAATATAAAATAATTTATTATTTCCTTTATTATTCAACAATCCGGTTGACAGCCCGCAACTGGTTACAGCGTACAATTTATATTATACAGTCGAAACAATTCGCAAGAACCCAGATCACAGAATATAATCTTGAGGAACACCACAGGTGAGAGGGCATGATGATTGGGATGAGATTCCGGAAGTTGATTTATAAAAGAGAATGAGCAGGATGAGAGATAGCCTGCGATTGAAATCATTAAAGCCGAAACAGGAAGCCAGTCTTTGAGTAATAATATGGTAACATTATCACCAAGTTCGACCGCGTATCCCAGTATAGGCCTATGCGCGGTCTTGCACTGGCTTCCTTTCCCGCAGCGCATATCATTCGAACCGTTTCATATTATATGCGTGCCTCCCCTTTCCACTTGCATATAGCCACCGCGCACTTCGCTCTGCTGTATATGATGACTTAATGGTTCCCTTCCTTCGTTCTGCGACAATGCAGAGCCATTCCTTCTCTGTGGTTGATCCATCACTCTGAAACGGGCATCCTCTGACTATATAGGCTAATATGCGATAGTGTCTACCTCCCAAACGGATCTCAGCTTCACAAACTGTAGTTAAAAAAATTTCCGCTTGATCTCGGCCGGGAGCGCCTCTGAGCACGAATCTTTAATGAGCGCTATAAATTTTGATTGATTGGTTGACTGATTGACTGAAAGCAAACAAATTTAGCTAGCAGGAATAGATAGGCCAAAGCCGTGTATAGGAAAAGTTGTGACAAGGGCTGTGCCAGATGTTGATTGGCTGGCCAAGTCACGTGGTTGCTGGTCGCCATATTGAATCCAGGCGGCGCCGCGGCGATCAGCTGATGCGTCGACAAATGCGTTGACAAATCGCCAGTGCTAAGTTTATTTCCGTAAAAAATTCCATGGGATTAAATGACTATAATTGTAATGTAATCCGATGTATAGTATGCAACAATAATTATAGGCCTAATACGAAAGCTGTTGACCGAATTTGCTAAACGGCTATGGTTTGCCACCGATGGACACGCTGTGGTCTTAACTGCCTTGTGGACGCTGATTATGACGAGTTCATCTGTCACCGTGACCCTTGAAGCCATCTAATATACGGAGCCGGCCCTCACCCAAATGGCGCCCATGCAGAGGCACACATTTGGTGCACTCTGATGTTATTCTTCATCCCACGTTAGAACTCAATGATCGCATAGCATCTATCACAAAATCACAAATTTGAGGCACTCTCAGCACCGAAACTCTGGGGAAATGATATAAATGCCCTTTGAAGAATTTTGAGATTTGTGAAGAAAAACAAATAATTAATTTTAGCCCTTAGTGAGGAAGGTAATTCCAAATGGAGAAACAACCAGGCACGGGATAACTGTAACTACTGAATAAAAATCTCGTGCTACACCATAGCAAAATCAGAAGAGACATCCAAGGTTCTAATTTAAAATTCGTGGATATGTAGTACTGGCCTAGTTAGCTACACCGGTAAGCGAGAGCGGCATTCGTCTGTTGGATACAACGTAATCTCCAAATTTCTAAAGCGATACTTGAAAGCCAAGCGCGGGGCACCAGCTGTGGTTCAAGCCCTGGGCTGAGAGTTTATATTCAGAGATTTAGATATCTTGGGCTAGCACGCATGGGACGCAGTGGCGCAAGCTGCTGTGGAGCAACCTTGGGCTTACCCATCATTGTCTGTGCGGAAGGCAATGGGAAACCACTTCACTCATCTCATCCCCAGAGGCGTAAGAGCCAATGAACCTGCCTTCGGGCAGAGAACCATCATCATCAATACTGGTCAATGGCTAAATACATCAGACAGAAGAAAAGAGAGTGGTTTCTGGGGACTCGAGTGTGGAGTAGTTAGCCTACTTCTGAATCCAGACTGGGCTGGCGGTGGGAGCTCAGCATGCTTTAAGACAAGGAAGAAGCTGCAGTGAAACTAGTCTCTGAAAGGAAACAAGATGGCAAATGGGTGGCTTGGTAATGTTGACAGATATTTTGGTTTATTGATAAACACGCTAGAGCATTTACACTCATGTAATTAAGTATTTCTTTATTTTTCAGTAAGGCCATGAACAATGTTCATTTTGGGGTGAAAACATAAAGCTGGTAAAACAGATTTTTGGTGCCCCCCCCCCTAGAGATGTGATGCCCCAAGAAATTTTCCTGTGTCTAAGGCCGACCCTGTCAATATATTAATGCTGGACTCCATTTCTGTGTGACTGCACATGTTAAAACTCCTTTTTAATAATTAAAAAACTGCCATGGGTGCAAGGAATCCAACAGCCTGACAGAGAATACTTTACCATAACCGAGGCTTCTACTACTTTTACACAAAAGTAACAAATGAAATTAAATCATAATTTTTATTCAATCACAGCAAAGCAATGCAATGCATGGAAACAAACAGGTTCATAGCGTTAAAATCCAACATCATAGTAAATCAGTAGGCCTAGTCATTCCAACCATGTTGCTCATTAACAGTATCAACTTAAAATAGTGGAATGACATTTGATTAAATTCGATTCCTGCAAGTTTTATAGCAACAGGATATTAAAACTTTTTCATAATGGAAAAAGGAAACCTCAGACCTTGTCTGTTGGTGTAATACCGATAAGTTTATTTGCTAATCTATGCAAGAACTATGCACGGTAATTACAATCGTAATCTCCAAATTTCTTGAGCGCCACTCGAAAGCCAATACTTTTGACAGGTTCTTAAAAGTTGCTATACACACAAAAGACAATGACTTCCATTGCCATTGCAACATATGCTATTGCCAACAAAAGGAAAACATTTCAAATTTAACAGCAAGCAATGACCATCTTGTGTATACATGCATGGAAGAATTCTGATCATATAATTTAAAGCAGCGGTTCTTAAACTTCTCTGGGTTGCGACCTACTTGTAAATAACGTCGCCATGTCGAGAACCACAGAATAAAATCGAACATCATGTACTAAAATAAATAGGCATGGAAATGTGCTAATTTACAGACACCATTTAAAACTTGCCAAAAATTAGGAAAACCAATCCTATTCAAACATTGCTGCGCCGCTGCTTTAGAATTTATGAATAAATGACAAAATAGGAAATATTTTCCGACTATGGTGATCCACTTGACATCAACTCAATATAGGCCTATTAGTTGGTGTCCCTAGACAGCAGGATTATTTTATCCCTTTAGGACCTCCCTTTTTTTAACCAATGAGCAAGATATGCAAACTTGTGTGTATACTTTGGTTGCAAATAAAAATATTTGATAGATTGATTATTCACAATACTGACAGATAATCTAAACCTAAGGACTGATTTAACAGTCAGGCCGATAACTAGCATGCGGATAATTTCATCCAAATCGGTTGTAAGCGAAAACAGACGCAAAACTGTAGAAGCTATCACATACTCCAAGTGCAGAGTCACTTAAAACAAATTGAAACTCACAAACGACCAGACGAGCAAAATGATTTACTGTTCTTGAACTGGTGCTATAAGCAACATGTCAATGTACATTACATCACACTGCAAAACCTTACGTCCACGGAGAAATTCCTACATGTCCCCCATAGCAAAAATGTCTCTCAAATATGTGGGAGGCACACCTCCTGAATATTGTCTCAGGTAGTTCAGTTATCTCTTAAACTCCGAGGGTCATTATTCAACCAAAGCACACCAAATGCCATGTGAATCAAAATTTTTAACAATTAAAAGGCCACCTTGTCAATTAAAAGGCCACCTTGAAGGTAATTCTCACAGTGAAATTTGACATCTATACCTTCAAGTGCTCTATTATTGGAACTGGTATGGAGAGTGAAGGAACTAAGAATGCATTCAATAACACCATGTATAACAATAAGAAATGTTACTACTTGATTTTGCTAACACTTTTGCGCATCTGCATGCTCTTACTAGACATTTCGTGGCATGATTTCTTAGCAACTTTTTCTTTTCTCAGAGATCTTTGCTTCTTGGCAAAGAACAATAAACCGGCGGACGAGTTTACGCTTGATCCCATGACATTCTGGTAAAATAACCTCGGAAGTTCTGGACATGATTTCTCGCAAAAGCTGATGACGTATATCATTGGAGGCGGATAGAAAAGTCCTTTCAAACTGTCGGAAAGCAACTTCTGCAGACAGTAATATACTGAAGGCGGTCTCATTGCATGGTGTGAGACAACCCGGCTTATATTCTTTAAGCGTAAGCAAACGTGTTATTTCTGTTCCAAGCTCTTGAGTATAATCTTGAGCTTTAACAGAGGATATACATGACAGACATGTGACATCGTTATTCTCGACACGAGAGAGAATGTAGCCACCAAAGTAATATAAGCAGCACAACTCTGTGGAGTCAAGTTCCACAGTACATAGGTTACCATAATCCAAGAGTGGCTTGCATGCAGCAAAGAGTGTCTCGTTAACAGGGTCGTCAACTTTACATTTCACTTGCACTGCAAGGAAATCAGCTGCAATACTACCGTCAGCTAAATCATAGCTTCCTCTGACAGCACCCTTGAGGTACTGTGATACTGTAAGCAATCTCAAGCTGTTCTTGAACTCCAGTGCATTCGGAACAGGATTTTTGCTGCGGACACATGAAAACAAGTTTTCTAAACAGTCCTGAGTCAGTCGTGCAGTCAGCAAGAAATGAAAATTCTCAGTATTGAGCAGCCTGTCCTGCAACTGCAAAACGGACAGCGTAGACAGTATAACACCACTCTGAACTGGCTTCCAAGAAGCTGTTGTGCCAGGCTTGGCAATAGCTATGCTTTCAAATACATCAACAACCGAATGCAGAAAAGATACAGTGGATTTGTATTGATTAACATCAAATTTGCTAATTGCAATAACGGGATGACGTGACGACATCAAATCGAACCATTTGTTCATCATTTCAAGAAACCAGCACGTAGTCAATATGTTACGGTCCCAGTTGTTTGTTTCAACCATCAACCTCAGTGCTGCTGAAACAGAATGACTGAAAATATTCATAGCCTGTGACACTTTCATTTTATCAAAGTGCGAAGGATCAATATGTTTGGCGGTAAGATTTGGAGCAGGTTTTAAATCTTTGTCTTTTTGGTATTCAACAAGTTTTTTTAGAGGTGCTATACAAACTGTATCACATGGTAAATTAAATTTCTGCACAAAATGCATAGGCAACACAATATTCTGACCATTGACCAGGTGATTTCGAACATTTTTGATTACATGTGGCACATCAGCAAGAACACAAATCTTGTAGTCTGGAATGCAGGGATGAGGAAATGAATTAATGGTTACAGCCTGTTTTCCACACACTATACCAAGCTCTTTCCACATTGCTCGGTTAGCACTGCCCATATCGCAGGTAACAGCCGCAACATTCAAACCAACATCGTAACAGCGCTTAATAATGCTCAAGACAATTGGAGCAAAGACACTACCATCTGTGGAATTAGCAGTGAAATAATAGGCAACAGTTTGCTTCCAGCGCGTAGTAATACCACCTAACATAAAAACCAAACTATGTGTAGCAATACCGCTGTGATCTGGCAACGTTACATCACCAATGAAATGGCCACTCCGGGTATCAAATTCAACACCTGCTGTAATTGACATCTCATCTAATGTTAAACAACATTCTCGCTCATGAACGCTCATGTCGCGAACTTTAATGGCAAGAAATTGAAAAACCTCTGTTAAAATTCCACTATCAAATTTAACAAATTGTATGCTGCGGCTCAAAGTGCGCAGTGATGGCAGCGGATACTTCTGGGACAATAGCACACGGTAACCAGTAGGGCCACATGCAAAATGCAGTTGCAATGCATTTTTAACAGTCGCTGAACTCCATTTAGAAACCCTCTGTGTACTATTGCACAATGCCTTTTGCTGATCAATGTTCAAAAATTTCTTAAACGCAAAACCAAAAGCACATTTCTCTTTAGAAATTTTCCTTACTTTCCTCAATGCCGCTTTATGCTTAACGCGTAGAGCAGCAAAGAGACGAGCCTTTCTTGATAACTGTTTGAACTGTTTCTGCAGTTCCATGAGACGATTGCTTAAAATTCGACAACGTGCACAATCAGCAGTGGTGTCAGCTGGTGACAAGGTCGAAGCAGTTACTGGGTGTGATGTAGCATCTGCAGTGCTCTTTGATAAACTTTCAGATGTCGTCAGGAACTCGTCTGTGACAGCTGTGTTGTTGATAGAAACTGAAACGACCATAATATAATCACGTCAAATTAGTGCCTAGCGAAGTAAGTAAATAACTCAGGCTGTCATGGAGACAACAAGGTCCATACAATGAATACATGAAATTAACATAATAATAATAATTGTCTACGTTTATTAGCAATAAATGTGATTGGAATGACCTCTGATTTAATCTGATATTGGATTTACTATGTTTATTAATAATAATAATAATCATCGTTATATTAACATTCAAACTGATGCAACGCATTATGATTACAGATTACAAAAATGATCGAATGATTCACAAGTTAATACAGGCGTCGAATGTAGCTGTACGGCAGCCACGCAGGGCTCTATTTGTTTTACATGTCACTATATGACACCGCCAAAACACAAAGACTTCCTTAGTAAGCAGGCACATACAGACACACACATACTGTTGCCAATATATTAATTTTAATAATAATTATTATTATGAAATAAATATGTGATGCATGATAGTGGTGGCTTTCGGGCATGCTGCACTACACTGTGTGTGAAGAGTGTTGGCACAGCATCGGGTCGTAGCTTTTTCCATCCATCCATACGATTTTTTTCGAACTGATTGTCATCGAAATGGGCCTACATAATAATCAACATCATCAAATTCACCTAAGGTGGCCACAAAAATATAGAGTGTGCAAAGTCACATGAATTCTATAGACCGGAACATAGCTAGGCAAGATTCATCCACTTCCATTCCACCCACTAAAAAGCTGTTCACCCAATCCTTCATTACAAGCAGCATTCAATCAGATTGCAATAACATCAGTAATATTACAGGAGGAAGGTAAGACTAGAAGTGGAGTCCTGAGATATCATGTGTTAAAACTCCATAAATTAAAATTTGTGGATACGTATTAACATTATATAGTATGTATCGATATGAACGTCTATGAAGGGTCTGCTAGATGAAGGGAAAATGGAAAAAAGAAAATTGCACATAAACAGCGAATTTTACATTTAATATCT
Organism: Lumbricus rubellus; assembly: GCA_945859605.1. NCBI lineage: Eukaryota > Metazoa > Annelida > Clitellata > Crassiclitellata > Lumbricidae > Lumbricus > Lumbricus rubellus. The sequence goes on from OX243819.1 coordinate 39,389,025, forward strand.
TTTGTACTGTAACGGTTAAGTTCAGTTTGCTAGCATACATTATGTGAACTTTGTGGCTCTTTTCATTAGCAAATTCACATAATATTATAACGTTTTTGAATGCCATTCTCCTAGTAATTTCGTTTTGAAGACTGCAAAAGTGCCTGGGACTAGCGACAACCTTAAAACGGTCCTGGTCCGACTGTATGCAAGGCAAATCTATCCAGTATCATGCCTCGTCACGCTTACGCTTCATAATCATCTGTAGAACACGCTTACGCTTCATAAACACCTGTTAATAAGCTGGTTCCCACGACTTAGCTTTTGTGGGTGCATTCGGAGGTTTTTTCTACAATTACGATATGCCTGTTATAAAATTATGAAGTAAACTGCGAGGGCCAAAAGCAAATGCTGCATACCTCGCATAGAGTTGAACCCGATGTCGGCGTCCAGTTGTCTCTCTTCACTTTAGCGATCCACAAACTACGGCGTGTCTTGTTTTTCGGAAAACGAAACAGCCGAAACCCCTTTTCGTGACGATTCGAACAATTAACGGCAGCGCAACAAGGCATTATTCCGAATAATCCACAAACAAAAATCAATGGCACACACGCCGCTCATCTACAGACATGGATTCAAGATGGAGGCCAGTAACCACGTGATCCACAAGAAGCCAAATCAAGAACTGGGACCAGTCATTTGCTGGCTTTGTCACAACTTTTCCTATACACGGCTTTGAGATAGGCTACATACTAGGCTACACTTAATTGTTAGTGGCAATGTTCAAAACGAGAAAAATGGAAGTTGATTTGCAGAAATAAACACACGCGGAAGTTCTTTTCTCAACTAGGGTACGAATATTAGGGAGATTCTATTTCGATACACCGACACTGAACCTATAATAAGAAATCAAAATCACCAAGTGTCATGCAGATCGTTTTTCTTTTAACGATTGGAACCTGCTTACTTACACTGATCTACGCGGCTCTCTTGTCGTATATTATAATAGACAAATAAATTATGCATCATATGCAGATACATCATGCCACAATTTTGAGAAGATTTAATTAATTTGACCTAAAAATGTCCATAACACAATTTTATCACAGGTTGCTAATCAAGTCATTCAAATAATAATAATAGATTAGTTATAGCCTACATAATATTTCTGGTCTTGGGTCTTTGTTTACGGTGAAGTGGCGGGAAGTGCCAATAGCACATGATTCAGTAAAAATAAAAATAGACAATCAAGTTAATGTTATCACAAATAATCTCACTTGTCATTTGAGTAAAATCTGTAATTCGATATTTTGAAATATTGCCTTTGATCTTTCCTCAAAATAAATAAATTTCGTTAATTTGCTTTTCGTATTCCACTAAATGCGATTTTAACAAAGTAATTTTATCCAATCAGATTTGAATATCATATTTACTGCGTGGCTTCGATGTTTTCATTATTTGTGTTTTTGTTTTAAAGGTGTGCTTTAAATGTCGTTTTAATTTTTTGGATCAATGCACTGTGTTACATAAATTTTGTATGCTATGTGTGGTGAAAATAATCGCTTTCTTTCTGCCGCATTTATAGCAGCGTTCTACTTGTTTTAGACCAATAATTGGATTAATTTCGGCCGACCACGCTTATTCACTGTAAATATTGACATCCTGAAGAGAACCTATATATCATGCTGAACAATAAAGCGGACAACATATCAACATCGTTTTTCGTATTTTATTGAAACTACGCTGTTTAGACTTATTTTCCTATTAGCTGTCATTTAGGTAACTAATGCGTACACTAAAGTATCCTATTGTTTTATTCGCCGCGTTAGCATTTTTGTGAACTTTCGGTATCGAGTTAGCGCGTAATTTTCGCACGCTCATTGTAAATATTGACATCATAAGAAGTGACGTATGTACGAATTTTGCAACAAGAGCTTATACGGAAACAACAATAGTATTTTCAAAATAAATTCCGGAAATCAATCAGTAGTTAAATGGATTGAGTTAGGAACCATGTCGGTTTGACTGGTGTAACACAAACTAAGAATAGTATTTGCCATCTTGCGTTTCTACTCCCGAGTGATGCAGATGTGGAGTCATATAAAGGAGTCATATTCCAATTTTATACCCAGCGATCGTATTTCCCTTCCCAATAGGTGACGCTGTTCTGGCTGGTCAGAATGAGGGACCCGTCTGACATGTGCTGTGTTTCATGCATGTTTCCCCCTCCCCTCCAACTTTTTTTCACGAATCTACCTGGTCCACCGACTGATGTACAGGGCTAGACTGGAATGACACTATGGAAGACATTAGAATGGCATTAAAAATAATGGAATTAGGGTGGAATATAGATATAAATACATGGAGTAATTAATATGGAAATAAATTGTACAAGAAAAGAACGGGCTTGAATTGACACACTGAAAAGAATATTTCAATAAGATAATAATTATTATATTACAGTAATGTAGCATATTATGTATTATATTATTTATAATTATAATTATTATGAAAAATGTTATAATTTTAACAATATACTGTAAGACAATATGTGATATAAATGCAGATTTTGAAAATAATATTTATCGCCTTAATATAAAATAGGAATATAACAAACACTAAATGTATACGTTAATATATTTATATTAAACATAATTCATAATGTAATTTGTGCTGCATGTTGTATTTTGAATGTTGAAGTGTGTAAAGAACTTACTAGTGCTATGAATAAAAATAGAATGAATCACATTCTTTAAAAATAGTAACAATGGATTATTAGCGAGTAGACTAGAATAAAGGCTTGGAAGGTCTGCCTGTGTATTGTTGGAGTGACCAATCACAGAGCTTTCTTATTTCTTTAGGTTACTATGGAGAGCCTTCGTGAACAAGTCATGGTCAACCAGTTCGTCTCAGTGGCTGGATGCCATGCCGAACAAGCCAGGCAGCTTCTGACGTCTGCAAAGTGGCATTTTGAGGTTAGCTGCTCTTTCATACATTACATGGGGTGCTCGATAGTGTAGTGGTTAGTGCACTGGACTGCCATTCGACAGGTCTGGGTTCAAATCCCTGCCAGGGCAGACATTTTGTTGTGATTTCTGCTTCATCTTCACCCCCTATAAACTCTGCTATAATGAATACACTTACCGTACACTGTCAGTGGGAAGATGAGACGGTGAGGGAGAGGACTGGCCAATATGGCCATCTGCAATCATATAGTAAGGCTCAGAAAATAAATGATGTTGCTAAACACTTTATACCCTTGGATGTCTGTAGGACGACCTAAGTTCTTTTCTGTTCCACTTTAGCCATTCCCTTTTTTCCTTGTTTGGAAATATTATAATTGTCATTGTTGGTAACTATTTCATTTTATTCTACAATTATTTTTTATTTTGATTATTTTTGTAGTAAATGCTGTAACTATTACTATATGCATTTTTGTTTTAATTATTTTTATTTTAGTATTTTTATTGTAAATGCTCTAACCATTTCCATGCATTTGTATTCTAACTATTTTTAATTTTAATTATTTCACTGTTATTACAATTATTATTTTTTATAATTTCTATTGTGAATAGTACTCTAACTACTACCATGTATCATAGAACTGCTATAGATCTGATGGGCAAGCGTCTATCGATTGCACTGGCAAACGAAGTGCGACAAACTGTTGCGTCTCGTTCAAGTATTGACGTCTGGCATCTAAATCTCATTAATATTCATTCGTTATTATTCATTCTTGAACAATGCACTTATAATTACCTGTATGCGATTACCTGTATATGATTACCTGTATATGATTACCTGTATATGGTAGTCTGTGTGTAGTTACCTAGATATATTTACCTTACGTGATTACCTATTTAATGACCTGTATACAGTATGTGATTACTTGCATATTACTCTTATAAGAATACCCGTTTAACTTGTGCTACTGATTATATTAAAAAATAATCTTTATTGAGTTTGCCAAGTCTTACCTCAATTTTAACGATAGCATTTTGGGAGCGCTTGTGAAAGACTTTTCCTGAGAGAAGCACTTTATGATTTGTCATTTGCAATATTATACAATAATTATGTCATTTGGTTTCGTTTTTGCTATTCAACGCAGGTTGCATTGAGTCTATTCTTCCAGGACTCGTCTATACCACACCCTCACGCACAGGCGTGCAACTGCAATGGAAATCCCGCCATTGGCTGTCACTTTCCGGTAAGATTACTTATCGTTGAGTTTAAATTTTCTGCTCAATGCTTTGATTCTTCTTGTGCATTGTGTGCGAGAAGTGTGCATATGCAGCCTTTTAACAATGTGAGTCGTGCACTCATATTGTATTGTATCTATAAATTTATATAGCGCCTGGCATAGTGCACACCACACAGAGGGGCTCCCAGTGTGAAAGATCCAACCAAGAGAGTAGTTTTAAGATGGCACAAAGATTATATCGGGTGCCAGTTAATTATGAATAATGTGGCTGCTTATGAGTCTAGCTAAAGAAATGTTCTTTTTTAATCTCAAACTGGTAATTAGTGTTCACTGGTTTCACTTTGATTAGTAATGTTAGTTAACTGGATGCCTTATATATTCCAAAATAAATGTTGCGTTATTCGCTTTAGTTGATTATTAAGTTATTATTATGTGTTTAATAATTAAACTGTTAAATAATAATAATATTTATCGTTTATTCAACAATTCGGTTGACAGATCACAACTGGTTACAGTTTTACAGTTATGTAGTACAAACAAGTTATGTGCAATTGAAGCAATTTCTAAGAATACTGCAAATCATAGAACACCTAAATCTCAAATTTGCAGCCATGCCAGGTGCAAGCTTTCTGTACTTTAGTTGCCACCCAAGGAATGAATGAAGAGCTAAACCCAATAATATTGCTATGCAGTCGAAATAAATTGATTCCCAATAATTCAATCTTGATTAGACGAAATCACTGCAAACGGCACTGGCACTGAATATGTTATCTATATATATAAAAATGAAACTTTCCAATAGTTTGTGTAAAGTGTTCTCGAAACGTACCGCACAGATTGTTTTGAAAATTTCACAAAACCTTCCATTCCTATAAGAGAGTGTCCATTTTTCTTTTTATTCGATAAAACGCAATATTTTCCACAAAAAGTGAAGTTTGCATTCCGCTCGACCGCCATTTGCAAATTCAAAACCGCACGTTGCTTGCCAGATTTCAGAAACGCCTTGACAGTGACTAAACATGAATGAGGTCGCGTGCCGTGATGTCATAAGCGATTCGCATAGTAATTTTGCGGCCTATCAACATTCTTGCTTGAGGGAGGAAAAGAGCGGAGGGAGGGGGGAGGGGGAGGGGAAGGGGGATGTGGAGGGGGAGGGGAGAGTCTTTTCTGCCACAGCAACGCGTGGCCGGGTACAGCTAGTCTATAATATAATAGGTTCAAATTAGACACCTTTTACAGTCTTAAAATTGTTTTACAATAATCTTTCGATCTCGACAGTGTTAATTGTGTTTTTTGCTATATTGGCAAGTGATTTTCAATAGGGCTTGTTTTGTGTTGGTTTCATCATCATCATCAGTCCTGTTCGTGCAATTCTGTACATCAGGCATTGCAGCCCTTCCAGTTGTCCCATGTCATGTACATGCATTTCAACTCTTCTCTAATGGTTTCCGGCCAGGTTTTCCTTGGTCTGCCTCTTCCGCGTCTTCCCTCCGGAGTCCAGTTCTTCACCTGCCTTGCTATCCTGGCTTCATCCATGCGGATCACATGACCCATCCATCTCAATCCTCTCTTTCTGATGTTCTCCATGGTCTCCTGTCCTGTTATTTCTTTTAAGGTGATTTTTTACCGTGTCTCGCCTGGAGACGTGCAGGATTATTCTTTCCTTAGACACCTTTTAAATTGATTCTTTTACGACATATATAAATGCGTCACTGCCGCAAGCAGATATTGACTCAACTTATGCTTATAAGCTCACACAAACGTTCGCGGCAGGTCTAGTACCTTGCTCATGAGTGCTGTAATATGCCGAGCAAATTTCTGTCCAGGGTAACGGCCTCTGTTGTCATAGAGTGACATAGACCCTGGTCAAATCGGATCCATCCATCGCGGCAGCGGAGATGTATTTTTTTAAGAACTTGGACACCTTTAAATTCATATTTTCAAAACGCAATATTTAGGCGTAAAAAAAAATTGTTGTGTTTCCGGTAACCCGACCGACCCATTTTTACGGCCGCGACCCAAATATTTTTGTAAAAAATTTTTATTAAAAAAAAAAAAAAAAAAAAATCAAAAAAAAAATCAAAATTTTTTTAATTTTTTTTTTCAAAAAATAACTTTTTAACATTTGTATTGACATAACATAAAAGATGTCAACAAAATGAAATTAATAGGACTGTTTCTAGGGCAGTTTTAGGTGCAGACAGTCGGGAAATAGGCAGTTTATACTTGCTTAGAACACGTACTTTGTTTCAGCGTGCAAAAAAGACTAGTGGGGTATACTTTTTCGGATAGTCACTGCATAAAAATATTTTACAAAATAAAAATATTTTCCGACCTACCTACCCAATTTTTTTTAGCTCTGTTACCGGAAACACAACATTTTTTTTTAGGCCTTACGATCAATTTCGTTATAATTTTAAGTCAATCCGAAAGTCAACGACCCTGGGACCCAAAGGATAGCCTTTAACGCTACACAACCTAATAATAGGCCATGGCTAAAAGAGCGGCGAGGTACAATGATGAGAGCGAATGTGTGCGAATTAAACATTTCTTAGCCAAACCCAGTTTGGACTCAAGGACCAAAGACAGGAACTTTGAACTGAATCGGTACGTGACGTTTGGGCGCCGCCGTTTGGGCGCCGGCCGTTTGGGCGCCGCCGTTTCGGCGCCGGCTGTTTGGGCGCGACGCCGTTTGGGCGCCGTACGTTTCGGCGCGGAAGAAGTTATGTAATGAAATAGCACTTAAAACTCTTTATTTGTCCAGGAATTTTTAATTCAGCTATGTTTTGTAATGTGCATTGTTAAATTTAATGTTAACACATAATGTTACCCAAGGGAATGATTTGATGTTAAATAAAAGCATTCCACAAAGAACTGAATTACTTTCAGAAGTTGTTATCCTGTTTAGCCCTGGTGCGTAAACAAGCGGCAACGCGTCAAACGTCACATTCACAGGGGATAAACAATAGTCTCGGAAGGAGGCTCTTTGAGCCTCTTTCGTATGTAATTATATCTACAAACGTCAAGGTTAGGAAGGAGGCTCTTTCGTATGTAATTATATCTACAAACGTCAAGGTTCTTCTTTCGCGCCCAAACGGCCGGCGCCCAAACGGCGTCGCGCCCAAACGGCCGGCGCCGAAACGGCGGCGCCCAAACGGCCGGCGCCCAAACGGCGGCGCCCAAACGTCCTGATCCGGAACTGAATATAGGCTATAGAAGTTTAAGCTTGTGCACTGTGTAGTTCATTAGCCGTATACAAGTAGATGTGGGACAAAGCTTCTAAGTAATCATGAACTTGTGTGTCGACCTGTAGATGTGCACACCGGCGAACACGCCAGTTACGCCACCAAGCTTTCCAGAAACGCTGCTATCGTTTTCGCGACTGTCGACGACGTCAACAGGTGTCGCCACTGAACCAAATCGTTTGATGACGTGTTCGTCTGCTTTTGGATCGGCGACGTCATCCTCCCATTCTCAGGTCATCATCAATCCCACGCAGCTGAACTCCGGACCGAACAATCAGCAACAGTGAACCAGTGTATTGTAAACTTTCGATCGGCGGTTTTAATTTCTGTGCCATTTATTAGTTGAAACGCTGTAATAACTAACGTTTCTGTAGCCGTGAACACGACTCTGTACTTTTATCGACGACGGCGATTCGACAAAGTTTGCGCCGTCAGATTGAGCAGCTTTTTACTGTATGACCCGTTTGATTTGTGTGGAAACCAATTATTTCTGATGATTGTGTTTAACGTGTCCATGTGGTGCAGGGCTGCCGAGAGGGGTGGGGCAAATGCCCAAGGCCTGGCGACTTTTAGGGACCCGAACTTGGTCGTTATATGTACAGAGTTTGTGATTTTGTATTTTTAAATATAAATATAATATAGAGAATTTACTACAATCAGGTTAAATTTAAAATTGAGAACTAAATAGAAAGGATATTTATGTATACATATAAATCGAGGGTCATATCTGCACTTCTATTACTTTAATTGGTCTCTCTACAAGATTTTTCATCGTAAATCTTTAAAATAGTTTAGGTGCTGGGGACTGCTCTGTCCAGGGCCTGGAATGTCTCTTGTCAGCCCTGCATGTATGGAATTGTTTTGATGTCTCGGTGCAAAGAGCGTGCACAATTTGTGTGGATTTTTCAATTTGTGCCGGATTTTTCTTAGGGCTGTGAATTTTAACGATTTGAAATTTTAATCGATGAATTTTTTGTTTGTTCGATTCATTTTCTAATCATTTTTTAAACTTATTTCATGATGTCAAGCAGCAATTTCTGGAGTAAGGAGCACAATGAAATGTGATGTGAAAATTTTTTCTGTGGATTTGCATTTTAGTTAAATGCTAATGGAAAAATCCAAGATGGCGACAAAGTTAATTGTTTTCATTGCGATAAAACTGTTCGATTGACAATTTCTGTGTATTATGAAGTTAGTAACTGACTCAGTGACTAATTTTTAAAACCGTTTTTCACGCTTCAATTAACAAAGACCAAATTAATTGAATTTAGTCTGTTTAATTTAGAAGATGAATCGATAAAATAATTTTAATCAGCTTCGTTTAATCTTTCACGTTAATTCTTACCCAAGCACTTGTGTGCTACAACTCTGATGAACGATATGTTTACGATGAATTTGTTTCAAAAGGTGAATGTTTGTTAGTGGGGTTTACCGAACTTTCGCTTCATATTCGCCACCGAATAGCGGGTCACACTGGTATTCGGCCGAATAGTAGCGGTCAAGCCGAATACGAATAGTGGTCATGTGACATCTCTTTCTGCTTCTGCTATATTGTGAGGGGACCGAAGTAACTCTCATTAACGCAATATACGCTCTGGTTGCAGCCAGGTCTTACCTACTCCCTAGACCATGGTATCACAGTGTCAGTATCATTTGTGTACAGTGACTGGATGTTTTTGGTAGACCTATTTTGTACACTATTCGTATTCGACCGAATAGTGATGAGCACCTATTTGGTACAGCCCTCTATATTATATTATCATTATTGTTAATATAGAACATGCAGTAAATTGATGTGAGAATGATTTGTTGAGTTTTCCAATACATGGACAGACTTGGCTCATTAGATGGACTGCGAAGCAGATTACTAATTAATGTTAATAATATTATTATCATTAATATTATTATTTTCAAATCACTGCATTATTATTGCCATATTGTATTATAATTATTTTGCATTGTCTTCGTTTTCACGTTTCTCTACGGTTTTTGTTAGATGAGAAGAAATTGGCAGTGGATTTTTGCGTGGTGAAGATTTTAACTGGGACATTTTTTTAATACCGTACTTGCAGTCATCTGAGCCAGTAGGAGAATCCATATGATGATGTTTCAGGCATATTTAGGATTATAGCATTTTATTCAGAAAAGGATTTATTTATTTATTCCAGAAGTTTTATGACATCCCATGGCTGCTTTGACTTTTGACATCTTTAAAAAGAAGCTCAGTTCGTTCATCAGTTCATTTTTCTGTTTTAATGTATCAAATTATTTAGAAGCAAGTTATACTCACATGTACCATAATTTGAACATGTAACAGTTCTTTTTGGAATTTTGGAATAGCCATAATGGCTCTTCAGTGACTAAAAAGGACCTTTTTGCGGTGATTAAGACTCTTTACATCGGTAATAAAAGGATCTTCAGCGGCCATTAAGACTCTTTTAAGTGACTATTTAGGCTCTTTCGGTGGCCAGTAAGGTTCTATTTCATAGGTCATAAATTTCTTCGTTGGTGGTCATCAATTTTCTTTTCAATGTCCATTTAGGCTCGTTTTAGGCAAATAGAATTTGAGATCAGAAAAGTATTTGTGCTATAGGGACGCTTATACAGTTTGCACGCATGAATTCTTACGTGTTTTAGAGACAACATCTTTTCTTACATCTGTTATGTAATGCATTTAAAAGTCCTGGTTTTGTCACCATTTTGGCAAAATTATTTATAACAGTGAGTGTCTGAATTGATTTATTCAAATTTGTTGGGCTTATATGCTTTAAAAGACTCTGCAGCCCTGACTGAGACGGCCATTGGAGTTCGAAGTGTTAATACCTTAGTTTTGTTAGCCAAAGCATGTTAAGATGAGTTTCCTTCGCAGGTAGTGTACGATCAGTGTACTCATTGCGTCTGAGTTGGCTAGGGGGCGCTGGTGGAGCAGAAATCTCAAATCAAATTTCTGCATTAGATGGATTCGAACCTCGCCCCCCCCCCCCCCACTGGCCTCTTGATTGACAGTTCAGCGTGCTAAGCAGGTAATAACTTGATGCAGTGCTCGTGAATAAGCTGGTGCCCTGTGCTTGGCTGTATAGCAGTGAAATTTGGATATAATATATATATATATATATATACATATATATATATTGTGTATATAACTTTATATATATATATTATATATTTTGTGTATGTATGTATAATTTCTATATTTGTTATATAATATTATTGATGGTTGGTTCTGCTCACCATTGTCTTGCGCTTAGTTTGTATCTGCCAATGTAACGATTGTAGGCATAAACCGTGTTTAGTGGTGATAGATAGTCTGTAGGTAAAGTTTCTTGTACCATTTCTAACGCTCTGTTTCAGAATTGAATATGTTATTATGGTTTTCTATTGCATTGCTGTCTGTCTCTTTCCATGTCTGTCTGTCTGTCTGTCTGTCTGTCTGTCTGTCTCCCTCCGTCCCTATATATATATCCATAATTACCCCTTATAATCCATAATTATGTCTATCTCTGTCTATCACTTTGTGTGTGTCTATCTCTCTATAATTTGTCTCTCTATGTGTTGATCACTCTCCTTGTCTATCTACATTTTTTTGCTTGTTACTGTTAACGACACTGGCATATCAAGAATGATTAGTATCGCCCTCCTCCTTTCTCCAGGCTTGGGGCTGGCACCACCAAATAAGTACGAGCAGTGGCGGAGTTCTACGGTCTATCTATGTGTCTCTCCCATATCTATTTATCTTGCTCTCTATGTCTGTCTGTCTCTCATTTTACTATTTCTCAGTTTTTTTATTGTCTCATTATCTCAACATGTTGCTTTTAGAATGTGCTATCTTTTTTACCAATTTTTTATTGCTCCCAAAGTTTGGTTGGTAAAGATTTTGCGCTGCTTGACAGAAAATTGATGGTGAAAAAGTCGACCAACTGAACTGTTGACATATTTTGATCGTGAAGTTCTAACTAATCTATACATGTATAGTGTGTGAATTTTTCCTAAGTTTTCTGCTGAAGTTGTGTGTGTGTGTGTGTGTGTGTGTGTGTGATTTCTCTATTTAGCCGCTGTTTGGAGGTTTTTATGAAATTGCCTTGTTGCTTTAGAGGAAATATCACGTCGTTATAATTTAAATGCTGAAATGAAATACGAACTAAGTTGAACTATGAGAAGCGAAAAGGCAGCAAGAGAAGACTGTGCAGTGGTTGTTGTTGTTTTAGTATATTGTGTTCTTCCACAAGCAGTAGATATGGATTTTCTTTGGTACTGATTGTTTAGGCTTGATCCTTGTTTGTGTTATACTATTTAATGATGAGCATGTACTGAAGTGCAGGGAACACTAATCCCTCTGGTTTTAAAGGGGTTTGCTAACAATTTGTAAGAGTATTATGAAGGAAATATGAAATTTTTAGGTGAAATTGTTATGAGTGTAACTAAAGTTGCTACTTTCTAGCTAAACATGAGTTCAGCAAATATTAGATGAGTTTAGTTACAAATTTGCACAAATTTAGTTATTATTATTATTGCTATTATTATTATTGCTATTTATTAAATTTGTGTCATGCTCAAGGTCACACCGAAATTTGAATCTACTTGATATGAATGAGAAATTTTAGTTAATAATACATTTACATGAAAATGGTGTCCATGAAAAAGTGTCTTTAATGCTAGTTTTGGTAGCAGTTTATAATTATGTAGGTGAGAAATTTGTTTTTGGTTGTGACTGAAGAAATTGCTCCTCTGCTAAAGTGTTTTATTCGTGAGTTTCTTTCTACAATTGAGTAGATTTGCAAATCATGGGTAAAGTTATTATAATTATCAATGGATGTAATTTTGTCATCTGTAGGCTAATACTTCAGTGGTTTTTACGACGAACACGATTTCATGTCTTTATTCATTTAGCTGCTAATTATTTTCCCTCTGTCTTTGTGTGTCTGTGCCTGCATATGTTTATCAGTCTTGTGTATGTAAGCTTATAATATAAAATTAGCGTGTCAATTTGTGTGCGTGACTGTTTGTGTCTGCCTGTCTGTCTTCTCGTACACCCTGGGTCGAGAGCGCCTCTGAGCAGTGCTTGGAAAGGGTACTACGTAAATTTAAATTGATTGACTGACATTAATTGATCTATCGATCACAATCATGCAACGTTGCTATTGGGAATCAGTTAAGCCCTGGTTGAGCACGTCTTAAACTCTTAATTAAGGGTTGCATTTAAAATGATTCTACTTTTGACTTACCCACCTACTGCCTACATGCACAGATCCATACTGCATAGGCCTATTATAAATAGTCGTACACAAAGTAGGCCTATACGGTATTCGATGTTTTGGGTCATTCTCAACTCCGCCCAACTGTCAATAGTTCTTCGACAACGGCAAAGTTGATTAATTTGTTTGTCGGAGTTTCCGCACGTTCGTGGTTGTGCCATGGAAACGCAAAGGCGACAAGAAAGATCGACTGAGCGACGTTTACATGGGGGGGGGGGGCATAGGCTTTGTCAAAGACTGTTGTCTTTAGTCAACGGATGTGTAAGGTTACACCATGGGTACGCGCACTCATGCGTGGTGGTCTGTGTTGCCGTTTCCACGGTGCGAGGAAATGTTGGTTCGTCGCCAGAGATTCGATAGAGAATTAACTAAGGTAGGCAACTAACAATACGATAACTTAATTAGAGCGGAGGCACCGTCTTTAAATCGATTAATCGACTTCTTTCTTTCGATATTTCGGCCTTGGGCTATCATTTGTTCTACAGGTAAGTTTCTGGACAGGTTCTGATTAAATCTGATTGATTCTAGGCCCTTATTGGTTCCAAGTGACTCGATAAGACTTAATTGATTTATAATTGGCTATTATTGGTTCTGTGTTGTTCTAATAAATTCTACCACAAGGTGCGACTATATGTTATCTATTGTTATTAATTCAACCTCTTGAATTCAGATCTTTATCAGTTCCTCTACCATCATTAGGCCTACTAATCACACACCATCACCTTCCTCAAGCTCCTCTATCAATCACTCCTTGGGCTTTTCATTCGAAACTTAAGACACTCCTTGTCAAGAAGAACTCTTACCCTGACTCATCTGATACTCCACCTTCCAATTCCCGGCTCAGACGACACCCACCATAGTAGCTGTTCCCACCCCTCTGATCCTATGGTAACTCGACCACCACGGACTAGCCTACTTTTACGGACAACCCTTTGACTCAACGCAGCGCTCATGAATAAGCTAGTGCCCCGCGCTTGGCTTTCAAGTGGCGCTTTAGAAATCTGGAGATTACGATTAATTGGGTTGTCTAAATATGGGTTTCGTTTAGGCTAAACGTGGCTAACACACTCTAACACTCTTAAAGTGCTTTGTTTCTAATTGTTTCTAAAGGCATATAATATTATAGGCCTAGCTAGTACCTACATGTACTAGGATCAAGTCGCTAGCTCATTCACATGACTGTGTAAAATTGCGATTTGTAAAAGAAGCTGGCAAGTTTGGTACTCGCGAAGATCTAAAATGCTTTTGCAGAGAGAAGCGCTTTATAAATGGTTCAAATTTCCAATACAATACAATCTAATCTAAGTTTGGTATTCTTGCAAGACCTGCAGACTAAACATAATTATTTTTCGCCTACAGGACAGAGACACTACTCTATGGAACCAAGATAACCCAGATCGGTAGAAGTCCAAGCATCGAGCGAACTGTTGACGTTGGCTTATATGCTATCGAATAAGATCATTCTCCGACGACAGACTAGGAAAATGGACAGACATCGATTCTACCAGAACATCCGCAACGGGGCAAAGGAAGCGAAGCGCGCCTCCACCCATAGAGGCAAAGCCCCGGGCGGTACGATCGAGGATGCCGCCGTCACCGACCGCCCCACGACCCTGCCAAACACCGGTCGCAAAACGACTCGCTTCGACATGACAAACGAAGACGATGCGGACGATTTGGAGACACAGATGAATCCACGATACGACGACTCCTACGAAACGACCAAGCTGTCGTCGGGGGACATTCGAACGCCGCACCAGCCGACCCTCGTCCAGGACCAGTCCTTTCACAGGACGATCTACTCGCCAAGGACCGACCGCCGGGCAGTGAGCCGTCTGCCGAGCCCCGCACGAAGCCTGGCTGGCCTCGGCGACCGGTTGAACGACCGCGACGACAGCGCGCCGTTGAAGACGGCTCGACGGGATAAGAGCGGCGATCGGAGCGAAGTGAAGAAAGTTGAGACGATACCGAGAGTTAGAGATGACTCGCCGTCGCCTGCCCCTCCAGTGGTTTTGAAGGAGTCGACGGCGACCAATCATCTGGCGGCGGAGAATAAGCTGCTGAAGATGGAGATGGATGACGTCAGCAACCAGCTGGAGACGCTGAAGAACGAACAGGAGGCGAACATTCAGAGGATGAACGACGCTCGAAATGACTTGGAACGACAACATCGAAACGAGATCGAGACCCTGAAGAAACGGATGCGAGACCTTGAGGCTAGCAAGGCGGACCTCGTCCAAGAGGTGGAGACACAGACGAAGAAGAGGGAACTGATCTGGGAGGAGAACGAGCGCCTGAACTACGAGCTGGAACGGGCGAAGGGAGCGGTCGAACACGAACAGAGGACGGTGCGTGAGAAGCTGGAGAAGGAGAAGGAAAAGTTGGAGGAGGATTTGGAGAAGAAGACGGAACTCGTGGATAAGCTGACGGCGGACAATGCGCTTCTCAAGGAGCAATGTCTGGCCGCGGAAAAAGACCGCAAGTTCGAGGAAGAACTGAATCAGGCGAAGGCAAAGCTGGAGAGGAAGAAGAAGAAGTTGGTGGCAGTGCGCAAGGACGCCGACGAGCTGAAGAAGAAGAAGACAATTTCTCACGAACAGGAGGCGGAACTCAGAATACAGATCGACAAGCTTGCCTCGGCGCTCAAGGCCAAGGACCTCGTTCTGGAGGAAACGAAGAAGGAGAGGCGTGACGCTCTGCGCGAGAGGACCGATCAAGAGGCGAAGTGTAAGGATCTGAAGGAGCAGTTAACCGGCTTACACGCGCAGGTGAAGAACGCGCAGAAAGTCAACGAACAACTGCAGCACGAGAAGAACCAAAAGGAAAGCGACATTAATCGTGCGAAGAATGAGAGCAAGAATCTTAAAGAGCAGCTCAAAGAGGAGAAGGAAAACGGTTTAAAGTTGATGCGCTTCGCCGCTCTCGAGGAGAAGATCGGTCCTCTGAAGGAGAATATTCGAGAGAAGGATGCGAAGATCGCTACGGTGGAGGAGAAGGTCGTTTTGCTGAAGGATATTATTCGAGAGAGAGACGTGAAGCTCGTCGATCTGCAGACTGAGATCGACACGCTACGACATGCCGTCGAAGGCTACCAGAAACAGATGGACGCCATTCGACATGATCCGAAGATCAAATCGCGTCCTCAACCACACGAGGTTAGTCCAGACCTCGTTACCCCAGACCATGCCATTGCACATCGTCGTCTCTTGGACGAGAACGGGCGTCTCCTCACCCTGCTGGACCACTACCGCCATGTGGCTAGCCAGCCTCCACTGGTTGCAGACGAAGGTCTCCACTATCCCATCATGCCGGCACGAGTCCCTGCACAACGCTCCAGCGGCGAGCTGGTGGAGGCGAAGAGGCAGCTGCGATCGAGCGAGGACAGGGTGGCGCAGCTGGAAAAATGGTTGGACGAGATCTACAACGACAAGAACTTCCAGGTCGTGGCGAAAAGTCAAGGTCGAACGTCGCTTCCAGATCTGCCAAGGAGGTTGGTGATGGTCAAGGGATCGTCATCTGACCCAGACAAGAAATTCAGAACCGGACACTTGACCGATCGGGCGCAGTAACAAACCCAAAATACACGTGCGCTGTTTACCATCAGACATGTGTGTGTCCTCAACTGCAGGCTCTACATAAAAATAACGCATTTAAATGCCTCATTAAGAGTCATTATATTTAACAAGATGAGAATTTCTTTAGCCAAAAATGTGCACCAGTGCTACATTAGTATGGCTTCAGCATTTACATAAGAATAAGATCATCAAATCATACGGTCCTGTGACATTCAAGTTCTGAGTTATGACAGGACAACTTGATGAACTTTTTCCTTCCAGCCTACTCATGCATAAGTTGTGTTGTATTATGTAAACGGGACCAAACCAAGCTGAATAAATCTGCTAAAACTAGCATATCCAGAAACGTTTTAAAAAGAAAGTTTTGTGTTTTCCTTTAGTTGAGTGAAGATGAGGACCTTTTATCCCTTAAAAAAGAAAAAAAGAGGCAGGAGTGTCTTCAACTGGCTCTTGAAATTGTTTCTTGGCTACGTCCGTTGAAGAGCACTCGTAAATAAGCTGGTGCCCAGAGCATAACTTTAGAATAGCCAAATTTGGAGCTTATGATATTTACGATGAGTTTTTCTTAGAATGGTGCTATATAAATATACAGCAACTATCACAACTACAGTTGTCACTGTAAGTCCTAGAAGGTGTTGTGAAAGTAATATGTCAGTTTGCTTTGAACCGTGAGTAAAGGCAGATATAGTAAACCAATACACCAACGTTCAAAAGATTATTTATTAAAGCTGTATCTTTGGCTTACATGTATATTGCAGAAAAAGGTTAAAATTAGTTCGAGTTTCAACACAGACAGCATGAGCAAATAATCATCACATTAAAATCTTTGGTCATGTTCTGAAAGGCAGCAAACCATCCCCAACATCACAATATAAAAAACTCAACAGGAACAAATTGCTTTCCATGAGATTTTATAAGAAATCAGTTCGAGAAAACAGTTTGCAATCTGATGTATTTAACGGCCTGTCATCAATAACTTAGGAAATTACACAGCAAAAATAATTTAATTAAATGCAAAAAATCAAGAAAACCAAACTAACAATATCAGAATATGAAGCATTTCATGACCATCCGTCAATAACTTATGAAAGGAAAGTGCACATAAAGAAATATTTTAGTTAAATGCAAAAAAATTAAAGAAACAAAGTTAACAATATCAGAATCTGATGTATTTAATGAGCCACCGTCATTAACTTAACGGAAGTACCCAAATATTGTTCAGGTACCCATACAAAATTAACATGAACAAAAATCTCTCAAACAAACTGTAAGCATATTTTAAACTATAATCGGATCTAGAGTTGCTCTAGACGAAAAATGTTGCCAGATCATGTAATTATATTACTAACTAAAATAAAACACTTAACCCTTTACCGGTTCATTTTTAAATTTTAAGCCCGTTTTCAGCAGATATTCTCGGGGCAAACGGGTAAAAGATTAACACTTGATAAACAATGAAGAATTGCATTTTTCGTGCAATGTAATCAAGAATAGAGGTTTATATGACAAATAAATCAAAGAAAGTTGGTGCATGACAGAAATCTGGGTTAAATATTACAGACATAAATTTCAGCCCAATCACAAAGAATTTGAAGCACTTAATAACAGGTTCTTCAATAATTCCATATGAGAATATCAGTCCAACACGAGCACCGTGTACATAGGCTTGCTAATGTCTGGTTGGTGTATTTCAACAGACAAAACGAAATCATATATTATTTGCTAATTCTGTCTCCAATGCACTGTGTTATCTAATTAAATCTACCCTTATTTTAAACACGACAAATAAATTAATTTACAAAGCTTTTAGTTCAGATTTACACACAACTGGTTACGAAGAGGACGAAGGGTAGGTAGGTCTATCCATATAGTAACTCTGCTGACCTTACCACAGCTTCTGGGCTTCAAATCCAATGCCATGCAAAGGAGGATTGAAGTTGTGCAAGCGATCAACATAACGTCTACTGATGTTGCATATCGTTGCATTAACCAACAATCAAACAACTTTGCAACAGTCTAAATTCAGCATAACATACAACAATATCCAATATCTGTGTATTTCGTCCATTCGGTGCTAAATTTCATTCAAGAAAACAACAATCCATGCAGAGTGAAATCGTAACAACTAAAACAAGCACGTTCAAAACCGCACACTGGTATACAAATTAGAAATTGCAGTGATCCAAACACAAGACTATCTTACACGTTTGCTCCACTGTGCCATCCACATTATCCATATTACATAACCTTAACCTGTCTAGTTATGCCAGAAACCAGAATGGTCAGAAGCCTGTTGGAGCTAAGGCATCCCAAAACTGTCAACCTCAAGCTACCCAAACATATGAACTACCTACTTTCTGTTTATCATAAAAACCATGGTCAATAAAGGTGTCGTGTCCTTATCACACTCAAGAGTTTTGGGCTCACTATTATTGGAATGGCCTCAGCATAGGAATTTCGCCCTTTGTTCTTGAATACTTTGCCTACATTGTTCACACATGTAGTTAACCCTTAAAGCACCATAGAACCCACTTGCAGGTCAATCAAGATGTTTATACAAGTAAACTAAACAACTCAAAGTTCAAAATATAAACGAATAGGCCTATACAAAACAAAATAAACATCAGCTTAAAAATTGCTCAAATAAAAAAGTCTCGTTAAGAAAAAACGAAACAAATTTCTAATTACGAACATTTCTATTGTGCAACGTGTCATACGGACATGCATATCTGACGCATACACACATGCAAAGTAGCAAATGCATGAAAACACTGTTATCAGCACATTGTTTTCGTTTCACCAATTATTTCTCAAAATAAGAGGCCATTCTTATGCTCAGACTGTTACATAAAAATAATATTCTAATAAATACCAAACAAAATTGCAGCAAGTTGATATCAAAATAATAAACCCCCCAAAAACATATACAAGTGCAATAAACATCTATAATAAATATTTAAGCATGAAAATTATATCCAGTTAATGGTTATGCATCACATATTAGTTTTGCACAATGCTCTACAAAAACTTGTTATCACATGGAAATGCGGCTAAGGAAACTTTCATCATCCAAGTTCATTACGAAAATAATTATTCATACGCAGCAAATCCCTAAAGTCAGATTGAACGGCCTAATGGAAATCTGTGAGACAAGAGATAATATCTATCCCTTTAACAACATTGGTTTCCCTTTTGTCAGAGCTTGTGGCAAACCACGCCGCAGCTCGGAGTAATCATCGGCAGCAAAGGGTCAAGAAAGAACAGCCTCTCAGCCATAAAATAGTTCAGGTTGATGACGCTGATAAATGTAAAAGGTTCAGACGATGTAGGGTAAGAACTACTGCAAAGGGCTATGGTAGAACAGGGTAAAATACTGCAGAGGATAAAACAATAGCAGGCAAGGCTCTAGACCTCAGAAGGACGGCCTTCAATCATCTGCATCACAGTGAACACCAATCCTAGAAACATGGCGATAATGGTGAAACAGATGATGATGATGTTCTTGATCATGATTGGTCGAGACATCTCGTCATATCGCAGCCGGATGTCGAGCATACACGGCAAGATGAAAGCAAGGAAAGCTCCAATAGATCCTGAATAAAGACAACCACTGTTCTAAGAACAATGCGTCAACCTTCCAATTAAGAAAATACGTCTTAAAAAATACGAGCATTCGCTTGAAAGGAAAAAAAGCCATCACCAAAACAATAACAGCATCTGCCTTCCCTAAACCTAACGCTACAAGTTAAAATAGATGTCTTTAACTGCATGCTCACTGCAAGACTGTTCTGATTAAAGATCATAAAGTGGAATCTATTGAGAAGTCTACAGCACTGTGATTCTGTGAATCATCCCAGAAGCACAGCTAGCACGATACTGATGATGCCATACCAATTTAATTGTCATGGTAACAATTACTTAAATATGTTGAAGCATTATCCCGAGCGCACTGACCTCCAAGTGCAGAGATGTAGGCAAAGTAATCTCGCAACACAATGGCCAGACTAGCGATGACGAGCGTCACACACACTCGAATCGTATTCCTCTTCCACGTCGCAACCTTAGAAACAACAAACTACACACGATTAAACAATGATCACGCTTTAAATACGTATCTGCATCTGGGTTAGGGCATAAATAAACTAGCCAATTAATTCGTCCAATTTTCCATTTTATGGGACGGGCTTGGCATGGGACCCTTTGCATAATGGAATTCTGGCAGTCTGGCAAAGCCCCAAAATCGTACCAGACCAGTCCAGGTTTGGATTAAGCATCACTCAGAACACCATAGCTGCCTCTACGTCCTGTCTAAGGATGATCATGGCTATTAGTTGAACTGGTAGCTCATCCAACTGGCAAAGCTACCTTAGGATGAAATCATGTGCAGACAGTAACCATGATGAATATAAAAACCTTAATTCACATTAACTTTGAAAATGTGTGGTGATGTTTGAGTGGTATTACACTGGCACACCGAACACACGAATGCAGGCTCATTGTTCATTAGCCCCATAAGGCTGAGTCAGCCGTCCACTACGTAGGGGCAATGCCCGCATCCATGGGCGTCCGCAGGAATTTTTCTAGGGGGGCGCAGACTTTTAAATAATTGTCACATGGTCTAAATTTAATGGGTGACAGTTTGAATTTCCATATTACCACGAGAGAATCATATAGCCTACCTAAGAAAGATACATGTATAAAGGTTCAACTTGTAGAACGAATCGATAATCACCTTGAAAAGCGTGTTGTAACAATCACAACCAATTAAAAATCTAAATTTATGTGCAACTATGCGAAAAATCTAGAGGGGCGCACTTGCGCCCCCTTACGCCCCGCTGCGGACGCCCATGCCCGCATCCGATTTAAAGTCCTTGCTCTCGTTCTCAAGTCCAAACTACGTCTTGCACTGAAAAACATCTCACGGATCTCATTCGTTCTCCTCTTTCTGCATCTTCTCATCGACCTCTCTGTTCTCACTTCTCTGGACAGGTCCGACTTGTTTGTTCCAAGAGCTAGGACCCAGTGGTGTAGTCCTAAAAATGAAGTGGGGGAACGCTTCATATTAGGCTTACAATTTTTTCTCAATTATTAATTTATTGTTATTACAGTAGGCCTACTAAGTAAGTAAGTAAGTAAGTAAGTAAGTAAGTAAGTATTTTCTTTATTACTCCACTTGCAAACGCACAATGGGACACAGAACATCATTATATATATAATAAATCGAAGTAATAATAGGTAATAAAAACGTGCAAATTAAAATCACAAGTTAAATTATAATATAATCAGTCTCTCTCAAGTTCTCTCCATGCCTGGATGTCATCAAATCGCCTCTCTCTTAATGCCCCCAAAACCCAGTTCATTTGGTTTGGCACACCCCAGCAGCTTTCTAAAATTGATTTTGTCCACCTCTCAGAATTATTTCCTCACTACACCTTCTCCTCAACCGTTCGTGATCTGGGCGTTACCTTAGACAGCTCCCTTTATTTTAAAGACCATAATTTATTTATAATCTTACACGCTCTTCATATTTTCATTTTAGGCGTCTGAGGGCTATTCGGAGTTCTGTTTCGACTTCTGTTTTTACCACTCTGGTTCATGCTTTTGTTTGCTCCAGAATTGACTACTGTAATTCTCTTTTAATTGGTCTGCCTAAGGTTCGTCTCTCACCTTTACAGTCGGTCTTAAACGCTGCAGCCATAAATAATTGCACACCTTCCACGCTACTCGCATATTTCTACTTTCATGTTTGAACAACTCCATTGGCTTCCTCTAACTGCACGCATTAAGTTTAAAATCCTCATCTTGGTCTTCAAAGCACAACGAGGTCTTGCCCCTAAATATCTAGCCAATGAAATTCACCGCCCTCTTTCAGCCCCTCACATCACCCACTCCGCTCTTCAAATAGACTTGATCTTTCAGTTCCTCCTACTAGAATGGCTATGGCTCAGTCCCGATCCTTTGCATCAATTGGTCCCTCTCTTTGGAATACTCTGTCTCCATCTACTCGGTCTCAACTTCTGACTGGTAATCCCTCCTCCTCATTTTCTTTCCTAAAAACTTATTTCTTCTCTCGTGGCCTTGCGCACTGGGAGAGCCTCTGAACGGTTCACCCTAGTAGGCTAGAGGCGCTTTATAAAAGTTTTTATACAATACAATACAATACAATACAATAATTAAATACTAAACTATTATCGGCAAACAAGTTAAATATATAGCATTCTCGTGATAAATCCTTTATCAATCAATGAGTCACATCGTGGTATCTCTAGATTATGTGAGCGGGGCCTAAGGGAATAACCAGTTACACGTTCAGGTGGAAGAAGATAATGGAGGACATGCCCAGGGTCACAGAGGATAGAAGAAACTACTGTACTACTGTACTATTTTCATTTATCATTAGCTTTTATTTACAAGCCATTGAACACACATATAAATATATCTGCGAAACTGCGAAAGGCCCCAGTAAGTAGCCTAAGCAGCTGAAACTGTGAATCTTTAATTTTTTGTTTCCTCCTTGGAAAAAAGTGGGGGAACGGCGTTCCTCCGCGTTAAAAAGTGGGGGAACGGCGTTCCCCGCGTTCCCCCCCGACTACACCACTGCTAGGACCACTATCACTCAAACTTTATCCTTTACCATCGTTGGGCCCTCCTCATAGAATTCCCTTCCCTCCACTCTGTATGGGAACATTCTTTCTGGATCACTGTCCACATCTCTCTGGACATTCTTAAGACCTATTTTCGTTCTCTTGGGGTTCTCGCACTGGCAGCGCTACTGAATGGCCATGGCTTTGAGCATTACCATACAAATTAATTATTAATCACATTACAATTCCAATATATAATTGAGCAGTGGAAGGACGGATCAGTAAAGAACAAACCATCCGGTTAGGTTCTACAAGTCTCTCAAGTCTTTTTTCTTTGTTCGTGGTTGGGCTAGGAGCGCCTCTGAGTAGTTTCTTGAAGGGGCGCTATATAAATGCTCTGAATGAATGCATACTTACTTACATACATACATGTATACATACATACATGCATACATACATACATGCATACATGCATACATACATACATACATATTACATACATGACTCTTCCTGTTCAATTTGTGTTCCAACTATTTCATGTACGTATCAAACAGTAGTCGGTGAATTGATTGAACTGAACATATTTATCCTGCAATTTTAAGTGTCGTTATTAGCTTTTTAAAAAAACCGTTTTCGTCAACTACTGACCGTTGAAGGGACGACGGTTATAGTGTGCTCAGAGATAGTAAAGTCCATGCCCCTCCTCTTCGATCGGTTGGGTGGTGGCTCGTCTCTCGGTCTTTCGCTGCTCGACTCAGCGTCACTAACGGTATTCTTCTTGCGGCAATTACCTGGCACACCAGAACTCAATCAAATCAGACAAGAACACTTACATACATACATACATACATACATACATACATACATACATACATACATACATACATACATACATACATACATGACCAATGAAACTTGGCTTAATAAATCTCTCGTCTTTTTCTTTTGCAGTGGCTGCGCTGTGAGCGCTCCTGAGTAGTTTCTTGAATGGGTGCATACTTATATTGGAATAAATTTAGGATTTCGTGTGCTATTTTAAAATCTTTGACTTTGATTAGCTCTATAAATGATGTACGTTTATGATGCATTGATAATAAGTAAGCCATTGAATGAATGAATACATAAACACACTTGTAAGCACATTGTACGCACTCGTGTATGAGATGCAAGCGTGTATTCATTAATTCATTAAAGAATCTCTATAGCGCCTCTACACGAGGACTATTCAGAAGCGCTACCGACTCAAGCATGGTAAACAAGTACTTTTTGAGTTGAATAAAAAAATACTTGCATTTGTGTATGAGATGTTGAGATAGATGTACACATAGTACTCTCCGAACATGTCACAAACCTAACACGCTCTTCATATGTCGAACTCCAGCGCAGCATCAGGGTCATTCGCAGATATGTCTCTGCATCAACCCTGAAGCCTATTATTCAAGCATTTGTCTGCTCTAGAATTGACTATTGCAACTCTCTTCTTATAGGCCTTCCCAAGATCTGTATGGCTCTTATTTTCCAGTCGGTCAATCCTTGGGGTACTTGTACTGCAGTGGCATAGCCATAAATTTATGATGGGGGTTTTATGGCCGGATGCCCGTCCTGACACCAAC
Organism: Lumbricus rubellus; assembly: GCA_945859605.1. Lineage (NCBI taxonomy): Eukaryota > Metazoa > Annelida > Clitellata > Crassiclitellata > Lumbricidae > Lumbricus > Lumbricus rubellus. The sequence continues at coordinate 39,413,474 of OX243819.1, forward strand.
CCAGCAGTATAACAGTAAATAAATTTACCGGTAAAAGGAAATAAAGTAACAAAGGGAAGACAAAAATTGTTACTACAAAATTTTTTATTTTATTGAAGTGGATAAATAATCTTTTAAAAAACTTTTTTCTAAGCCAATGGGGGGGAAGTTTAACCCCCCTAAGCCCCTCCCCCTTGTCTACGCCACTGATTGCACTGGAAGCACAATTGAATGGCCACTGAGCCAAAGCAGCAAGTGCTATATAAGTAACAAATTACATTAATATAACATGCACGTCGCACACATGTATACACATATTACACAAACACAAACACCATACATGCACCCGCACGTAATATTATTATTATTCAATAAATAACATTTGTAACGTCCAGGGTCACACCGAAATGTGAATCTGAGGTGCGGATAGTCAGCCACCAGAGGAAGATGGAGTTAGATATCCAAGTACTTAAAAGCCTAGGAGAAATAGCAAGTTTTGAGACGTTTTGTGAAGAGAAGGAGTGAATTTGAGCAACGATAAGACAGCGAAAGTTGATTCCATTACTGGGAGCAGAGCTATGGAATGCATGTCAGCCCATAACTGCTCTGCATCGAGGTTCAGCTAAAAGACTTGTACCAGATGAGCGCAAGCAACAAGGAAGAATGTAAGGAGTTAGTAGTGTATGTATGTGCACTTTTTATAGAGCCCCTTTACAGTTTCTTCTCAGAAGCGCTCCCGACTACAGCGCGGACACTGAATCGGAGTTTCACGCCGAAGTGCCAAGCAATTGCGAGTGAAGGACTTGCCCAAGGTCCCTACGAGGCGGCTTGAGGTGGAATCGAACCTGCAACCCTCCGACTTCAAGGCAATGAACATACCCACTACACCACTGCACCCCATAGTGACTGAAGGTACACACATACTTGGCAACAGTATGGCAGCCTCCACGATTTCGATGACTGGATAGCATTGCAATGGATAAGTGAAGATGACGGAGATGATGAGTGCCACATCGACGACGATCGACATGGATGTGTGCTGCGGTATATGAAGCACAATGATCTGTTGCACATTTTCACCGTAGCGCAGATATCCGAGGCTACCAAAGACGCAGAGGATGGCGAAGATGATGTAGATGTTGGCGTGGATGTACGCAGGAAAGAGATGTCGACACCCAACCATACTTGACTGAATAGGAAGGATCTACAAATAAGATAATTACTATTATTAATACTAATATTAAATATTTATTATTATTACCATTATTATTATTATTATTATTACATTGAAATTTGAACCTGAGGCGTGGATAGTCAGCTGCTAGAGAAAGATGCAGTTAGATATTCAAACACTTAAAAGCCAAGGAGAACCGTTTTTTTAAAGTAGGAACTACGAAGATAAGATATGAATATTCTTTAATACAAGGGTTCTCAACCTTTTTTGGCGCAAGACACACCTAAACTGGCAACCAAATTTCGCGACACACCATGCAGTTGTCATAAGAATATCGTTAAAAAATTAAATTAGGCCTAAGTCAGCTTACCTATAGGCCTATAATTATTTGAAATTTCGACAAATTTGGAAAAATGAATGTTGATAGGCCTACTGAATACTCTCTATTTTCTAATTATTCTAACATTCAAACTTTTACTAATCTAAATTTTATGTTTCTATAGACGACGTTTTATGACTCTTCATTAATTGTATAGGTAGCCTATGTCCTAACAGTTAGGCCTAATGAGATTTGTGTTCCTGGATTTTTATTGGATCATAGTTAGATGAGGATCCACAGGCTTTATGAGTACAACACGTATAAAACCAACGTTCTACTTACAACTGAGATTAACGACTGAAAATAGCCATAGGCCTATATGAGCTAGCCTATAAAAATAAAAAAATTATGAGTTTAAGATTTAAAAAAACAAATTGTCCATAGTCCAAACCACTAGCTCTGATAGCTCAAGACAAGACAAAGCAGAAAAACATGGGATAATTTCGGATAAAGGTAGCTGAAGACTATACCGAAACTAAATGCCCTTTAAAACGTCGAATAATTGTAACGGAAACTGGAATGCGCAGGCCTACAGTAATTTTTTTAGTTAAAAAACGGGCCATTGGGACTTCTGGGTCTCTGGACCTTGTGCACCTTCCTTATAATTATTGTAAATTTTCACTATCTGAATACGCAAACAACTTTTCCGTGTCATCAATTTTAGAATCCGCCAATTTTTTTTCATGATAATTTCCCCCATTATTTTTTGAAGGTTACTGCAGCAGTAGGGTGAAAACCCCGGTTCTGAATCAGTTAAGTATTATTACTAACTAGTAATAAATTAGTAATTAGTTAGCTATTATTAATAATTAGTTAAGGTAACTAGTTAAGGTAATTAGGTAATATTAATTAGGGTAATTAGCCTATTATAATAATTGGGTCATATTAATTAGTAATTATATTAATTAGTATATTAATTAACTTATAATAATTAGGTAATTATATTAGTAATAGTAATTAGTTAACCCTAACTAGCAGCGGTACAAGACCAGCCACCCGGACATGCGTCATCGGTAATGCGTCATCGGTAGCGCCACTGTACTGGCTTCCACGACATCTCTCCCTCCCCACCTCCCTCTCCCCTTCTCCCACCATCTCTCTTCCTCTCCCTCTCCCTCTCTCAACACCTCTTTATGCATCCATCTCTTGAGAATGACTCATCGAAGGCGCCGCAGCATATTCTGGACTCTGCACTGTCTTCCTCTACCCCTCTCCCTCTTCCCCTCCTCTCTCCCTCTCCCTCCTCTCTTCCTCTCCCTCCCCCTCTCCCACCATCTCTTCATGTATCCATCTCTTGGAAACGCATCAGAGGCACTGCCATACAATATTCAACAGCCTCTCTTCCTCTCCCCTCCTCTCTCCCTCTCCCTCTCCCTCCCCTCTCTATGTATTCCTCTCGCCATCTCTCTACCTCCCCACCCTCTCCCTCCCCCTCTCTCTCTCTCTCTCTCCGCCTCTCCCAGCGAAGTCCATTGCCCATTGTCACAGCGAGCCGAACAAGGCTTTCAAGTAGGTAATTACACCCTTTCATCTCTCTGTCGCGGCGGAGTCCGACCATCTGCCACGGGGAGGACACCCATCAATATAAGACTTTTGGCTGGGGACACCACAAATATTTTCTTATACTTGAACAATACAAAACAACATATAATATTCTCGTATGAGTGGCATTTCACTCTAAAGACCTTCCCCTCACCCTCCAACCTTCCATTCCAAATCCCTACACACAAATTTACCTTATACGAGTAAGAACCAACCAATCACGAAGCAGGAAACCTAAGCGACGAACCAATAAGGCGACGAGAACCCCTTCATATGACTAAGAAATATAATCATTATTCGCCATTTTATTCAAAAATATCAATAAATCAGACATTTTTACATTTAAATCACACAATATTAAGTATTTCATACCTCATTATCCAAAAATTATAGCAGCATTTCTTTAAGTCAAACACAAAAACCTAAGAATCCATGTACGGGCAAAATCCAATATGGCGTCCTTCCCAATTATTATGTATAGTCAAACACAAAAACCTAAAAATCCATGTACGGCCAAATTCCAACATGGTGTCCTTCCCAATTTTCTCCAAGGCAAACACAAAAACCTAAGAATTCATGTACGGGCAAATTCCAACACGGCGTCCTTCCCAAGTATTATGTATAGTCAAACACAAAAACCTAAAAATCCATGTACGGCCAAATTCCAATATGGCGTCCTTCACAATTTTCTCCAAGTCAAACGCAAAAACCTAAGAATCCAGCAACGGGCAAAAACCAATATGGTGGCCTTTCCAAGTATTATGCATCGTCAAACGTAAAAACCTAAGAATCTATGTACGGTCAAATTCCAATATGGCGCCCTTCCCAAGTATTATGCATCGTCAAACGTAAAACCTAAGAATCTATGTACGGTCAAATTCCAATATGGCGCCCTTCCCAATTATTGTGCATAGTCAAACACAAAAACCTAAGAATCCATGTACGGTCAAATTCCAATATGGCGTCCTTCCCAATTATTATGCATAGTCAAACGTAAAAACCTAAGAATCCATGCACAGTCAAATTCCAATATGGCGTCCTTCACAATTATTATTCATAGTCAAACGTAAAACCTAAGAAACCAACAGCGGTCAAATTCTAATATGGCGTCCTTCCCAATTATTATGCATAGTCAAACGTAAAAACCTAAGAATCCATGTACGGCCAAATTCCAACATGGCGGCCTTCCCAATTTTCTCCAAGTCAAACACAAAAACCTAAGAATTCATGAACAGTCGAATTCCAACATGGCGCCCTTCCCAATTATTATGTATAGTCAAACGCAAAAACCTAAGAATCCAGCAACGGGCAAATTCCAATATGGCGGCCTTCCCAATTTTTATGTATAGTCAAACACAAAAACCTAAGAATCCATGTACGGTCAAATTCCAACATGGCGTCCTTCCCAATTATTATGTATAGTCAAACGCCAAAACCTAAGAATCCAGCAACGGGCAAATTCCAATATGGCGACCTTCCCAATTATTATGTATAGTCAAACGTAAAAACCTAAGAATCCAACAGAGGGCAAATTCCAATATGGCGTCCTTCACAAGTTCATGTATAGTCAAACGCAAAAACCTAAGAATCCAGCAACGGGCAAAATCCAATATGGCGGCCTTCCCAACTTTTATGTATAGTCAAACGCAAAAACTGAAGAAGAGGGCAATCATCCTTTCCCAATATAGCGCCCTTTAATAGTCATCATCTCCCAAGGTGGCGCTCGTGCAGCCTTTCCTGGCCATTCGCGCTCAAACAACATATACACACGCAATTTTTTCACAAACGCTAAGTCCAAATAATACAAATACACACAACTTTCTAGGCGCAAGGTGGAACACCAACATACTTTCACACACACACACACACACACACACACACATACATACACAAACACACACAAACACACACAAACACACACACACACACACACATACACACAAACTCGAAATACATGAAAACTCACATCCTTCTATTCACAAGGCATTCTTTCTCATATAGGAACAGGCAAGTAACTCATATAACTTTAAACTCCAAAGATGGCGCACAAGTTGCCATTCTTGGACATGTAAGAACACAAACCATAAATTCATCGTACATTTCTTTCAACAGGTGGCGCTTTTACTTAAATATTAACATATTACATATCAAATATGCGAAATTCTCAAGAACACATTCAACAACATGCACCTTTTCAACATGCGCAGGAACGAGTGGAAGTAGCAGAGGGCGGGTAAAGCACTTAGGCAATTGAGCTCTTCAATTTCTATCACAAACACACATCCTTTAATCAACTTTTCTGTCTTAGATGCTGAACTTTACATGGAACAACGAAGGATGTCTGTTTTGTAAGGCAAGCACTTGAAGAGTATGATGGCATAGCGATACGAGTTGAACACTGACAAAGCGAAATTACGAATATGTTAGATGTGTGAGCGCGCAGAACTTGAACTTTTTAATGTAAGACACGAACTTTTGCAATTGTGAGAAAACAAATTTAGAATTTACGTAGCGTGAAACACAGAAATGCATGTCGAATGTGGCAAGTTGGAGAAATATGGAGTGGGCGAAGTGGGTATTCTTATGTTTGTGGAAACAAAGGCATACATTATTTGTAAAATGACAACAATTTTGGTAAACTGTGAACATAGTGAGCGAAGAAATACAACTTAGGGGTACAAGCGGTCAATTGCAAGGCTTTTTAGGGTTAGGAGCGCTAGGCTGGTGACGCGCAGGGGCGGGGAGAGCGGTCCATTCTTAAGGTTGTGAAAACAAAGGTGTTCATTATTTGTAACATGACACCAATTTTGGTAAAATGCCAAAATATTGTACGTAGAAACACGAATTAGGGTACGAACAATGTATTGCAGCGCGTATTAGGGTTAGCAGACGTGCACAACTTAGCAGAAATCTGCATTCGTCAACTCTGAAAACGCTAAGTCCAAATTTTCGTCATGTAAAAATTCGACCGACAGCTCCTTCGAGCAACGCGGCGGCGGCGGCGGCGGCGAGCGCCCCGCCCCTCACGGGCGACCTCGAACCCTGCGGCGAGGCTGACGACGAGGCGCGCGATCCCAATCGATCCTGCTTTGACTCGTATGAAGTTAAAGACTCATGCGTATTGCGGGTGAAGGAAATTTTTGAAAGCTGTGTCGGAGCGTATTCGACTTTAACTTCTAAGAGCCAAAGCCTGATCTAATTGGGAAAGCGTGTCACGTCGTCACCACGTCGCAGGGTCCGTGGTCGTCCGTGTGGGACGGGGTGCTCGCCGCCGCCGCCGCGTTGCTCGAAGGAGCTGTCGGTCGAATTTTTACATGACGAAAATTTGGACTTAGCGTTTTCAGAGTTGACGAATGCAGATTTCTGCTAAGTTGTGCACGTCTGCTAACCCTAATACGCGCTGCAATACATTGTTCGTACCCTAATTCGTGTTTCTACGTACAATATTTTGGCATTTTACCAAAATTGGTGTCATGTTACAAATAATGAACACCTTTGTTTTCACAACCTTAAGAATGGACCGCTCTCCCCGCCCCTGCGCGTCACCAGCCTAGCGCTCCTAACCCTAAAAAGCCTTGCAATTGACCGCTTGTACCCCTAAGTTGTATTTCTTCGCTCACTATGTTCACAGTTTACCAAAATTGTTGTCATTTTACAAATAATGTATGCCTTTGTTTCCACAAACATAAGAATACCCACTTCGCCCACTCCATATTTCTCCAACTTGCCACATTCGACATGCATTTCTGTGTTTCACGCTACGTAAATTCTAAATTTGTTTTCTCACAATTGCAAAAGTTCGTGTCTTACATTAAAAAGTTCAAGTTCTGCGCGCTCACACATCTAACATATTCGTAATTTCGCTTTGTCAGTGTTCAACTCGTATCGCTATGCCATCATACTCTTCAAGTGCTTGCCTTACAAAACAGACATCCTTCGTTGTTCCATGTAAAGTTCAGCATCTAAGACAGAAAAGTTGATTAAAGGATGTGTGTTTGTGATAGAAATTGAAGAGCTCAATTGCCTAAGTGCTTTACCCGCCCTCTGCTACTTCCACTCGTTCCTGCGCATGTTGAAAAGGTGCATGTTGTTGAATGTGTTCTTGAGAATTTCGCATATTTGATATGTAATATGTTAATATTTAAGTAAAAGCGCCACCTGTTGAAAGAAATGTACGATGAATTTATGGTTTGTGTTCTTACATGTCCAAGAATGGCAACTTGTGCGCCATCTTTGGAGTTTAAAGTTATATGAGTTACTTGCCTGTTCCTATATGAGAAAGAATGCCTTGTGAATAGAAGGATGTGAGTTTTCATGTATTTCGAGTTTGTGTGTATGTGTGTGTGTGTGTGTGTGTTTGTGTGTGTTTGTGTGTGTTTGTGTATGTATGTGTGTGTGTGTGTGTGTGTGTGTGTGAAAGTATGTTGGTGTTCCACCTTGCGCCTAGAAAGTTGTGTGTATTTGTATTATTTGGACTTAGCGTTTGTGAAAAAATTGCGTGTGTATATGTTGTTTGAGCGCGAATGGCCAGGAAAGGCTGCACGAGCGCCACCTTGGGAGATGATGACTATTAAAGGGCGCTATATTGGGAAAGGATGATTGCCCTCTTCTTCAGTTTTTGCGTTTGACTATACATAAAAGTTGGGAAGGCCGCCATATTGGATTTTGCCCGTTGCTGGATTCTTAGGTTTTTGCGTTTGACTATACATGAACTTGTGAAGGACGCCATATTGGAATTTGCCCTCTGTTGGATTCTTAGGTTTTTACGTTTGACTATACATAATAATTGGGAAGGTCGCCATATTGGAATTTGCCCGTTGCTGGATTCTTAGGTTTTGGCGTTTGACTATACATAATAATTGGGAAGGACGCCATGTTGGAATTTGACCGTACATGGATTCTTAGGTTTTTGTGTTTGACTATACATAAAAATTGGGAAGGCCGCCATATTGGAATTTGCCCGTTGCTGGATTCTTAGGTTTTTGCGTTTGACTATACATAATAATTGGGAAGGGCGCCATGTTGGAATTCGACTGTTCATGAATTCTTAGGTTTTTGTGTTTGACTTGGAGAAAATTGGGAAGGCCGCCATGTTGGAATTTGGCCGTACATGGATTCTTAGGTTTTTACGTTTGACTATGCATAATAATTGGGAAGGACGCCATATTAGAATTTGACCGCTGTTGGTTTCTTAGGTTTTACGTTTGACTATGAATAATAATTGTGAAGGACGCCATATTGGAATTTGACTGTGCATGGATTCTTAGGTTTTTACGTTTGACTATGCATAATAATTGGGAAGGACGCCATATTGGAATTTGACCGTACATGGATTCTTAGGTTTTTGTGTTTGACTATGCACAATAATTGGGAAGGGCGCCATATTGGAATTTGACCGTACATAGATTCTTAGGTTTTACGTTTGACGATGCATAATACTTGGGAAGGGCGCCATATTGGAATTTGACCGTACATAGATTCTTAGGTTTTTACGTTTGACGATGCATAATACTTGGAAAGGCCACCATATTGGTTTTTGCCCGTTGCTGGATTCTTAGGTTTTTGCGTTTGACTTGGAGAAAATTGTGAAGGACGCCATATTGGAATTTGGCCGTACATGGATTTTTAGGTTTTTGTGTTTGACTATACATAATACTTGGGAAGGACGCCGTGTTGGAATTTGCCCGTACATGAATTCTTAGGTTTTTGTGTTTGCCTTGGAGAAAATTGGGAAGGACACCATGTTGGAATTTGGCCGTACATGGATTTTTAGGTTTTTGTGTTTGACTATACATAATAATTGGGAAGGACGCCATATTGGATTTTGCCCGTACATGGATTCTTAGGTTTTTGTGTTTGACTTAAAGAAATGCTGCTATAATTTTTGGATAATGAGGTATGAAATACTTAATATTGTGTGATTTAAATGTAAAAATGTCTGATTTATTGATATTTTTGAATAAAATGGCGAATAATGATTATATTTCTTAGTCATATGAAGGGGTTCTCGTCGCCTTATTGGTTCGTCGCTTAGGTTTCCTGCTTCGTGATTGGTTGGTTCTTACTCGTATAAGGTAAATTTGTGTGTAGGGATTTGGAATGGAAGGTTGGAGGGTGAGGGGAAGGTCTTTAGAGTGAAATGCCACTCATACGAGAATATTATATGTTGTTTTGTATTGTTCAAGTATAAGAAAATATTTGTGGTGTCCCCAGCCAAAAGTCTTATATTGATGGGTGTCCTCCCCGTGGCAGATGGTCGGACTCCGCCGCGACAGAGAGATGAAAGGGTGTAATTACCTACTTGAAAGCCTTGTTCGGCTCGCTGTGACAATGGGCAATGGACTTCGCTGGGAGAGGCGGAGAGAGAGAGAGAGAGAGGGGGAGGGAGAGGGTGGGGAGGTAGAGAGATGGCGAGAGGAATACATAGAGAGGGGAGGGAGAGGGAGAGGGAGAGAGGAGGGGAGAGGAAGAGAGGCTGTTGAATATTGTATGGCAGTGCCTCTGATGCGTTTCCAAGAGATGGATACATGAAGAGATGGTGGGAGAGGGGGAGGGAGAGGAAGAGAGGAGGGAGAGGGAGAGAGGAGGGGAAGAGGGAGAGGGGTAGAGGAAGACAGTGCAGAGTCCAGAATATGCTGCGGCGTCTTCGATGAGTCATTCTCAAGAGATGGATGCATAAAGAGGTGTTGAGAGAGGGAGAGGGAGAGGAAGAGAGAGAGAGGGAGATGGGGAGAGGGAGGTGGGGAGGGAGAGATGTCGTGGAAGCCAGTACAGTGGCGCTACCGATGACGCATTACCGATGACGCATGTCCGGGTGGCTGGTCTTGTACCGCTGCTAGTTAGGGTTAACTAATTACTATTACTAATATAATTACCTAATTATTATAAGTTAATTAATATACTAATTAATATAATTACTAATTAATATGACCCAATTATTATAATAGGCTAATTACCCTAATTAATATTACCTAATTACCTTAACTAGTTACCTTAACTAATTATTAATAATAGCTAACTAATTACTAATTTATTACTAGTTAGTAATAATACTTAACTGATTCAGAACCGGGGTTTTCACCCTACTTGCAGCATTGGATATAATTTTAATCGGTACGCTCTCTGACGTCTTATAGACTTACTGCAGTCTATGTCAATCAGACCTACATAGTGAGTGCATGTGGGCTTATAAGGCAAACATTGTGGTTGCTCCCGATTGAGATCAACTGGAATAGATAAATGAAGTCCTTCGAATAGCCTATATTCTCACAGCCTACGTCTGCCAAACTGCTAAAGTGAACAAGTCAGTGTAATGCAAGAACGACGGTTGTATGCTGCGAGAATTGGTGTGTCGCGACACACCAATTCTTCGCGACACACCAGCGACACACCACTTTTACGCGACACACCTCCGGTCGTTTCGCGACACACTACGCCTGTTAAGTTTTGTTATTGCAGATTATGATTAGCTCGGCTTATTGTCCAATGTACACTCTTAGATTGTTCCTATTCGATGCTCTTATTGATATCCAGCAGTGCGTTTTCAGGCGGTTCAATCAAGTACATGTTTACATACTCAGTTATTTAATTACAAACGGCTCCCCCCCCCCGTTTACATACTGCTTACTGTGTAGGGTGTGCTAGTCCTGCATAGCTAGCAAACAGTATCATGTTTTCTCAATGGTTGACTCTCACTCTGGCACGGGCTCTCTTTATCGCTGCGCTTGTCTCCAAAGTTCACCCTGACTCTTTCTATGCGCAAATCTCCAAACAGTCCTCATTCACCACACTGGGTCGAGAGCGCTTCTGAGTAGTCACCTTAAAGAGGTGAAATATAAATCCCCGTAATGAATGAATGAAAAAAGTAACTACCAGCAAATTACAGTCCAAAATTGGAGCAGTGAGTTTCTAGTTATAGTTACAAGTTACATTTAGGAGGTATAGACAAGCTATAAATTACTAACTAGGTATGACATAAAGAACTTATGAATTAGTCACCAGTTACACAACATTACATTACAACTAGGGACCTGCAAATCACAAATTTTCAGTTGAATCGAATCTGAAATCTGGTTCAAAAGTTCGAATTGGAATGAAATCAAAGAATACTTATTTGACATTCAAGTAGTGTATGATCTATGATAGGACATGTGCATTGTGCAACATAGTGACAGTTTAATAACAAAATACCATTGCAGGCATAAATTTTCTACAATGAAAGTCAACGATACACAAAAAATTAACCGAATTTAACAGAATTAAAATAAATAATGCAAAACAATTAAAACCAAAGATAATCATGAATTGTTATAACGTTTTCGAATTGAATATTGTCATCATCAAATGTGTCTTCGAATCGAAATCTTGAAGCTTAGCAGGTCCCTAATTACAACCTTACGTTTAAATTTTCAGATTCCAAGTGAGAAATAAGTATTTTTTTGAGAGAAGCACAAACTTCTCGATTACGACAGTTATGTCAACAGATACATACGCAACCAATTCCCTCGTAGGCGGCAATAATTTGACAGATAAACAGCGGAAATGTCCACAGCTTATACCAGTGGAAACTGGGGGTAACCTGAAAGCCTAAATAGAGAAAAAAAGCATCATACAATGTAAGGAAACTAAAAATGATTAAAACGAATTGAAAGAGAAATGTATGTTTAGCCAGCCTGGAGAAGCAGCCACTGGCATGAAGCTATTATTCGTAAGAGATTATTATTATTATTGGTAGTATATAATTCTTTTATTATCTTCGACAATCTACATCAGTAACAAAAAGTACGATATTGCTCTAAATCATTATTATTATCATTGTTCTAAATTATTTAAATTATTTAACTAAACAGCAACAGTAAAATGCCACAACGAACACGGAGGTCAGCAGTCAAGACCGTAGCCAGGATTTTATTTGTGGGGTGTTTACTCGACCTTGAGTAAGCCGACAAGCATCTACAGGTTTTTCTTCGTCCACCCTATTACAGACTTCGTGGAAGAATTCTCACAGATTTGACTAAGATGAGCGATCTCTATTAAATCCATGTTGACTGCCCTTAATATAAACATTATACTCGTTTTTAACTGCTTCACCAAATAATCCTTAACTATTCTCTCCATGACCATACACGCAACATTGGTTAACCTGACTAATGACTATTCAAATGTTACGTATACTTATTTGGCTTCCGTTTCCCTTTTCAAACAATGACTCTATGAAGGCATCTCTCCATTGCCTTGATACATCCCCCAGTTTGCATTGATTCATTAAGAGGCTAATGCCTCTCCAGTTTCTTCCCTCACATATCATGTAAAAACTTAGGCTGTAGATCATCTATCTGCAACCTGTGGGACTACGTCTAATGCCTAGAGCCTTTGAGACTACGTTCTACTCTGCCCTTAAGACTGTTCTCTTTAGCCGTGGTTAGGTTGGGAGCGCTTCTGAGTAGACTCTTGAAGAGGCGCTATGCAAATGTCCCTTAGTCTCTACATCATGTTTCCATTTACGCATAAATTTATTACATGAGAAGAATTTAATTGTATAATGTATCCTTAATATGAGAACACTAAATACAGAGCAATTTAAGTAAATGTTGTAACCTGACTTTATCAAAGTTTCCACCGACCATATGCAAGATTTTTTCGTTCACCTACCGTCAGCCAGATAAGCCAAGACAGAGACGCAACCGCCAAACAAGGAAATCGTCGCTATGGATGAAAATGGAGCGAGGTATCGGACGTTGCGTACGATCGAAGTGAGGAGGAAGACTGGCAAAGGAAAAAGAACCAAAACCTCGAGATCAAGAGCGGTTGATTCGAACCAGCATCGCTCTGACTCATCCAGCGCTGCACTTGCATTTAAACTCACATCTCCACTCTCATTCACCATCAGTCTGTTGAACTCAACTTTTCCCTCAGAACTAAACCGACTCGGACGGACCAGCTTCTCTTTTTCTGCCGACAACATCAGATTCAGATTTAAGTCGTCAGCCTGTGGCGGAAGATTCCCCGCCAAATCCATCGCTTTTTCATTCGAGCTGTTGCAGTCGGTTGCCGACCGCCGATATCTGGCCGACAAATTCCGAGACACATTCGGAATGTTTAGAACTGGAATCCCATATCCACCACGCTCCGTTTTGACACGCATCATCGTCTCACGAACCACACCGAACGGCTCGGGACATTTCTGATTCACCGGAAACAATTCGTGGATCGTGTTCGCTATGAACACAAAGTACATGACACACACCATAAACTGTGTAAAACAGACACATATCTGGGTGAGATGAAAGCACCACTCCCCATAGATCCGCATCGCAACATCGCCGTAGCCGATCGTAAGATTCAGACGTTCGCGCAGCGATACGGATTGTCTTTCGGTGATTTTCGTTTTTTCTAACTCGTGCTGTATTATTTTGTCGACGAGGAGACCTTTGGTTCGAATGAGAATCTGGCAGCAGTGATCGGTGAGAGAGGCGATGACAAAGACTCCGACTAAACCGAGCTAAAAACGTTCACAACATAAGCCGTTTTTTTATTACAACCACCATTTAAATATTAACATTAATGCCACTTAATACTAAATTAAAATAATGGTGATAATAGTTACATTATTATTTTAAAAAATAATCAGCATGGTTATTATCATCATTACCATCAAAATTATTATCAGTTTTGTAATTATTATTACCACAAATATTGTTATTACAATCATTATCAGTATCATTGTTATTTTTCTTATGACCTCATAAAAAGTGCACTGCAAAAATAATTACAGCACAGCTCAACAGTTCAAGTGTCAACAAATCTTGAGCTACCACATGTGCCTATGACACTGTGTTCTTATTTTCTCATCTCACATAACATTGTGTGCATTAATGTACAGCTCTGTGAAAAGCTTGTAGGTGACAAGTATGTGGAAATAACTATTATAAATACTGCAGAAGAGCTGATCGCTTGAGCAAGGAGGAAGCTATTCCAGATATTGCAGTTCCTTGGTGACTGCATCTATCAGACCCTGCTACCCCTTCCTATTATTATTTAACTAGTTTTCTTAATTTATGCATCTTTAGTAAAAATGTTATAATATATAGTCTGCGTATGTGTCACTTTATAAGCTGTTCCAGTTACAGTTTATCCTGTTTAAATGTATATAAACATTGTATACAATTGATGTAATGCTTATATAAATGCACTTGCCAGATACAAATAAATGTAACACAAAATCTTTCATATTCATCAAGAAACAATTGTATTGTATTGTATTTAAACATTTATAAAGCGCCTCTAGTAGGGTGAACCGTTCAGAGGCGCTCCCAGTGCGCAAGGCCCAGCGAGAAGAAACAGGTTTTGAGAAGAGACAAAGCAGAGGAGAGACTACCAGACAGAAGTGTAGAGCGAACAGAAGGAGAAAGGGCATTCCAAAGAGAAGGACCAATTGAGACAAATGATCGAGACTGAGCCATAACAGTTCTAGACCGAGGAACCAAGAGGTCAAATCTGTTGGATGAACGAAGTGGACGGTGGGAGAAAGCTGAGTGAGGACGAAGTAAAACATTAGTGAGATATTTTGGGGCAAGACCCCGTTGAGCCTTTATGATCAGAGTCAGGATCTTAAATTGTGTGCGAGCACGGAGAGGAAGCCAGTGAAGTTCATGAAACATAAAGGTAGAGATGTGAGAGTACTTGGGAAGGCGGGCAATCAATCTAGCAGCTGAGTTGAGAACTGACTGAATCGGTGAAAGACGAACTTTAGGAAGACCAATGAGGAGAGCATTGCAATAGTCAATTCGTGAACATATAAAAGCATGAATTAAGGTAGTGAAGATGGAGGAGGTGACAGAGCGACGAATGGCTCTGAGACGTCTTAAATGGAAATATGACGAGCGTGTCACATTGGAAATATGCTCAGTAAAGGTAAGTGAGCTATCAATTACAACACCCAGATCCCGAACACTTGAAGAGAAGGAAAACAGCGGAAATTTTTCAGAGAGCAGAATGAAATCAAGCTTCTGGAGCTGCTGGGGAGTACCTAGCCAGATGAATTGAGTCTTTGAAGTATTAAGCGAAAGGCGATTTGAAGACATCCATGAGTGGAGATGAGTAGTAAGGGATTCAATAAGAGCAACTAATAGCAGCTGGGAAGATGAGGGACCATGGACAAAAGCCTGAACATCATCAGCAAAGAGATGGCCAGCATCTAAACAATGTATAGAGGATAAGGGCAGCAAATTGCAGTACGCAATGTTGAGCAATGAGCATGGCTAGTACCAGGCCAGTAACTGAGTCTGAAATACCAGACTGACTCAACCTATCGCCTTTAACTTTGTTGGCATTTTACAACATGTATACAAGATTGAAGTACTTACTGCCAGTCCGCTGTTAGCGAAAGCAAAAGGTAGACCTTGGTAGTTAGTTCCTATGAATGCTTTTAGGGTGTTCACAAAATCTCCAACGTATGTATACCAACGAGTCCTCCGTCTGATAATCAACAACACAATATCCATAAATTTGCACTAAGAACTCAAAAACCTACTCTGCTTTTAAAAATATGTTAGAGATGATTTTTTTCCTTGGAGCATATCAAACACAACCTTTACACAGTCAGGGTGAGAATTGCCGGGGGGTTGAGGGGTTCAACCCAGTCATTTTTAGAGCCCCCATGTTAAAGTATGTTTTTCATACCCCAATTTCAAGTTTATCATAGGCCAACCCCCCCCCCAGTTATTTTTCCACAATTCTCATACTGTACACAGTGCAACTTAATTAGACAACGTGTTCATACTGTCTGACAAACATTAATATAACACATTTGAAAGGAAAATTATCAGAAGCACATTTCATTGTATCAACCAGGAAAGAGGAAGACCCATAAGGGGCAGTAGCCCCGCTGGGGAGGGCCCACCCTAGAGCATATTGACATCTATAGGCCAGTGTTTGGGATTTTCTATATCTGTTTCAGCCAAGCAAGGGCGTCTAATTTTAGGCTATTTACAGATAACCTATGGCTATTTCAGGTATCGCTTGTAAAGTAAACGGCGCTAAATCAACAGTTTACGTCAATGAAGGGTTTTTCGGAAACCTAATAAATGTATACACCTTATTCCATGTGTTTGTTTAACTTTAAAATTTGCTCCACATAAATTTCCGATCAAAGCACAACCTCGGTAACTGGACAGCGAACTATCAGCATGAAAAAGATTTAGACTCCAAAATCCCAGTTTCCCAGACCGCAGGCCTAACTATACAGAGTTGTAAGTAACAACAGCAAATCTCCAGACCACGCCACTTCCACCCGCCCCTACTGTCCGTATCTCGCAGTCCGATCGAGCGATGGAGTGACCTACGTGAGTACAAAGCCAGATTCCTCCTCAGGTTCTTCAGGCTCGACACCCTCCACAAGGTCCTCGGTCTCCACAGCCTCCACATTATCCACGGGCTTCACAGGATCCATCCGAGCCGATTTGACTCGAGACGACTAAAATATGTTACATTTAAATCCTACACCGTAGATCGACGTATCTGAATTTTTACTGTGAAGAACATAAATTAATTTATGCCATATTGCCATGTTATGATCGGACTTTATTATTTTTATCAAGCGCGGTCTTCGCCATCATGACGTGACGTCAGCCAACGGCTGTTGACGGCCCTAGGTCTGGTTTTGTGTTCTGAAAAGTGAGTGTACTACTCGATCCAACGCATGCCTTCAGGGATGCCACTCTGAATTTTGAAAAAAAGGTCAGATCGGGCAAAAAAAAGGCTAGATCGAGAATTTTGGAGAAAATACATGGATTTTTCCATTTCTCACGCTTGAAATTCAAATTTCTGATAAATTTTGTTAGTCATCCGACCAAAATTTTGCTTCCTTTTCGCGAAAAAATTTCTGATGACCTTTTTTAGTCTTTCGCTCCAAAATAAATCTATAACTTTTGGGGTCCGTATTCACAACATTTGCGACTTTTTTGAAGTTTTTTCACGTCTTTTGTGCATTTTCGCCTAGCCAAGCCAATTTTATGCGTAAAAAGTGGAAAAAACCGCCGTGTAAAAAAGGCTAGATCCTGACCAAAAAACCTAGAAACCTAGATAAGGCCGAAAAAGCCTAGATCTAGGAGGAAAAAGCTATGAGTGGCAACTCTGCATGCCTACACTGCCATTCTTAGTTCACTGCCGCCGAAGGCTATTGTAAAAATTCAAAATCTGCTATTAATTTGTTTCATGTTAGACAATTGGCTCTTGCTTCTTAATATTTAATTGTGCATATTAAGAATTCTTGTCTACAATGCGAAATCGGCCCTATTTGCTCACTTCAAAAATTAAACGTACGGATTTATTAAAGCGCTACAAAACTATCTTTTCGCGCATCTGTAGCAAGGAAGCAGATTGGAGCTGAAGTATGAAAGTCTATTATTTATGCTATACGGTAGGTGATGAGGCAAGAAAGTTGTTTCCGATCAGGTAGTTTGAGTTCAAAATCTCGTCTATTATATGCCAACATAAACTAATCCTCCAGCAGACTTGAATCCACGAAAAATCTGCTATTAACTGAAGATATAAATTTTGATAATGTGGGCCTTCCGATATTGTTGCAAGAGAGAAAAGCGCTAATCCTCGATACCCCGTTTACCCCGTACGGCTCAAGCTCACCTTTATGCCTGCATTAGCAAGACGGGCGGCTTGTATTTTGTTTGGCTCGTTCTGCGGGCGATGCAAACGGACCGTGATATCGGGTATGCGTGGAAGACGATAAGATTGAACTGGGAAGCGTCCAATCTACCGCTGCGAGTACCCCGCCAGGTTTCCTATCGGCCAGAGTATCGAGTTTTTGTGGCTGTAGGAAACGAGCGAATTGCTGTCGACGATGGGAATCTGACGTCGATTTAACGTGGAAGTTTTATTTGCCGATGTTTCCTTTCGACGTCCAACGATTTTATCGACTCTATTGGAGTTAACGAATCGACAACCATGAGGAGTCTTTGGATTTTGCTGAGTGTTGTGCTCAATATTTTGATATCTACCTCCGCCGCTATTGGTAAGTTTAATTATTTTGGTTAGGAAATGTATCAGTACGTTGTTGTGCTTGTTTCATGTTGATATAGATAAGTCAGTTGGCCTAGTTGATTTTATTTATGTATTTATTTATTTCGCTTGTTCAGTCCATCCATCCTTCCATACATCCATAATTATATCCATTCATTTATCTGTGTAATCTACCATTGGTGAATCAATTCATACTTTGATTGATTTATCCACACCTTTCGCCATTCATCCATTCAATCCTCCATAAATCCATTCATTCATTTATTCATCCATGTATCCTTTAATTTTTCCACTGATGTCTTTGTTATTTATTTATCTTGTTTGGTCATTTGTTAAACATTTGTTCTCTTAAACCAACTATTTATCCATGTATCTATCCAATCCTCCAGTATCTCCATCCTACCAATATATTCATCCATTTGTCTATCATCCAAAACATTCATTTATAAATCTATCTACCTAAGCACCCATCCACTGCATCTAGCCATATAAATTCCATCCACCAAAACTAGCCCATCCATCTATTTATATATCCATCCATCCATCTATTTATACAGCCACACTTACATCCATATATCCACCCTCCCATCCGTCCCTCTATCCATACATCCATTTACCCATCCATTAATAGGCCTTCATAATGCATCCATCTTCCAATTCTTCTACCCATTCTTCTATCCATACATCCACACATCCATTAATTGTCCTACATACATACATCCTCCCATCCACCTATTATGCACCCAGCCAATTATCCATGCATCCATTAATTGGCCTACTGCCATCCAGCCAGCCCAGTCTTATACTGGTCTAGGTTCCTACCATAATACAGGTCTTGACTTGCCCAGCATAAAATCCAGCACTGGTCTGGAACTGTTGACTTAGCCAGACATCTGCCTTCAGGAATCAAATATCGAACGTGTTATGTTTATTTGTAAAAGTCTTGCGCTGGTGCTAAATAAAAGTTCTGTAACCACCCGCTTTGCACATATCTCTACATAAATGCTTTAAGTCTTGCACTGGCTCCTATCACACTGTATGCATTCACTACATGATCCTTTTTCTGGTCTCCAGGGCACAGGGGAGGTGGGAAATGCCCTTAAATGCTTCTCAGACTATTTTGCAAACACCGTTAGGCTTTAAAAGATGTTGTGTTTCCGGTAACCCGACCGACCCTCTTTTATAGCCGCGATTCAAATATTTTTAGAAAAATATTTTATGAAATTGTTTTTGGGGGGTAAACAAATTTTTTATAACAAAATTTAAATTTTTTAAACATTTGTATTGACATAACAGAAAAGACGTCAACAAAATGAAATTAATAGGACTGTTTTCTAGAGCAGTTTTAGGTGCAGACAGTCGGGAAATAGGCAGTTTATACTTGCTTAGAACACGTACTTTGTTGCAGCGTGTACATTTGTGCCAAAAAGACTAGTGGGGTATACTTTTTCGGATAGTCTTATTAGTCACTGCATAAAAATATTTTACCAAAATAAAAATATTTTTCGACCTACCTACCCAATTTTTTTAGCTCTGTTACCGGAAACACAATTTTTTTTAGGCCTTATCTGTATTTTCGTGTTGCTTCTTGCATTCCGCTGATCATCCGATCTTTTTGTTGCCCAACATCAGGCATTTACTGTGATTGGTTCATCCAGTAGAAATGGCTTCATTGTGTCACCATCTTGGATTTGTCCATCATCGTCATTTACCTTAACTGCAAACCTATATTAATTAATTTTTTCCACTCAGAAATTTGACATTTTCATTGTCCGCTATATTGTGTTTATTCCGGAAATCCCCATTTAATAAAAAAAATTCTTTTTTCTTTATTTAAGCAATGTAGTTGACAGACTGCAACCGGTTATAGCACTTGTACAGTTATACAGCTGAACAATTCACAAGAATGCAAATGATTTTTACTGAAGACAGAATTCTTAATTACTAACAGAACAGACAGCTTGCAAACACAGAGCATGTGCGCCCTATGGGGCACGGTCTCAGTACCTCTCACTCTCCATGCCAGCATGTTATCCAGTGCGCTACCTCCCCCATCCCCATCATGAATTAAATTAGAAACTGAAACGAACAAACCAACAAATAATCGATTAAATTTTTTATTGATTAATCAATTAGTTAATCGTTAAAATTCACGGCTCTAACTTACAAGTAGACATATGTTTTTATTTATGTATCAATTTAGTGTGTATGTATATATTATATATGCATATATAAAAATTATATACATGTATCTATGTATAATGATTGTATATATTAAATCATTGATTATGTATGTGTGTATTCACTTCCCACTTACTCACAGACCACTTACTCACTTACTCATGCACCGTCATTAGTTAATCGTTTGTAGTTACTGCGGTTACTGGTTGATAGTAGCCCAGTCTCCCCTTCTCCCATTCTCTGGTTGATAGTAACCCTGTCTTCCCTTTTCATTGTCAGAGCTATAACCCCCTTGGATCGGTTGGGGGTGACTTCTTTTTCCCTTGTTTCCATGGCCGACTTGTTGAGTGCAAGGGTGAATGACAGCCCCTGCTGATTGGAGGGCTTGGTGCTGCAGTGGTTAAATGGGGTGTGAGAGGCCATTATGATGCCCCCGCGGGGGAGACATCTGGTCTCTGCCAGAACCCAGCAGGGAGCAATGGAGAACAAAAGAGCCCTACAGGGTCGTTTATCCTTTACCTGAAGCTTACGCTGTGGTGCCCCAAGGTTCTTTCTTGTGTCTATAGATCTTGGTGGTGCCCCGTCTGAGGGTAAATGTGGTTGATGGGGGGAGGGGGTGGGGGTTGGATATCCCTAGTTTCGTGATGAATTCTCTTGCACCGCCTTCCATTGCTCCTTCCCGGCTGTTATATGATTGTTTAACTATCAATTTCAGTGTGACGACGACACTGTGTGATAACAATGATCATTAGCGTCACCCTCCTCCTTTATTCACGCTTGGCACTGGCACTGTCAGAGTGCAAACAGTGGCCGAGCTAATTGTTTAGCTATTCATTCATTCATTCATTCATTCATTTCGTGAATTTATATAGCGCTTCTTCAAGAAACTACTCAGAGGCGCTCCCAGTCCAGCCACAGCTAAAATAATAGGTTTTGAGCGACTTATAAAAAGCAGGTGAATTTAGTCTAGGCATAAGTCGCAAGTTTAGTGGGAGGCCATTCCAGATAGCGGGACCCACAGAAGAAAAGGCTCGGCGCTGTCTTGTAGAAGTGCGAGCTCGAGGAACCAAAAGCTCCCCCGTTGTCGTAGAGCGAAGAGCTCGACGGGCTGCAAGGTCAGAGACAGGTCGACAAAGAATAGACAGGTATGATGGAGCACAATCAGTAAGGCAACGCCAGACAAGTGCAGCAACTCGGTAGGAGATGCGCTGTGAAACAGGGAGCCAGTGAAGAACATCACGCATATAAGCAGAGACGGGGGCATATTTAGGAATGCGGCCAATGAGGCGAGCAGCCGAACGAAGAACTCGTTCAAGGCGCCCAATTAGTCCAAGTGGCAGACCCATGAGTACCGAACTGCAGTGATCAATTCTACTGGTGACAAAGGCATGGACAAGTGTCAGAGTAGCACTATGAGAGAGAGATCTTGAGACAACTCGGAGTTGCCGAAGCTGGTAGTAGCAACTGCGAGTGACCAAATTGATATGCTTAGAGAAATTGAGCTCTTGATCCAGAGTAATTCCAAGGTCGCGGACTGTGAGAGAGAAAGATATATCAGGGAAAGTTGCTGTTATTAAGTGCAGGTCAATGGATGCCAATTGCCTGCGAGTACCAAACCAGATAAACTGAGTTTTAGAGGGATTTAGTAACAAACGATTAGATGCCATCCATGATGTAAGAGCATCAATGGCATTGGACATTAACGATACAGTGGACACTGCATCAGTGGCAAGGCAGTGAGCATAGGCCTGAACGTCATCAGCATAGAGTTGGTGCAGAAGGCCACATGCAGACAACAAGGAACCAATACCAGCTGTGTAGAGAATGTACAGTAAAGGGCCCAACACAGAACCCTGTGGCACACCAAAAGGGGCTGGGACCCAAGATGACCTCGAGGCACCCAATACCACACAGTTAGTGCGCCCAGACAGAAAAGAACGAAGCCACTCCAAAGGAGCATCAGCTAGGCCAAATGAAATAGAAAGACGCTGGAGCAGGATAGAATGATCAACTGCATCAAATGCTGCACTGACATCAAACAAAGCTAAAAGAGTAACCTGGCCACGGTCGATGGCACCATAGAAGTCAGATAATAGGCGAACTAAAAGAGTTTCAGTAGAGTGATTTCTACGGAAACCTGATTGCTGAGAGGGGAGTAACCCATTCATGTCTAAATATGCAATTAATTGGTTTGCAACAATTCGTTCTAAAATTATGCTATATGCATCTGTCCTTAATATCCGACTCACGACATCTCCATATCTATCCCCCTTTCTTCTATTCACTTCTCCGTGTCATGCATTCATCAATCCATTCATCCATCAATCAATCCATTCATCCATCAATCAATCAATCCATCCATATGTCAATCCATCCATCCGTCAATCCTTCCATCTATCCATCAATCCTTCCATCCATCCATCTATCCAACCATCTATTCATCCATCCATTCTTCCTTCCATTCTTCCTTCCATTCTTCCTTCATTCGTCTATAAGCCACTGATTCATTCAGTCAGTCATTCGGTCATCATTGGCTGACCTCTGACCTCTAACCTCTTTCTTATCAGCATGGACAGTATTATACAGAGGGTAAAACGAAGGTTCTCCACCAATTCTCCTCATCCTCCTTCTTCCGATGTAGTCACAATAAATAGAATTTTATGGCCATCTCGATGATGATCTCTTTCTAACCCCAAGGCAACCCAGACGTGGGGAGGTCGGGGTGGAGGGAAGAGTGGGGTGGATGTGGATTGAAATTCCTCAAGTATTACTATACCAGTTGGTCATCGTAAATGCCATCACCCTGTGTAAGCGACTCATGGTAGTATCTGCTGCCACCCTCTTTAACCCCTCTTCCACATTGAGGGCGAGATTCCTTAACCCTCTTACCACTTAGAGGAGGGGTTGGCTGGCTGACTTGCCCTAGGGGTAAGTCTCTGTACATTTGTTGTATTGTTTATTTTATCCTTATTATTGTATACTTTTTCATATACATATGTTTCAATATATTGCTTGTATATTGATACATGTGTTACTCACATTCATATATAATTATTTATTTCTTTATTTATTTATTTATTAGGACTGTTAATTATTATTTTTTGATAGTTTACTATTTAAGAATTAGTCATTTGCTAATAATATAATTAATAGTTAATTGTATTTTTAAAAATGACATATTCTCCAGTAAGCAATGACAGACACAATATTAACATTGTTCATTGTTTATCGTACAATAGCATTAAATAATATTGTTGCTAGTTAGTTAGTAATTACTTACTAGTAATTACTTCATATTAGTTTAATAGTCTTGTTTAATTACGTGTTTCAGATCAATTGTCTTCCGTCAGCCAATTGTTATAAACAAACCATTATGTTTACACTGCTATTGTCCCAGTGCTCTTCTTGTTTTCTTGACAATAAACAACCAGCACTGAGCTGAAAAGTCTCTCACAATGGAGCTGAAGTGGCAGGTGTGTGCTACGTGTGTACACAGAAGCAGTATGGGCGGTCGAAATAATATATTTAATCGTGAACTGCGAGTCTGCTATTCATTCATTAATACCTTACGGAAATTTATATAGCGCCTCTATATTTATATTACTGTTTATACTGTGAATTTTGCTTTCGTATCAATTGTTGCTCGTGACAATACATGCTCGTGACCATGTTGTCAGCCCCTGGCCGGTGTTGAACTGTTGGTGTTCTTTGACGAGAAATATAAAAGACGTTTCATTTGAGCACGTGCTACGGTTGAAAGGTGGATATATGGATGGCTCTTAACGACATTTTTGGCAACAAAGACCGCTGACGTTGACAGATATTTTTTTGAATGCTTCTCACCAGTCTTGTTCATTTGAAAGATACGTTTTTGAATTGCTCTTTTAATCGATGTGGGCAATGCTTTGTTCGATCACGTGGTAAACCTGCTTGGCCGTCGTGAAAAATGATTATTTTTTGAAAGCATTTCGGAACTGATTTCTTCGTTGGAATGCTGTCTATGCAACGGTTGTCATCTGAGCACAACATGTTACAGTTGTTACACTCTGTTACATACTGATATAAAATACAACATGTTAGACACTGATATAAAATACAACATGTTAGACACTGATGTAAAATACAACATGCTAGACACTGATGTAAAATACAACATGTTAGACACTGAAATAAAATACAAACGCATATCTGATATACATGTAATATACTGCCTGCCTTCCAAAGTTCAGAAATGCACACGTGACCATATGATATGTGACAGAATTTCAAAGGCACAGAGGAACTGTGAAGGACTTGCTCATGGACCATAATAAATGCAATGCAGCATAATTGTACAATACAATACAATATAATAAAACAATTCACTACAATGCAATATAACACTACGGGCTTGGACCTGAATTCTGAAGTGCTCTCCTTGTAGCTGTTCATTTTCCTTGATTTCTTTTGTAATTTTTTTCTCAGAATTTGACTGTGACTCTTCTGTTACGATGTTACGAGTTGGTTGCCCACTGTGGGCTGCCATGCCCCTCTTTCTATGAATTGATCTGATCTGTGATCATGGGATGGTTTACCTGTGTGCTGTATATGTTGTTGCCACATACATTAGACTCGTCTGTCATTGAAGTTAACGTTTTCATGATGACAATACCAGTAGACTGTGAGGTGAACAGCTGATAAAACAATCAGAATTGTGTCTTGGTCTCTTATCAAGTGTCGCCTTATGTCTTGCAATGACAGAAAGGAAGGTTCTGTGACTAAGATTTCAGACTCTGGTAATAGTACTCCCTATATATATTTATACTCTCTGAATGATTCTATTTACGACCATTTTTTATAGCGTCAGCATCGCCAGTAGCAAACTACTTAGCCTACTCTATAAAATGCTTTATGCACATTGTATTTTTGATGACCATTTATAAAGCACTTCTTTCGGCACAAAAACCTTTCAGAAGCGTTCGCAGTGCAAGCGATCCGCAGAGGAAATGCAGGATTTGAGGCGAGAGAAAGATGTGGAAAGATTACCAGAGAGGATGACGACAGATCGAACTGATAAAATCAGTCCATTCCACGGGAAGCTATAGGGACCCGTTGAGGAAAAGTATCTGGCGATCCTGATGCAGAAGGGGGGACAATGAGATCAACCTGTGTCTAATGCACAAACCATCGCTCCAAACATTATCCATAATCAGGTCAGCATCATGCAGAAGACCACTTCCTGCTTCTTTCGGTGATGAAGGAACCACAGAGCTCTACAGTTTATATTAATTGATGGCTGAATTATTATTGCCGGAAATCAAATCGTGGCGTTGTTTTTTTTCTTTGATATTGTTTGCTGTTTAACTCTTTCCCGCCGGATGGGGTCACCCGTGACCCCATTAACAGCATAGGTATCCAAACAATTCCGGCTGGAATGAGTTAATGTCAGAGACTGTTTGAGATGTGAGTTGTGTTGCGAGATGTGAGTTACTGTACTAGGGTGTTGGTGGTTTTCAGGTAAGTTTTCTGACTCATTCTATATCCGCTGCTGCTGCGTTGAAAAGATCTGGAACCTTTCTAATAAGATTAACGTCTTTATAATTGGCGTTGTATGGTTGGTGCACCAAAGAACTTCATGTCTGGAACGATTAGACACTCGCATAGACGCATAGTGGACAACCATCGGTTAGCTGGTTTGCATATATATATATATATATATATATATATATATATATATATATAAATAAAAATGTAACGGCGTTCGCACCGTTGCAAACTTAGGCGAACAGGATCTCCCAAAGTAACGGGGCGATTCTTTTCAAAATTTCACCAAAACGTTCCATTCAAATACGTGCGTGTTCTTTGAATGTTTTTTTTGCTTAAAAAACCGCAATCTTTAAAAAAATAATATTTTATCAAATTCGACGGCTATTTCTGTGCAATTTCCACGTCGCCGCTAATCAACACTGACAAGACGAAACATTCAATGAGGTTGCGTGCCGTGACGTCATAAATAATTTCGGTTAATTCAAAAAGCGGCCTTTCGCATTTCTTGGGCTCTAGCGGGAGGGGGAGGGGAGGGTGGGGGGCGGGAGGGGGAGGGGGTGGGTGAGGGGAGGAGGAGGGGGAGGGGGAGGTAGGGAGGGATGGTTGGATGCTCTTTTCAGCCACAGCAACGCGTGGCCGGGTTCAGCTAGTATATATATATAATTATTTATATGCTATTGTAAAATGTATGAGGAATCTGTTGATGGTGCTCCAAAACCAGGCAATAACGAGTGATGTATCCAGGAGATGAGTTCTCTGACATAGAGAAGCGACCTATAAATGGTGGATAATCCATTTGAAAGCTCTAGATCTGAGCTGAGAATGAAACGGCTCAAGCGATTGAGCAGGCGAGACATGTGGACAGAGACAGACAGGCAAAAACAGACAAAAAAGACAGACAGAGACAGGCAGACAGAGGTTCCAGAATCTAGGTCAAGATTCTGCCAAAGACATTTTAAAAATGTTCTCTCAATGTTTCTGACATAGAGAAAAGTGTGTCTGTTTGTGATGACTTGGATTTAATGATAATAATTACTGTTTTTGTTTTGATAATTAGTAACTAGTAATTAACTTTTTGCTCACAGGGATATAGGATTACTACTCTTGCCCAACACTGGGCGTTTGCAGTGGGTAGACACCATTTGTAATGACCTTCCTCTGGCACTATACGGGCTAAACTGATGACTCGTTACCACCACCCCCCAATCAGTCTCTTTCTTTTTGGTTTGGACGAATTTATTATGAAACCTACTGGCTTCAGACAATTTTGGTTTTGACCAATTTGTTTTAAACCCATCTGACTTCATACAATTCTGCTGGTTTTGACCCATTACATTGGATCCATATCTTTCGAACCCATCCAGCTTTTGACCTATTTTGTTTGCAACAAAAATATTGGCTTTGGGCTATTTGTTGATTTTCGAACTGATAGTCACTTTCTGTCTGTGGGTTCTTATCGGCCAATCCTTATCTTCAACGAACCAGTCTGTATGCCAAGCGAAGGCTCCTAAATATCAGCCTATGTAACAGATGAGTAATATGCAGAGGTCCTTGGCTTTACTTGGTACACATGCCTCATACCTGGACGCTCGCTGTGATCCTATTGATGCATGAAGTCACTTAGTGTACACACATACAGCATTCCTAATATAAATGTTATATGGTGGGATTTTTCGTTGCATGGTCCGGTCCGTTCGTTTTGACCCTTCACTCGCAGGTGTCCTGACCCTTCGCTGACCATTTCCTGCGTCTACGCCCGCTTGTCTAGAGACCCCCTGGCGTCGAGATTTGCATTTATTTATGTAGATCTGCGTGACTATGGGTTGCCTGGATTCCAGCGAGGGTCTGGTATAAATAGCGTGACGGTTCGGGCGTTTAATACGCATTGCGTGTATAAAAAGAACAACAAGTACTAAGCAGATACATTTTGTCGACACCCCTCCTTCCCCCCCCACCGTGCCTAAGTCCGGTGACTCCCCGTCCTGCGTACGTTATGGACAGCCCCTCATCGTTATATAACTTAAATTCATAGTACTAGTGATATATTGAAATGTGCACAGTGTAGCTCACATTGACACTTTCTATTATATAGTGATTTTTTCTCTCATTTTTTAGTTGATTACATGATTAAATCCTTATAAATAAATATATATATATATATACATTAAAAAATTTGTGCAGTTAAGACTCAAATACCGCCTCAGATTCTGCAAGAGAACTTCCCCAGCTGTCCTCTAATAATTCATTGCAAGGGGACTTTGCCCTCGCCTGTTGTGGGTTTTTTATCTGACCTTTGCGCCTGGTCTGTCAGCATTGAGTTTTAACCTGCTATACACTATAGAGTATAAACTTTCTGGTACACTAGAGATAAAGTTTGAAAACGGCTGTTTTGGATGGAGGTTATCCATATATTCATTGTAAAACTCTGTAGCCTATAGGGTTACCTTTTACTCTTTTGATGGGATTGGATTTGAACATAAGACATGGGATTAAAAGTTGAGCACTGTGCTACCAGGGTTGTTTGTTGCCATATGCATGGGTACTTCAGACCAAAGAGATTGTTCAGCATGAGGATGGGGTGGTGAGGGTTGCGGATGTGGTTGATTTCATTTTAATGTCTTTGAATCTCCAGTGGATATGAGGAGGGTCCTTTGAATTGTAAACATGTCGTCTGAAAATGGAAAATTTGTTAAGGTCTAATGGAAGAGTGCTGAACGTATGTATGTATGACTGTATGTCTGTCTGTCTGTCTGTCTGTCTGTCTGTGTATTTATGTGTTAGTCAGTGTTTATTTCTCTGTTTCTGTTTTGGTGAGCTTTTCTGTGGCTGGACATCTTTATTTCTGTCTGTGTGTCTGTCTGTCTGTGTATATCTATTAGTATTTGCGTGTCTTTGTTCACTATCTTGTCTTTCTGTGCACATGTCTGCAATTTATAGTTATACATCTTTTTCAGTGTGTCTACATGGCTGTGTTTGTTTTTTGTATGTATACAATACATGTCCGTCTTTGCGTATATCTTTCTACTTGTCTGTGTCTGTGTATTTGCCAGTGTCTGTCTGTTTGTGTGGAGATCTTTTGTGTGGTTTGTTTCAATTCCGTTGGATTCGTTAGCAATGCCTGTAAGAAGAAAAAGGAGAGTCCTGAACATGGCGGGAAGAAGCAGGAAGGGAGGAAGGGAGTTAAAGAGAAAAAGAAAGATACAGAGACAGACAGGCAGAGACAGAGAAGCGGAAAGACACAGAGAGAGGGAGATAAATTTCTAGGTAAAAAATGAAATGGGAGAAAGACGAGAGAAAGACAAGAGAGAGAGATAGGCAAGACAGACAGACACACAGGCAGTGAGAGAGAGACACAGAGAGATACACATAAATACAAGAGGAGAGAGATGGACGTTTTTCCAAGTGCTTAAAAGACGGAGATCTATGTGATTAGTTGAGCGATGGTGTAAGGAAGTGCAGAGATATTGGCAATGATGGGGAGACTGGGGGATGGGGGCGGGTGGGGTGTTTGCTAGGGTGAAAATGATGGGGAACTCAATGGCTTTGTTCCCTGGGCAGATCACACACAGACAGAGGCAGACAGACAGACAGAGGCAGAGCGAGAGAAAGAGATACAGGGTGTTGCTCTTCTAGGACCGGACACCTTTTGGTATCCTTTGTTTGCAAGAGATGGATAAAGAGAGGGGCTGAGACAAATAAGCGGACAGTCGGTCGGAGAGACATAGAGACACACACGCACATACATGCCTACAGATAAACACACATCTAGACAGACTGACGCACATAGAGACACACACACACACGCAGAAGCATACAGACACACAGACATTTCAAACACACATATGAAATGCAGCAAGGCAGACAGACACGTAGAGAGGCATAGAAAGAAAGAAACAGACAGACAGACGGATAGATAGACGTCTGATACACAGACGTACAAAGAGACAGCTTAACCTTGACCGATTGGAGTGGAGGGGTGGGGGTCGTGAAGGGTGGTTGAAGGCGGTTCTCCCTGGTAGCAGAACAAGCACCCGGGGCGGCGCTGCCCAATAATTCCACCCTTCGCTGATGACTCACCGCCGGGTGTGTTCCATATCGTCTCCGACTACGTACGGGGCACCGACGAGCACTTGCTCCACCATCTCCCACCCACGCCCTCCTCTGCTGCAGAACACCTTTCCCCCTTCGTTCAGTCTTTGTCCAAAGATTATTGATTAGCAGTCGTCAGCTGCAGGTCCTTTGATTCGGCTGATTGACTGACTTTTCCTTGGTCAAGTTCTACACCAAAAAGAGAGATGATGCTTTGTTATGATGAGGATTTTGGCGATGATTATGATGATGGTGGTTATGATTATGATGATATGGATGATGAAGAGTAATGATTTTGGTTATTGTGATGATGTGGATTATATTGGAGATGGTGATGATGCCATGATGGTGATATTATTATTATTCTGACAGCATCATCATCATCATCGTTATCGTCATAATCATTGTTATTTATAGGCCATTTTTTACAGACTTCACCATTTCTAAGGTCACAGAATAACAGCTGTCAGCATCTACTTAAAAACTTCAAGTAATTGATGCAAAGTCAGAGGGTATACTGGCGAGTATTTATTGGCTGTGTAATTGGATGCGATAAGCTGTGAGATATTATAGAACTATATATTATTACAATAATTATATATGATGTATATTTTTAAGACAAATTAGTATATACCTATACTAAATATATGACTGCATGTTATTATATAAAATTGTAGACTATTATTATATTGTTGGCTACTATCTAATGACAACAACTAGTCCTATCTAATAATTATCGGTGGTGATCAGGGCCGAGATGCACAACGGAAGGTATAGGCTACCTAAAACGTAGACCTTCCTCCAAACGTAATTAGGTCAGGCGTAGTCGTTGGAATGTAGTGGTATGCATTAAGATAGATTTGGAAGGGAATAACTAATCTACACATTCCTTGCACCCGACGATGCATGACGCTTGCTCTCCCCCCAATTCAATAGGTTAGAGCTGAGCGCGCATGCGTGAAAGATATTTATATGCGGTCGTTGCCAGCGTGGGGTGAACAGATCAAGACCTATAGACAGTCCACAGGGAAATCTCAACGGCCGTCTATTGTTCACGCGGTCCAGCAAAGTCGGCTGTCTATTGTTGACCTTCGGAGTAGCGGGCTTATAAAGACCTGCCTCCGAGTTCGCATAACGTTATACCTATCGTAATTCGCTAATCAGAAGCCATGCATACGGAAATTACCCACTACTCACGCATCGGCCACATTTACGCAAAGAGTATGAGTTATACCCTCTTGTGCATCTCGGTCCTGTACAATAATATTGTGAGTGAAGTTCTTGCTCAGAGCCGCAGCATTTGTAAAGTTTGAGGGGAGGAATATGAAACCCCATACCCTCCATCCAAGAACCATTTATTCACAGGATTGGAAGCTAACATGCATTAAGTGGCATCATTAGTTGTTGGACGATTATAATTGGAGTTCCGGATGATTTCACATCTTGTTTGCATAAGAAAAACATCCAATTGATTACATAATTTATGATGACAGATTGGTGAATAATAATGATTATTGTGTTTGTAAAGTAATAAAGTGCAATTGGAGATTCAAAACATGATCTTTAGTAATAGAAACGGAATTTGAAGTGTGACGACATCAGTTTAGTATAATGGATGACACTGGCTTGAAGTACTTTAGGTATACGCTTTTCGAATCCCGTAAAGCCCTCTTTTGTGTGTTTAGCTCTTCCTTCAGTCTCTATCTATGTGGCAGCTAAAGTACATAGAACGTGCGCCTTGCATGGGTGCAACTTTGTGATTTATGTCTTCTTCTGTGATTTGCGTTCAAGATTGTGAATTGTTTGAATTGCATAACTTGTTTATCTTTCGTACTGAATAACTGTATGCGCTGTAACCAGTCTGTCAAGCGGATTGTTGAATAAACGCGAAACTATTTATTATGGTTGGGAGTGAAATGGACGAATGCAAAATGTTGACGAGTAACAACCAGTGCTGTATTAAATAGTCGTTGCCGTTCACCTAACAAGGCGGGCGCTCTAACTTAACCGGCCACCATGATCAGCTCGTTGCTCTTTGCAAACGCTGCTTATCTCACCATCTGATATTCCACTCTCGCTGCATGGTGTGACCTCCGTCGAAAGGTCATGCACCTCCCATCCTTTCCCTCCCCCCTTCGCCCCGACCAACCGAGGGGGAAAGCGGCTCATAATGTATGAAAGATAAGAAGCAAATGAAGTTAGTTTTCCCACTTGGAATAAATTTGGTATGACTTGCTGGTAATTGAATACGATGTGATAAGCTATCTTATATATATATATATATGTATATATATATATAGCTTTTATATATTTAGGTATCATATATATACATATATATATTATATCTTCTATATCCATAGGCGTACGGGAGCTTTCAGCAGTGGGGGGGCAAAGACAACTTCTGCCCGAAAAATACATCCGTCAAAAAGTTGACGACCTTTTTTTTTTAGTCGTTCGGGTCCGTGTTTGCCCGAAAAACCTGACTTGCCCAAAAGTTGAGGACCTTTTTTTTTTTTAGTCGTTCGGGTCTATGTTTGCCCAAAAAACCTGACTTGCCCGAAAGTTGACAACCTTTTTTTTTTAGTCGTTCGGGATTTTTTGCCCGAAAAACCCACCAAACTTGCCCGAATTTGGGGGGCATTTGCCCCCCCTGCACCCCCGCCTCGTACGCCTATGTCTATATCTATACATATGTGTGTTGTGTGGGCACGCGTGCGTGCATTTTCGATGTGTGTATATTTTATAATATATAATATTATATATATATATATATATACAGATGCACATTTATGCATGTATATATTGTAAAAGTGTGCATATAATTATATATGCCGTATAGGATGATATAATATTTTATGTTTGAAATTTGGCTAGCCATGTTATTTAATATTGGTCCATGTATTTTTTGGTCTCAGCTTTCGTTGGCAACATATTCACATTAATATCCTTCTCTGATTAAATTATATGCAGCCAGAACTTTTTTGGCTGCTCGACCTTAGTTCGGAATTCGTTTCCTATTGTCTGTCCAATCAATCAATAATCAATTATCAATCAAGCATTTGATCAATCAATCAATTATCAATCAGCTGGTTACTTTGAAGTAATTAAGCTGACACAGACGCAACCTAAGGCGTAAAATAAGTCGTGTTTCCGGTAACCCGACCGACCCATTTTTACGGCCGCGACCCAAATATTTTTGTTAAAAAAATTGTTTTTAAAAAAAATTTGAATTTTTTTGTTATACATTTTTAAAAAAATTTAAAACTTAAAAAAACACATTTGTATTGACATAACAGAAAAGACGTCAACAAAATGAAATTAATAGGACTGTTTCTAAAGCAGTTTTAGGTGCAGACAGTCGGGAAATAGGCAGTTTATACTTGCTTAGAACATGTACTTAGTTGCAGCGTGCAAAAAAAACTAGTGGGGTATACTTTTTCGGATAGTGACTGCATAAAAATATTTTACCAAAAGAAAAATATTTTCCGACCTACCTACCCAATTTTTTTAGCTCTGTTACCGGAAACACAAATTTTTTTTAGGCCTAAGCTGACAATATTGTCTATACACATATACACAATATAGATTGGATTTTTATATGAGATTTTTCGCCAAATGATTATTTTTTATTTTCATTTTATACAGGTAGAAATTGAAGACCAAAGTTCGGATATTTTCCCACGACTTTATTATTATATGGAAACTGTTAATAAGTCCTTTCCCCGACAAATGGTCCATTTTCTTGACCGCGGTCACATGTAGACGACAGGCCAAGGGCCAGTACAAGGTGCCGCGGGCCATTATGTTGCCCATCCTATAAACTAAAAACCCCGCTGCAGTTCAGTTCAAAGGTTAGGCGCGTCTGTTGATGGCTATACTGTAAGTCTGTAACAGTTCTGATGACATTTTCCAGTCTTCTTCCATCCTTCCTTCGCCAATCGGTTTCTCCATTTGAAGCCATTATGTGGTAAATCACCAGAACAGCATCCTTTGATGTTTTCCGCACCCTAACCCCACGCAGTTGCCTCTCAAGCCGTGTAAGTTATCTAAACAGGAAATGGTGAAACGTGGGGTAGAGAGCAGGTGGCATATCTGACGTCCGTTTGACGGAACCAGCGCTTGTGAATAGACTGGTGCCCTGCCATTAACTATAACTTTGCATGCAGTGCCTTAGATATTTTGTTGTTGAGAAACAATGGGTTGAGAGGTTCGGACCGTTCGACCTTTTTCCACTTTAAGGAGTCGGTAGATGACGTATGCATGGACGGTGTGCGTCGGTGACCTCTGCAAAGGTCATCGTGAAGTATGACGGTTTAACCCCGCAGTGTTCCTTTGTACGTTGGGCTTTTGAGATATATAGGTTGGGAGCAGTTGGATATATTATATCGTGTGTGGAAATATTGGAGAAGAGAGAGAAAGAGGAAAGGAGAATGAAGAGAAGGAGAAAGAGAGGGAGGTTTAGAAAGTGGAGGATGAGGGTGGGTGGGTGGGAAGATGAAATGGCTACAGGGAATGGACTGACCACATATCCTCATATGCCGTGGCTAAGAATATAAATTCGCTGACACGTCATACCCGTGTCTGCACAAACGATAACTTAAAACATTTCTCGTCGTCTAAAAATTTTATTATTACGAGCCCAGAACTGCGTTAAAGGAACGCAGCATCGCATCGTGCGCTGCTGTGCAGCTGAGGACAGGATCACGGTGGCAACCGCATCGGTCGTTTTGTCGAAAGGTTTCCTCCAGGGAGAGATAAGGCACACGAAGCGGACGGTAGACGAGGCTTTCTGCAACTACTGCTTACTTCTTTATGACGAACCCAATTGAATTGATTTGGTGAAAAGCGAGCGCGATGCTGCGTTTATGAGGTCCGTGGACTTCTATTGTGCGGCACATGGATACGTTTTTAAGTGTCTCCCCTCTGGAGTTATGTAGTGGAGTTAGTAAAATATGCGTGTGTTGTGAAATTTGATGTTTTGTAGTAGTATAAGGTTAAAAGGTGGTGCAAGCTAGAAATCACCAAATGATGTAACTTAAAGTAGAATGTATTTATTTAAGACTTAAGTTATGTATCATTTTAACGTTATAAATTATTTGTCAAATGTAGCATTCTTATTTTCATCAATCCAACTTCTACTTTGGCATGAATCCTTTTCAACAATCCAGTTGCAATTTCGCCATAAATTCGTCTTGTTAATCCTGCTTCTTTTTTAATAACAATTATTTTTCATCAGTCCAACTACTATTTAAATAACGATTATTTTTCATTAATCAAACTCCAATTTAGCGAGAATCCATCAATCCAACTTCTATTTAATGGATATTATTCTCATCAATCTGACTTCTATTTACTCAGAATCCTTTTTTGTCAGTCCTATATACTTGTATTTGATCAACGCTAAAACCCATTTAATTGCGAATTATTTAGAATGATAGACTATATATTTTCATTCACCCTGGTTAGACGTTCACATTATTTTAATAGCGCTACATCATTAAAAAAAATTATGTCAAGTTTTGTGTTCATTTACTGTTCCCAAGTAGTCCGTAACCTGGGAGGAGACCAACGCATATACAATGAGGAGTTTGGCATAAGTCCGTGTCAATGCATTTGACCGATGCTGTGGATCTACTGTGGTGACTAAGGACTCTGAGGTTAGGATGGGGGTCAGCAGACCCTGCCCTGGAGAGCGGGGGGGAGTGATTGGTCGAGCGTGGTGCATTTGATTAACCCTTGGTAGCTACTTGGGCTGTTGTTTCGTCTCCATCCCACCCGCCCTCCACCAGGACGACATGACATTGTACCTGGTGAAGGATTTGCGCCACGCGGGAAATCTGATTTCAGGGCAGTTATGTTATTAGTATCACTGTCCAGTTGATGTAATGAAAATGATGGTAGTGTGTGTACTGGATGTTTGTGGTGATATTTCAGTGGTAGTGGTGGTAGCAGTGGCGGCGTGGTGGTGGTGCTGGGGGATGGTCATGCTGGTGGTGGTGATACTCTCGGTGGTGTTGTGGTGATGGTGATAGTTGTAGTAGTAGTTGTTGGCGGTGATGGTAGTGTTGTAATGGCGGTGGTGGTATTGGCAGTTGTAGCAGTGGTGTGGTGGTGGTGGTCATGGAAGATTGTATTGTATGTGAAAACTTGTAAAGCACCTCTTGCGGAGTATAAGCACTACTCTGAAGCGCTGTCAGCGTGGGATCTTCATGGGAATAGCGAAGAAGCTTTTAGACAGTGAAGAGGTATGAAGGGGAGGGGAGGTCCCGGTCAAGATCTTCACACGGACAGAAGGTGAAAGGTGAAAGGTCATTTCACGAAGCAGGACCTGCAAGAGTGAAAGCACCATGTTCAGCTATGACTGGTATTTATGAGTATACGTATACCTGCAGCTCATGGATGCATACTTTGCAGTTTGTATTCCAGGTGTAGTTGTTGGTGTGTGTGTCTGTCTGTCTGTGTGTGTGTGTGCGCGTGTGTATGTATGTGTGTATGTGTGTGGTGAGTACTCTGCGGACGGAAGAGTCCAGAGTTCTGGAATGTTCTTCACCTGTACATTTTATGTGTGTGATCTCTCTTCCTGTCTCTCTCTTTATCTGTCTGTCTCACTCTCTATGTCTTGGTCTCTATCTTTATTCTTTCTGTTTATGTCTGCCTGTCTGTCTCTGTTTGTATCTGTCTGTTTCTGTATCTCTCTCTTTGCATATCTCTCTTTGTCTGTCTATCTCTATGTCTCTGTCTATCTGTGTGTGTCTGTCTCTGTCTCTGCATCTCTCTCTAGCTATCTGTCTGCCTGTCTGCCTCTGTATTTTTGCATATATCTGTGCATGTTTCAATGTGTCTGCCTCTGTCTCTCTTTCTCTGTCTCCACTTCTCAACATGACCACCCAGCTCTGTACCTTTTTGCTTACATTAATAAATATTACCTCTTTCATCTGCCATACTAACCTTGCAATATACCTTACGGTATAATAATAATATCTTAAATAACCATCCGTTGTTGTTGATGCATTTTTGTGAGCGAGTGGTTGGTTGTCTATAATTGTGTGGCTGGGAATGTCTAGTGCATGCGGATGGTATACGTGATAATAACAGTCGACTGGAGTTATGTATAGATGCTCCATTGTCTTATATATATGTACCATTGTCTTGTATATATATATACAGTATACACCATTGTCTTGTATATATACACAAATGTCTTTTATACACCATCGTCTTGTATATACATGTTCCGTCGCCGTGACCCTTCAGATTAAACCTCTCTGCCTCCGTTTCATCCTTCTCTCATCCTCCATGTTGCCACTTTTATCTTTCACTTCCTCCAACCTCCTTTCCTTCTCCTCTTTCTCCTCCTCCTCCTAATCCTCCTCCTCCTCCTCCTCTTTTTCCTGCTCCTGTTTTTTCTCCTGCCTTTATTTTCCTCTTTCTCTCTTCCTTCTCCCTTCCACCTCCTCCTCCTTCTGCTTCCTCCTCCTCGATGCATCCATCCATCCTCCCGCTTCTCTTTCCTTCCACTATTGTTTCTGCCTCCGCATCATGCAAGACCAGAACATCACTTGCCCTCATCCTCATCCTCCTCTTATCTTTCGTCTCAGACGCCGACTATCAATCCATGGATGCTTTTCGCTGGAGTGTCCAACCATTCAGCCGACGATATATTATTGGTCGCATGGTCGTTAAGAGCAGCCGCAGCTTCCATTAGCACCATCATCAGCCGTATAGTATGGCCTGGAAAAACGCCCCTACGGAAAGAACACTCTGTGCAAATGTGGCCCATCCATAAAATTATATAGCATACGTAAAAATCGTATATGCTTTCGATCCCCTAGACTCCCATATTGGAACTCATACATTTTGTGGAAACACCCCTCCTCCTATGTGTACATATAAATGAACTTCTCTGGCTAAGCCCCTACAAAATTAACTGACTAAAGTCATCTATAAAACATTTATTTTACCGTATACTATACATCCGCTGTATACAATTCATTTTTGTTGAACTTCAAATTTGCTGGCAAAAATTTGTTAAACTGGTGTGGTTTACTGTTTAGACTTGAAAAGAATTATAAATTAATTATAATGTAATCATCAAATGCCATCGGACAACCACAGGATAATATAGAGTTTTAAATTGGATATACATGTATATATATATATATATATATATATATGTACGTCACAATTATAAATTTATTTAGTGTCATTACATTTTGTCGATACCCTCCCCGCCGTACGCACCCGTGCGCAAATCACCTGAGTCAAACGACCCCTTTCTTTTTACTAAGTCTTAAAGGAAGCTTGTTTGTTCCGCAGCTAATAAGTAAGGAAGTATTTATTCTCTGTATGAATTACTCAATTTGCAAAGCGCACAGTGGGACACAAAAGAAAACATTTCTGTAGCCTGTAATACATTGAAGTAAAAGTAAATTAAAGATGTAGCTGAAATGAGAAGTTGAGCAACATGACTGAAATATTAGCGTCAAACAAGTCATCTATACAGAATTCTGTTGTTAAATCCCTTTAAAGTCAATGCATCAGAGCGTAGTATATCCTTAGAATTAGATTATACCTTTTTTATGCGAACAATAAACAAATGTTCAAAGTGAACAAATTTATGTTATGTTGAGGCACCTTTAAGTCGTTTTTTGAGTGTTGTACGGTTAATTTACGTTCGATTTCAACACCTTTTAATAATATTTCACGAGAGTTATATAATAATTTATGTCATTTATTACGTTTTTGGTCTCGCAACGTTGAAATATAGTATTATTGTCTACATCTTTATATTCATTCATTCATTCATTCATTTCGAGAACTTATATAGCGCCTCTTCAAGAAACCTACTTAGAGGCGCTCCCAGTCCAGTCACGGCTAAAAAATATGATTTGAGCGACTTATAAAAAGCAGGTGAATTTACCCTAGGCATAAGTTGCAAGGTTAGTGGGAGGCCAATCCAGAGAGCAGGACCCACAATATTATGTCTATCTTAAGACCTTTTAATCATGATAATCATACTGGAAGCGCTATTGCCTGGATGTGAGTGGCGCTTTAGAAATCATTAATTGGGGGAGGGGGAGGGGAGAGGGAGGATGGTTGGACGTTCTTTTCAGCCACAGCAACGCGTGGCCGGGTACAGCTAGTATAATATAAGTGGACGTTGTGTATTGTATTGCGTATTGCATTGTATTGTATTACTTTGTTTTGGTTTGTATTGCATTCTGTTGCTTTCTATTGGTTTCTGTGCATTGTATTGTATTGTATAGTATTGCTTTGTATTACTGCATATATTTTAAAGTTACATTGTTATATAAAGTTATGTAACTTGCATCACATTGCTCTATATTGTATTGTATTGTATTGTATTGTATTGTATTGTATTGTATTGTATTGTATTGTATGGTATTGTCTTGTTTTCATTGTCTCTAGGTCAGGCTCCGACGCAGTTCATCAGCCAGCCTCAGGCGGGAACCCCGGAGGTGCTGGGCAACTCGAAGGTGCTCATCTGCAACGCCACCGGAAGTCCCAGTCCGACGTATCGGTGGTTGAAGGACGGACGGACCTACCAGGCGACGTCAAGGAGTGGCATCGAGGCTGGAGCGTTGAGACTGCGCCACATCCAACGGTCAGACGCCGGACGATATCAGTGCATCGCCACCAACAGCCACGGAGCCATACTCAGCAGCCCCACGCAGCTACACGTCGCATGTATGTATACAGTGTTAACAATGCATGTATGTACAGTGTTAACAATGCATGTATGTACAGTGTTAACAATGCATGTATGTATACAGTGTTAACAATGCATGTATGTATACAGTGTTAACAATGCATGTATGTACAATTGCTCAGCGCTTCGGCGTGAAATTCCGATGCAGTGTCCGCGCTGTAGCCGGGAGCACCTCGGGGCGCTATAACAAGTGCACATAGAAACAAACTTGCTCTGCTGGGAATCGAACCGGTTGCGCAGTCTATCTTTACCAATGCGGACCTCTTCGTATTATGGCCAGACTAAAGAAAGTGGTAATAATTCAATAAATCAGCCAAAGAGGTACATGTAGCCAGTGCGAAAGGTAATTCGGTGTGAGATGATTGGTAACGACTGTGGCTGTGGCAGCCAGATTGTTTTAATTAGGCCTCGGGTGCTGCAACACCTGTTTCATAAGACAGCACTTGTCAACACGGATAATTTCGCACGTCGACTTGTAACTAGGTCAGGCCATCTATCATTATGTAACTGTGCATGTATGTACAGACAGTGACCGTTTGTCGTGTCTACAATCTCTACATGCAAGTATGCAACTAGGGCTGTTAGAAAATTGTGCACGGTGGACCTGTGGGTTGTCAGAAGTAAAAATCCAGCAATATTTGAAAATCATGCCTGTGTAAATGTTTAATAAGTGCATACGGAATCTTGTCATCGCCTGGCGATTTACTACATTTAGAATTTAGAATGGCATCATTTAATTCTTTGAGTGATGAAGTTTCAAGTGATGAAGTGTCACTTGAAGGAAAAATGAGGAATTTGTATCGACAGTGAAATTGATTTTAAGGTTTCTTATCGGATCTTTATTTATGACGATTAGCCTACTTACTATGCGGAATTAGAATTACATTTAGAATTTAGAAGGCATGTTTTATTTCTCTGAGTCAGAAGGTGTCAAGTGTCACATGAAGAAAAAATGAGGAATTTGTATCAACAGTGAAATTGATTTTAAGGTGTCTTATCGGATCGTCCTTTATGACGATTACTACTATGCGGAATTAAGTTGTGTAACGACATCTTGTGACTGTTTTCGGTCATTCGACTTCGACCTGACGAAATGTTTCTGTCTGCCGTCTCGTTTTCTTGGCTAACCTGGAGCAAGGTTACTGTAAGGCAAGGTTGTGAGATCTGGTTTTGATGTCGGCAAGAAGACGTCCGAGGATGAACGTAGATAGCAACGCATGTAATCTTTTAGCAACCGTGGTCTGCAAGTTGGACGGGAGAAGGAAGTTAAAAACAGACAGACCGACGGACAGACGGACGGTCGGAGAGGGAGAGACTTGGAGGGCAAGGGCAAACAGTGAGAGTGGGAGAGTGAGAGATACAGATCATGCATGGAGATTGCCCAGCACAGAGGGAGAGATATAGAGAGGGATTGACAGTCAGTGACAGAAGGAGAGACAGATACTTAGACAGAGACAGATATACAAAAAGAGAGATATACAAAGAGAGACAGACAGAAGACGGACAGAGAGAGAAAGAGAGACGGACCGAGCGAGAGAGAAAGAGAGACAGACAGACAGAGAGAGATGTGAAGATGGAGCCAGTATGTGCATGGCTTTAAAAGGATTAAGGATGAGAGATGCTTGAGAGGTCAGATCTGGTGAGCAGGGACGGAATTGAGTCATCGTCTTAGAAGAATCCTTTGATCTGTCGATCCGTCACTGACCCCATTATACCATTATACCATTATACAAGGGCTCCTATATCTTTAGCGCAATGTATCTAGATGTCTATGCATTATCATGCCATCCGTTACGAAGACACCGACCGACGCCTTTACCCCCTCACCTAGATGCCTCCCTCCTGCACCACCCTCGTCCTCAAAGACGCTCTGACCTACAACAGATCAAAGCTCCATGGACAGATACATGTGCATTGTGCACGTCTGACACACGCGTGATAACAAGCACATACTGAGGCCATCCATGCTGCTGTCTCTGTCTGTCCCTGTCTCTGTCTGTCTGTCTCTCTTTCTCTTTCGTTCTCCTTCTGCAATTCTAATACTACAATTAGCTTGTGATTGGATCGCTGCATGTCTTGGCCAAGCGGTCTTCTTAACGCTGACCTTATTATTGCTTGGCTTAAAATTCACAGGCGCTACAGAAGCTCTAGATGGCATTTACCGTGTGAATTTGATTCGATTAAACCGGTCTGGATTGGAATGCACTAGACTGAAAAGGTCAGACAAGACGGAGGGGGCCACACTCTGCAGTGCATTCGACCTGACGTCCAGCAGTGACAGCATTTATTTCTCGGCAGGTGGTGGTGGAGGTCTGTCTGACATCACCACCTCTGCATTAATACATAGTCATCGGATACATTTTCAGGCGGATTAATTCATGTGGTGAAGCGGCCATGCAGTCGCGGCGGATTAATGGAACTATGTTGTTTATCCGCTGCTTTCAAGAGTCAAGACCAATCCTCACTGCAGCTTGTATAATAATGTATACGATGAAAAGTGGTTCGGTTGCGGTTGAGATTTTTATTCGGATATTTTTGTCCCTAACTCAAGTGTGATGATGGTTGATTGGAATGGTCTGGCGAGGCAGGAATGTTTGCAGTTCTAAGAGTAATGTATGGTTAGAACATAATGGCGTGGGTGAGACGCTTTCAGTTCTGAGAGTAATGTATGGTTAGAATGTTATGATGTGGTTAGAATGCTTTCAGTTCTAAGAGTAATGTATGGTTAGAAAGGAATGATGTGGCTAGATGCTTTCGGTTTTAAGAGTAATGTATGGTTAGAACAGAATAGCGTGGCTAGAATGCCTTCAGTTCTAAGAGTAATGTATGGTTAGAATGGAATAGCGTGGCTAGAATGCTTTCAGTTCTAAGAGTAATGTATGGTTAGAACAGTTTGGTGTGGTTGTTTCTTGGGTCAATTCTGTACTGTATAATTTGAATCTTGTGTATTTGGTGCGGTGTGCGGTCCATGTGTGTGAATACTGTCTAGCAAGAGCAGCGACTCTGGCTGTAGGATGGTTTTAAAAAACGTTTAGTAGGAAGGAGTGAAATCTCAAGAGTGGACGATACTGCGGCTGGCAAGGACTAGAGTACTAGACACTTGTGTGGCTAAATACAGGCGCGTGGGCACTGCCCGTTATCACAACACTTTCGTTCTGTGGCTTTATTGCAAACTAAATAGGTCACAGACAGACGCACAGATAAGCAGACAAACGCAGACAGACAGCCAGAGGGACAGGCAGTGGTGTGTGGAGTACATGTTGGGTTGGGGATGGTGTAGATTGAAAGTGGGGTGGGATGGGGCATGTACGTAACTGCTTCCGGCCCGCGAGCGATGATTGCGAAAAGACCCAATAAATAAATTTTCGATTATTGTTATGACGCGGTGAGTTGGACGATTATTATACATGTAGAGTCGTTGTCAAAAGTCGTCGAGATTTGATAGAGGAGACGATTAGGAGGATGGAGGCAGACAGAAAGACAGACAGACAAACAGACAGACATACAGACAGAGAGACAGATACACAGACAGACGGACACACACAGCCAGATAGATAGACACAGACAGAAACACAGACAAACAGACATACTTATATGCATACATTCCACATATTGCATGAATGTCGACAGATAGACTTACGTACAGACAGAAAACAGACAGATAGACTTACTTATATAGAGAGACAGACAGACTTACAAACATACATACTTGTTTACAGACAAATGTACTGAGACTTTGAGAGAGAGAGACACAAAGACACAGAGACAGAGACAGACG
The DNA here is from genome assembly GCA_945859605.1 of Lumbricus rubellus. Lineage (NCBI taxonomy): Eukaryota > Metazoa > Annelida > Clitellata > Crassiclitellata > Lumbricidae > Lumbricus > Lumbricus rubellus. The sequence continues at coordinate 39,456,888 of OX243819.1, forward strand.
CGGCGATGTCGAGTGATGAGCATGTTTTTTCATGAAGACCAAAGTTCTGCTAATCGTAGACGGTTAATGAACGAGAGACGAAATTTCTACTAGCAGTTTCAGTGCTGCTAGCAGTTTCAGTGTCATATACTAGCAGTTTCAGTGTCATATACTAGCAGTTTCAGTGCTGCTAGCAGTTTCAGTGCCATATACTAGCAGTTTCAGTGCTGTGAGCAGTTTCAGTGCCATATACTAGCAGTTTCACTGTCATATACTAGCAGTTTCGGTGCCATATACTAGCAGTTTCAGTGCTGCTAGCAGTTTCAGTGCTACTAGCAGTTTCAGTGCTACTAGCAGTTTCAGCGTTACTAGCAGTTTTCAGTGCTGCGATGGCGTGTTGTTGTCTAAAGCAGTAGTTGATGATTTGCATAATAAGTCTGTTTGAATTCCACCAGAACCTCGAGGGTTCGAAACCCATTACATCATCATCGTCGTCATCATCATCATCATCATCATCATCATCATCATCATCGTTATCACATCATCGCATGATGAATGATGATGCGCCGTTGAGTCATTGGTTCGCCAAGAATCAAAATGTTGTCTACACGATCACAGTCAAAACATCCATTAAGACTGAGACTGCTCTGGCCTGAGGGCTTTCGACATCCGATCTCTGCTCTCTCTCTTTCTCATCATCATCTAACATTCGATCATCGCTATACACTGCAGCACTCGATTCAGCAGCCGTATATATCAACACACGGATTTTATGCATCGTAGAAGCAGCTCAACTTTCTTCATGGACCGTTTTATCCATTAGGCACGCTGCCTATCTATAGGGTCTACGAAAATTTCTAGGGCCTACGTGTATGACAGTCTGAAAAGATGAGATATTTGAAAATAAAAAACTGCATGAGTGATGTTAAAAATATCAACATTACTGAAAGTAGCTTGAGGTTGAAAATCTTACTTCCCATCGATAGTGTACGGTCAGCGTGTACTCGTTGTAGTTGTGCCAAGTTGGGCTGATGTCTCTAAATTTTCTTTACCACAATGGGATTCGAAAACTCAAGTGTTTAATGATTGCTTGTTTTAGATGCCAGTTTTGTTCTGTTGAGACCGCCCTCCCCCTGTTTTTTGGGAGTGGTCTTATGGGGTATTGCTGGTAGTGGTGGAGTTCAAGGGTCAGTTCCGTAAAGCTGAAATAAATTTGGGATTCAGACAGTCGTAATTAGAGAATCTTTGTTGTAACGAATTCATTGCATTGTATGATATACATAATTATATATATATATATATAATATATATACAGTATCTATAATTATATAATATATATATATAAATTATATATTATTATTGTTATAAGGGTATATATGTGTATATATATATATATATGTATATATATAGGCCTAATAAATGTATATAATTATATGTTATTTATTCCGCCGCCATTGTTGTTCTTATCATCCCTTTCCATCTTCAGAGGCGAGGAGAAAAAGTTAAAGTACATAATCTACGATGAAGAGAATGAAAAGTGTAGGGGATGGGAGACCATTGGAGAGGGAGGGAGGGAGGCAGGACATTGTTTATATATTCAGAAAAGACGGCAGAGAGAGACAGATAGAGATACAAAGAGAGAGAGAGAGAGAGACGCGAAGAGAGGTCAAACTATCCAAAAACAGCTCTGATTAGTTTTCGATATATTTGTCTGTATTTTCTTAACCTTTTCTCTCCTCCCCTGGACCTCTTCATCCTTTACTTCATCATCATCCTCCTCTCCTCCTCTTCCCTCCTTCTCTTCTTCCTATTCTTCCCTCTTTCCTCTCGCAATTCTTCTGATGCCTCCTCCATCTGTTACTCAGCATGGTTCCAGTCGATTCATATTTCTCATATTATGCCAGATGGAAATACCTTTCTCTTCATCTCTCTGTATGTCTCTCTCTCTCTCTGTCTGTCTCTCCCAGTTTTCTCTAGACCCTCTCCGAGTCTAATAGTCCATCGCTCAGCCTAATAATAGGCCGGCATTTCGTCTAATGGCTGGTCAATGGTCCGGATAATAATCCGATCTCGGATCGAAATACTTTGCACACAGTGTAGCACAAGTAAGAGCAGAGACTTGAGGCATGCAGGTGTCAAACATGTGTATACATATGAAGTGTTAGCGACTTCGCTTTCTTAGCCTCGGCATATGAGGAGGCCGGGTGGCCAGTCCTCTCCCTCACCGTCTCAACTTCCCACGGTCAGTGTACGGTCGGTGTACTCATTATATAGCTGAGTTGGCTAGAGATGGCGCTTTGGTGCATTGGCGCTAATTTTAAATAGTAGCGTACATTACACCTCACTGTTGTGACATAAAATTACGTAACATGACATTGCATTACGCTGTTATGATCCTGTAATCATATCATGCTGTAACAGTGTAATTGTAACACGTTGTCATCATAAGATGCTGTAATCGAATAATTGCAATACACTGCAATCGTGTAATCGTAACTCGCTGTAATCGTAACATGTTGTAATCGTAACACACTGTAATCGTTTTATCATGCGTTGTTACGTTACGTCTGTTGTAGACATTCGTCCCTTCTCGAACGGTGGCAACGCCAACAAGTTCGTCGGTCTGGGTCGGGCCGTCGTCATTGACCTGCCCCCGATAGACTGCTACCCTGCGCCGAGCGTCGAATGGTACGATGGAGGCGGTGGCACGCGCGTGTCACGTGAGTCTGCCGTGTACCACGTGACGCTACGCAATCAGCTCGTCATATTGGACGCGAGGTCGAGTATTGATAGCAAGATGTTCAAAGCAACGGCGACGAACGTCATTTCACAGCAGACGACAGACAGTCAATTGTTCATCGTTAAGATCGAAAGTAGGCACAACACTATAATTTTATTATAATCTTTCTTTTATTTCAGGAATTTATATAGCGCCTCATCAAGAAGCCCACTCAGAGTCACTTCCAGTCCAACAATGATGATACAAATAGGTATTCAGAAGCCTGTAAAACACTGATGAGTCAAACGTAAGTAAGAAATGTATCTCCATTGGGAGACTATTCCAGACGGATGTATCTGAAACTTAGAAGGCATGACGCTGACAAGTTGAGGTTCCAACATGAGGAACCAATAGATCCCCGCTAGATGCAGAGCGAAGGACTCTGCGAGCTGCTTCCAAGGAATGGAATCGACTTCTGCTGTCTCTTCATAACTCAATTTCACTTATTTCCTTCAAAATGCAACTCACATTTCGGTGTGACCTTGTGCATGACACAAGTTTATTAAATAATAATAATACTTTACCCCACAGTAATTAAATGTAACTTGTTACATTTCCCTTACACCTACAACACGTTGGCTTAGTATTTACATCATAGTAATGTAAGATATCACATTTACTGTGCAAGTATGCATCACATTAAACAACGAGAAATGCTATAATTATTGCATGATAAGAAAGAAGACTATAATTGTTGATTGTGTTATTGTTTTTAGATGTTGGCAGTTCTGTTGGTGACGTCATACCAGAGATCATGGTGCCACCTATTGACACTGTTGTCGTCAGCGATTCTGACGATGACGTCGCACGTTTCGAATGCGTTGTCAATGCCAGGTAAGGTGTCCACTCTGTAGCTGGTCAGTCACTGTGGGGCACGGTGGTGTAGCGGTGGCGTCGTTGCCTTGGAGCCGGAAGGTTCGAGGTTCGAATCCACTCACCGCGTAAGGACCTTGGGCAAGTCCTTCACTTACAATTGCTCAGCGTTTCGGCGTGAAAATCCCATGCAGTATCCGCGCTGTAGTCGGGAGCGCCTCTGAGGAGAGAAAGAACTTGAAGGGGTGCTATAACAAGTGCACATACAAACAAACTTGTTTGCTTACAATTACAGGATGAATTTTTTATATGTCGCTGCCTGTTCTACCATGCGTTAATTAACACTAATATTACACTTATCTGCTGTCACCAACGCTTGCCCAACGATAAAAGACTCCTTGTTCATTGTTGCAGGCCGCATTCGCATCTGACGATCCGCTGGTCACACCGTGTCCACTCTCTATCTGGTCAGTCACTGACCACAACTGATACTCAATGGGAACTGATCACAGCCGATGAGTTGAAGTACCAACTATCACCCTTCAACCGAGTCCTCACCATCCTCAGACCAACTTCATCAGACGCCGGTCTCTATCGATGCGAGGCTTCACTACGACGACCAACGACAACGATGATGACCGGCGGTGCTCAAACGGTCACAGGGGTCACCGCAGCATCAGCCTCAGCCGCCGCCGTCACTGCCGAAGCCAGGCTCACCGTGCATGGTATTAGAGTGATGTGTTCTTACTGTTAATGCTATTGTTATTGCTTAAAATAAATATAGTACTGCTACATGGTGATGGTGATGATGATGTTGTTGGTGATGATAATGATGATCATGACAACATATTATTATATAGTATTGTTGTTTTTGATGTTGTTGTTGATGTTGTTATTTTTATTATTGTCTTTTTATCGTCAATCATATTCATCATGATCATAATCTTCATCATCATCGTCGTCATCATAATCTTCATTATCATCATCATCATCATCATCATCGCCATTATCATATTCATCATTTTTATTATTACTATTACCATTATTTATCTGATTATCGTTCTTTCTAAATTTTAGACATCTGGTTTTGTGTGCATGTGTGTGTGTAGTGAAGCCATCATTTGTCGTCGTTTCTGCTGCGCGTGAATTGGAAGCAGAAGTGGAAACAACGTTGACTCTACCATGCGACGCGTCTGGTTATCCGAAACCATCGATCACATGGTACTACAACGGAGAACTCATCAGTCCAACCCGGTAATTCCATCCATGCTATAACGATCATTACAAGTGCTGCCTATGTGCAACGTTGCAATCACCTATGGTGTGTGTGTGTGTGTGCTGCAAATGTAGAAAAAGCAACTATATCTAATGGAAAACCCTCTAAAAACTAACTGTGATATAATTATATATGCATGTGCATTGTGTATATCTATATATGTATAGTTCATACACATATGTGTTGTATGTAATTATATTTTACATAGATATATTTTTTATGCAAACCGATAATAATTGTTTTTCTATTTGTGTGTATTTATGTATATCAATTTTTCATTCTTCTGATGAGTATTTCTTCTTTGATGTAACCTGCCATACATACAATGTATTATTATTTGATCATTCTTTCGATTGTGATAATCATCTTCTTGGTCTGTTCTTCTTAGCTACTCATCATCTGGTAGCAACAACAACAACTACAACAACCACACTGCAAGTAGTATTGCCAGTGCTCCCCTTGTCATCAGCCATGCGTCTGTTGGTCAGTCTGGTGTCTATCAATGCTTTGCGACGAGTGATGCAGGAGAGAACAACTCTGTTACCCTTCTCACCATCACAAGTACGCATTCACATTCTTCTTCTATCTCTTACTCCTCCTTGTCCTCCTCATCGGATTCTTCCTCATCCTCTTTTGCATTTTTTGCTAAAAGTTCTCTTCCTTGTCTTCCTCCTCATCTTTCTCCGCTTCTCTCTTCTCCTCTTCCTCCTCCACCACCTCCTCCTCTACATTTTTCTTCTTCTTCCTCCTCCTTTTCATCTTCCTTTTCGTCCTCTTTCTCTTCCTCCTCTTTCTTTTTCTTCCTCTCCTTCTCCCTTCCCTGTCTCATCCGTCTTTCTTCCTCTCTCTCTCTCTTCCACCTTCTCTTTGTTTTCCTTTGTTCCCTGCTTTTCTTCCTTCCTTCCTTCCTTCCCTTTCTTCTTTTCATCATCTTATCTTAATTGATGACTGATATCTTGAGTTGTAGCAGAACAGCCTGGCTTCTGGCAGCCAAAGGGCATCAAAGAGATCGCTTGCTCACTCTGCCTCCTTCTGTCTGTCTGTCTGTTCGTCTGTCTATGTGTTTGCCTCTTTCTGTCTGTGTGTTTCTGTCTGTATTTATGTCTTTATCAAGTTTATGCTTGTTTGTCTGTGTGTTTATCTGTATCTGTCTGTTGTCTGTTTGTGTCCTGCTGTCTGTCTGTGTCTTTGTGTTTATCTGTGTGTCTTTGTTTGCCTGCTTGTGTGTATCTCTGTATGTTGTCTGTCTCTCCCTCTGCTGTCTGCCTATGTTTATGTTTTGTGTTGGTCTGTGTCTGTCTATCTGTCTGTCTGTTTGTGTCTCTGTGTGTCTGCCTGTCTCTTGCTGTGTGCTTGATATTGCTATTGTTGAGTTCAATTGACTGATTGATCTGTCTTAATCTGTTTTATTCAGGTTTTATTCCAGAGATGATTGTAGTTCCTCAGAATCAAACAGTTGTAAGTGGTGATACCATCACTCTGCCATGTGCCGCATCAGGCGCTCCGAAGCCAATGATCAGCTGGTCAAAAGGTGGATATACACCATTTGAGATTCTTCTACAATTATCATCATCCCCATTGTTTATCGGATCTATGTTTTTGTTTATGTCATTGTTTTGGCACATCATCATCATCATTGTCATCTGTCGTTGTCATCATTGTTATTGTTGCTGCTTGTGCTATTGTTGTTGTTGTTGCAGTCATTTTGACAGTTGTCATATTTATAATCGTCATGTTGACCATCATCATCATTATCATCGTTGCTGTTGTTGTTGTCTTGTCACGATTATCATCATTTGTAGCATCACCATAATCACTATTGTCTTTATTCCATCATCCTCGGAATCATCAACATCACCACCATCAACATTGTCTTCATTATCATTATTGTCACTGTCATCATCGCCACCATCATCATCCTCACCTTCACTGTAATCATCATCATCATCACTGCCATCATCATCTTCATCCACAACAACAGCATCATCATCACTTTAATCATCATCATTATTATTATTATACTTTGCTATTCTTCAGTTTCGGCTGCCATGGCAACTCGTGAGTCGGTTGGCAGCATGCGTCAATCTCCGAACGATCTGGTCCTGACAGATGTCAGCATAACTGACACTGGCATCTACACGTGCACCGCCACCAACAACAGAGGAACGACACATGCCACCGCCAACATACAAGTCGCCAGTAAGATAGTCTTTTGTTCTTCCTATTGTTCAGTGTTTAATCTAGGCATCTCTAGAAATAAGCTGATTCCAGTGCCACACAGCATATAATTTTTATACTCCCATCTGCTGTTATTTGCTATAATAGCGAAACAGCAGCAAAACTGGGTTGCTGAACTTCATAAAAAAATAAATTATAATGGTAATTATAATTATAATTGCTGAAATCTTAAACTGCTCTTTTTATATCAGCACTGGAATGATAGAGTAATTTTGTGAAATGGTGACAGCTTATGGTGCTACCATTGCAATGTAGAAACGCGAAAAGAAATTATATTATGAAATGGCGACTATTTTAGGATGCAAGAAAGCGATAGATGATCATTTACTTAATACTAAACATTAGAAGTCACATCTTACAAAAGCGTATCGTGGGGTGAGAATCATAAGGTCGTATCGTAATAGAAGTTATTCTTATGATACGACCTTATGATTCTCACCCCACGGTATTATCAGGCTGATGCGTAATTCATTATTGACAAAACAGAATAGGTGCAAGATGCGATAAAAACAAAATTAGCATAGTATTCAAAATCTAAGATAGGTCAATTACAATTATTATAAGTAACTTTGCCAGAATTATGTAGATTTGACTCGATGTTTTCGAGCAGTATTAATAATCTCTGAGCCGCAGTTTTAATGAATATGCATGATGTTGATCTGAGAGGCCCAGGCCTAAAAAAAATGTTGTGTTTCCGGTAACAGAGCTAAAAAAATTGGGTAGGTAGGTCGGAAAATACTTTTATTTTGGTAAAATATTTTTATGCAGTGACTATCCGAAAAAGTATACCCCACTAGTCTTTTTTGCACGCTGCAACAAAGTACATGTACGTGTTCTAAGCAAGTATAAACTGCCTATTTCCTGACTGTCTGCACCTAAAACTGCTTTAGAAACAGTCCTATTAATTTCATTTTGTTGACGTCTTTTCTGTTATGTCAATACAAATGTTTTTAAAAAAACGTTTTAAAATTAAAAAAAGTCAAAAAAAATTTCAAAACAAAAATTTTTTTAATAAAATTTTTTTACAAAAATATTTGGGTCGCGGCCGTAAAAATGGGTCGGTCGGGTTACCGGAAACACAACAATTTTTTTACGCCACATTTGATAAATATTAAAATTGATTTGCAACAGAGTTTCATGAATATTAATGAATCCTTGTTCTTGAGTGAGTGAAAAGAAGTTCGACTTCGGGCAATGGCGTTTAGCCGCAGTTGACGAACATATGCAGCTATTTGACAACGTTTTAAAGGTGTCTAGCGATGTCGTTTTGTTTATTTATTTATTTATTTATTAAAGAAGTTTAAAGACGTCTTATGGCTGCTATATTAAAAATGAATCTTGACGTCTTTAAAATGAAATAATTATATAACATTATATAACAGTTGTCTTTAAAATGAAATAATTATATAACATTATATAGCAGTTCATCAGTTTATCGTTTCATTTCTTTACTGTTGATTTTTCATATTTCAATGAACAGTTTATTGTTTTAGAAGCAAGGCATATATACATAAAATATGTACATAATTATCAAACCATTTACAAATCGTCTGAACTTCTGAAGTGCTCATTGTCTTCTTAAGTGGCCATAAAGGCTCTTATGCTGACCATTAGATTTCTTTTGTGGTCATTAAGACTATTTTCATTTGGCCATAAAATCTCTTTTAGTGGTCATTACGACTCTAAATAAGAAAATTTACATAAATGTTTAACACAAACATATACATTTACATTTTATCTGCTGTTGAGTGATATTATTTTGCCACCAAGGATTTTTATCCAACCTTGAGGAAATTGCCCAGTCGAGTTTTCCATTCTAACTCTGACCCGAAAACACATGTAAAGCAACTTTAATTTGAATGTTTCTAATAAAAGAATTGGGAATTCATTGGCTGATAAATGTGAAATAGCATCAACTTAAAAATATAATGTTATTAATGCCTGCTGTTGACAGATTGAAATAATTTTGCAGTAATACGCCAATGAAGCAACGTTTAGCCGCTGTTGACGATTATATATAATGTCGTGTTAACTCGTTTTAAAGGTGTCTAGCGATGACATTTTCCATTTTGTATTTAACGACCTTTGTGGCAACCATTGTCTTTGACGTCCAACTTGCCTTAACTCCATGGATGCATGGATGAATGGATGGATGGACGGATAGATGGATGGACGGATGGATGGATAGATGGACGGATGGATGGATAGATGGATGGATGGATGGATAGATGGACGGATGGATAGATAGATGGATGGACGGACGGACGGATAGATGGATGGATGGATGGATAGATCCATTGTTTAACGACAGATGATGGCAAAAAGGCAGTGACCGTCGACAGAAATTTATTTTTTAATTTTACTGGGCATGCAACTTCGTAGATCAGAGGTTTCACCTACAGTGGGTCATGACTCGCAACGGGGTTGGTCGCCCTGTGGTTTACTGAGATCGACTGGAACTGCCAGAAATCGTTTAGAAGAACTTGGCACAGCGTAATGCCTGCTGCTTCATAGAAATAAACGAATAAGACACACATGCATAAATGGATGGATAGCATGACATACATGTATCAAGATCTATCTTTTTTAAACGATCTTATGCCTTCCATTAGTTTGCTGAGCCTAAGTACAACACCTCTTCCTTCGGCCTCGACTGAACTATGGCGCTATAGAAATGACGGATGCTCTTGGCTCCATTCGCACGAACTGCAACTTATCCTATTTTTATAAACCTAATCTTTATCTAATCTTATTTTCCAATACTTACTTGTAGCATTGTCCTAATTTTCAATAAATCATTTTAGTCTAGTCCTATTTTCCAAACCACCAAGTATTAACCTTTTTCTGTTTTTCTCAACCCAATTTCAGTTCGTACACGAATCGTCACCCCGCCCCACGACACGACGGTGCGTCGAGGATCCGACGTCATGCTGACATGCGGTGTCGTCAGCGACACTCTCTTCGCAGTGTCATGGCAGTGGTCGTTCAACGGCGTCATGCTTGACATGACAGATGTCCGACACCGACAGCGAATGCCAGATGGCAGTCTACACATTCGATCGGCGGATGGCAGTGACATCGGAGTCTATGTCTGTCAAGTCATGTCGGTCGGAGGCAATGACTCTGCCAACGCTCGACTCAATGTCGTCGGTTCGTCTTCTAATCTAATCTAATCATAACCTTAATCTAATCTTGTCTTACCCTGTCTTGATTGTCTGTCTGTCTATCTGCCTGTCTTCTGTCTGTCGAGGAATTTATAAAATCCCCGTTCAAGGTAAATATTCAGAGGTGCTCCCAGCCCAGTCGTGGCCAAAGAGGAAGAAGATCTTGTGTAGTTTATAAAAGAGTGAGGCAAGTCTTGTGGAAGCGAACACTGGCCAATGGGTGGTAGGCTATTCCAAACAGACGAATCCACAATCTCTACAACCCTATTCTAATCTAATCTTATATTAATCTAATCTAATATTATATTAATCTAATCTAATGCAATTTGTCAGTACAAGTCCTCACAGGCAGCTCAACTCAACATCAGTTTCTAATCTAATCTAATCTGGTTTTATACAACTCAGTCACAAGTAGCTTCTTATTTAAAAGGTCTGTATGGAAAATTAAAAACATTATGAGGTCTGTATGGCATGATTGATTGACGGATTGATTGTCTCGATTTATTGACTGAACAGTTGTTTAATTGATTGACTCTGGACATTATTTTCGTAGTGCTAGTCCCTAAACTTGAAAAAGTAGGAGGTGTTACTTATTTTACTTTTTATGACACGACACTGTTAAACGGCAACTACCACTGAGGATATTGTTGGAATTGTTGTCTTCTCATAGAGTTGCCTCATCCACCAACTTTGATGAGCGCTCGACTCAACGATAATTCAGAAACATCGGTCGATCTGCGATGGTCAGCGCCTGCTTTTAATGGAAACAGCGACATACGGAAGTTCATCATTTACTCGAAAATGTTGAATACAGGTTGGGATTCTTTTATAACATATATATTATGGTATATGCAAAGTCTGCAAACCTCATCATTACAATCGTCGTTGTTGTTGTTGTTGTTGTCGTCGTCGTCATCATCATCAACACTGTTATTAAAAGTCTTACAAGTCATCCAAGGAACTTAGAGGGGTTTGTCTGTTGGAAATTGATTTTTTTTAGAAATGTTTGCATTTGTAACATAGTTTGAACATCGTTTAAAGGTGTGCAAGATGGATAAGGATAGAATGACTATAATTAATACTGTGATTTATGTATTTATTTTATTTTTATTTTTTATCATGGGGCAAGTATATTTTTTCATAAATCCAACAAACTCATATTAAATGCTCCTGAATAATTGAATGTATTTATTTTCAATATTTTTGTAAGTCGTCGTTCATTTGTGGAATATTCTATCTCCTGATTCTTCGGAAATCTTCCAATCCAGGATGCCTAAAATATCATCATCATGATGATCATGTTGCATCATCATCATCATCATCATCATCATCATCATCATTATAATCATCATCATTATGCATTTATTAGTCACAACTATCTATTGACTTTCCACAGTACAATGCATCTAAAGACAAGACTTGAAAAGGTCTTCTTCATTCAAATCTCAAATGATAAGGCAAACCATTTCAGCATCAAACGCTCCACTTATCTTGCTGCGTAGTTGAATAATTAATTAATTAATTAATTACGTCAATTACATTCTGCACTTGTTGCTTTTTCCATCATCAACAGATGGCAACGAATCGCGATCCATGGGATCAGAGGTCGGAGAAGATTGGAAATCGATCGGATTCGTTGGTGGAAAAGACTCGACGGAATACACGCTTCATCAGTTGCGTCCTTCACAGTCTTACCAGTTCCGTGTGAGCGCGACGAACGAAGTGGGAGAGGGACGACCAAGTGTTTCCACCGCTCCACTTGTCATTCCAATGCAAGGTCTCTCTTTCTCTCTCTCTGTCTTCCGATGGAGTCAGTTTTATGTTGTTGTTGTTGTTGTTGTTGTTGTTGTGGAATATTCACTATTCTTGTTTTGTTGGTATTTACTGTTGTTTATTGGTGTTGGTTTGTTGCTTATTGCTGGTGTTGCTATATTGTTGCTGTTAGTGTTAACGTTATTATTTGTTAGTGTTGTTATTTATAGTGTCTGTTTTAACGTTTTTTTATAGTGTTAGCAGTGTTTATTTGTTATTGCTATTATTTATGGTGTTAGTGTTAACATTGTTGTTGTTGTTGTGGAATATTCACTATTCTTGTTTTGTTGTTATTTGCTGTTGTTTATTGATGTTGGTTTGTTGCTTATTGCTGGTGTTGCTATATTGATGCTGTTAATGTTGTTATTTGTTAGTGTTGTTATTTATAGTGTCTGTTTTAGCGTTTTGTTTGTTTGTTAGTGTTAACAGTGTCTATTTGTTATTGCTATTATTTATGGTGTTGGTGTTAACATTGTTGTTTTGTTATTGTTGTTAATTTATTGCGTTAGTGTTAAAGGGATTATTTATGAGCATACTATTGGTATTATTTTTGGCATTGGTGTTATTATTTTTGTAGTTATTGTTGTTTATGTTGTCACTAGTTATTGTGTGAATGGTATTTCTTCAATTCTGTTATCTTTAGTGTTGTCGTTGTTCTAATTTGATGTTGCTATTTTGTTGCTAGTTTTAGTGTTGTTATTGTTATGGTTGTTATTACTTTCGTATCATTTAATTTATTCATTATTTTGAATGCAATGTGTTATCCTATTTTTAAAGATCTTTGCATATTATGGCATCTTGGCCGCTGGACCACTGTCAGTTCCCACATTATGACGATATATTGTGATTGGAAGAACCATGATGATACAGTCGACCTTGTTTCAAGATTGCAGTAACTCTATCTGCATGTACTTGTAAATGTAATGGAACATTTATTTATATAGCGCCGCTAAGAATCAGCATCTCTCTCTCTCTCGTCCTGGGTTAGTGAGTTTTATAAAACTTAATTAGTTTTAGGGAATCGTGGCTATTTATAACATTTGTATGAACATTCTTTGAAGGTGTCCAATATGAATGGGATCTAATGATTCCTAGCATTGAACGATATTTACCATGTGCTAGGTTTATCAATACAATTTGAATTTTTTGTTTCTAAGTAAGTAAGAATATTCTTTATCGGACTACTAGAAAATGCACAGTAGTTTACAGAATAAATGAATTATAGAAATATTAAATTTCATGTAAAGTAATACAACATTCTCATAATAAACCTTCTTTAGGCAAAGGTATCAACTGTAGGTAGTGTAAGATCTTGCAACCTGAGTTGAGTACTGTATGAAGTGACCTTATGGGGAGAGAGTGGAGGTTGTGAAGAATTATACTTCATATTTCATAATTTGAACATGTCACACAATTACTCGTACTAGGACTTTAATTAGGATTTTAATTGGGATTTTGATTCGTTCAAAAATAGTTTTTATTACTGTTTTTATCAAGTTTAAATATATCTCATTTCCATCTTCATTGTCCAAATTTCCAGCTCCGAGCAGTCCTCCTCGTGGCGTGGTCGGCAGTCCTCGCTCCAACTCCTCGATCATCCTCCACTGGCAACCCCCCGAGAAGCTGCACTGGAACGGACCTCTCCTCGGCTACCAGATCAGCCACAAACCGGCCGGATACCCAGACAGCACGCTCAAGTTCGACAACGTCTCCGATCCATCGAAACTCTTCTCGGAAATCGGTCACCTCGAACCTTTCCAGGAGTACGACATTGCAATCGCTGCGTACAACTCGAAGGGCGTCGGAGTCTTCAGTGCGTACACGAGGGTTCGTACGCAGGAAGGACGACCAGTGGCTCCACCTACCGATGTCGAAGCCGTCCCGCTCAATTCAACGTCGTTGCGGGTGTCTTGGACGGCCCCTCACCAGCGATACATCAATGGCATCAACCAAGGTTATAAGGTCATCGTGACGTGTGACGATGATGCGACGGAAGTCATTCACGTCGTCATGTCAAACACGTCGAATATGATTGGACGACAGAACGGTCATGTGACCGGGCTGAGGAAGTTCGCAAAGTATTCGGTCAGCGTTTTGTGTTTTACGTCGAAAGGAGACGGACCGAGAAGTCGGACGATTGCGACACAGACGCTCGAGGATGGTAAGTGTAAAGTGTAAAGTAAGTAAGTGTAAAGTGTAAAGTAAGTAAGTGTAAAGTCAGTGTGAAGTCAGTGTGAAGTCAGTGTAAAGTCAGTGTAAAGTAAGTAAATGTAAAGTAAATATAAGTCATTATATTTAAAGTAAGTGTAAAGTAAGTAAATGTAAAGTCAGGGTAAAGTCAGTGTAAGCGTAAAGTAAACTGTATAAGTGTAAAGTAAGTAAGTGTAAAGTAAGTAAGTGTAAAGTAAGTGTGAAGTAAGTGTAAGGTGTACGAGTGTGTTTGTACGTTGAAGGGGTTTTTGAATGGGGCAAAAAATCAAACCGATGCAGTATTATTATAGTCGTAGGTTAATTGCTTAATTGCATCAGTTCTATTTTGCTTTTTGTTCGTCAATTAATGTTCTATTGTGCCGCTTTTTGCCACTGCTTCTAGTTAGTCGTTATGGATATTGTAAAGGCCTTTGATACAGTTGCCTAACTTCCATAGGTAAATAGCTGTGTGTAATGAATAAGATTTACTGATATTCACTGAGCTATAATTCTTGTTTCAGTTCCTGACCAAGTAGGCTCTCTGATGGTGAGCAGTAAGATCGATACTCACATTGATGTCTCATGGACACCGCCTCACAGTCCAAACGGTCTCATCACAGGTAGGCTACTCTGAACTCTTTGGCTATAGTCGCTGATCTAAGTGCACTGACTACGGCTGCACACAATCACCTATTTTATCGTTGTTGAGGAGGGGCTGCTACAAGATCTGTGGTCTTCTACAATGTTTGGTGATTGTTCCCTCTTCTATGTGTCAAGACATGAAACAGCATCACAAGCATTTGGAAATGGAAGGCAAAAGACCCAAATGGAAATGAATTGCAGTGAAGTGTACAAGTATTGCACAATGCATATACACTTGTCTTCTTCTTCTTCTTCTTTATCCGTGGGCTAACAGCCCGTAGGTGCCACTGCACACTTGACCACTGTTCTCCATACTTCTCTGTCCTGTGCCTGATGTGTCAGTTCCTGTGCATTCATCCCACACCATTCTTCATTGTCCTGCAACCATTATATACACTTGTAATCACCATGAATTACAGCTATAGTGCTCTTTGTCAATGGTATACACCTTTGTAATCACCATAGGTTGCAGTAAATTTTGCACTTTCACAGTATACCATTGTAATTGATTACATACTGGTGACCTTTGTTGACAGGTTACGTGGTCAGGTGTCGCTTGGCTGATGAGTCTGATTGGATGTTGAGTGTTGACCTGCCTTCCACCGCCAACAACTATACTGTCACTGGACTGGTTGCACGTACTGCTTACCATGTTGATGTGGCAGCCAGGACACGCGTTGGGGTCGGGGAATCGTATCTGGTTGCCGTGGAGACTGGAGTTGCTCCAGGTGAGTTGCCATGGATTTCAGAATGTCTGTGACACCGTTGCCATGTTACATGTAGTCTCGGAACTGACAAGTTTTTATGGATTTCGGAAAGTCTTTTCGCATACTTACTAATTCTGTCTAGTCATGGAGTTTTAGCAAGCCTGTGAAACAGGCACCTAAAGGTTTTGACTATATTTCATGGATATCAGAGAGGCCTGGATTTCTTTATGAATTTTTTTTGGTATTCTTTACAAATTTTTGTGTGAATTTCTTTGTGAATTTCTTTGTGAGTTTCTTTATAAATTTCTTTTGAATTTCTTTATCAATTTCTGTATGGATTTCTTTGTGAATTTATTTACGGATTTCTCTATGGATTTCTATATAAATATCTGTCTGGATTTCTTTATGGATTTCTTTGTGGATTTCAGAGATACCTGAGGCGCCACTTTCAGTCGTCGTCATCTCAATCGATTCAACATCCGTTCAACTCCAAGTGACTCCAAGTGTCTCCGATCACAGTTCGATCAATCATTGGATCGTTGAAGCTGAACAACGTCAGTTCCACTCGAACATTCCACCACAGTGGAAGGAGTTTTCCACGTCTCCAGGCTCCACTTCCACTCTTGTGTTGGCGAGTGGTTTGCAGCCGGACACCGAATATCGCGTCAGGGTCTCCGCGGAAAACGTGGCCGGTCGTAGCACTGCAAGTGAGCCATCCGACTGGTTCCGAACTGCATCCACCGCTCCGTCCTTTCCACCGGAGAAGATGTTTGTCCGACCGTTGAATGCGACGGCGATTGTGGCGACATGGACGGTACGTGGTTTTGTGTGATGTGGGACATGGTTGCTTAGTGGTTAGAGTGGTTGCCTTGTAATGTTGAGGGTACGGGTTCGATCTCCACTTTAACTGAGATGGTTGACCTTGTATTGACCTTGAGACTCAAGTCCTTTATTCACAGTCGGTGTAGGCATGGGAGCGAGTGACGGACGGAGGGAGAGGGGACGGACGGACAGATGGAAGGAGGTAGGGATGGATAGAGGAAGAGAGCGAATGAGGCGAAGTGAGGGTGGGGAAGTAGGGCATTGGTCGTGAATGGGGAAAATCCTAAAATTCCCGGGAAAGCCTGGGTACCCCAGCCCAGCTGGTTAATAATGATTAGAAACATTACTTGCTACTGCTTTATTATAATACTAGCTGGGGTACCCATAGACTCCCTTCCCCTCCTTGCCTCCCTCCGTCCCTCTCCCTCTTTTTAGACACCTTTGATTGGCTGTTGTACAACACAAAAATTATTGTTTTCATTGCGCTGACTTCTATTGTATGAGTGAAGATCGAGGATGCGCTACTTTATAATATAGTGTTGATAAAGTGCCATTAAAAGGTGTCTAACTTAATCATATTATTTCGGATGATGACTTTATTAGACTCGTGTAAATAAATCTTCTATGGACATCCTTCACTATAGTAATTATTGTAGCACCAAGTCTTGTTGCAGTTTCTAACTATTTGTAACTATGATCTATCATGTGCTCAGTGTGAGACCTTATGTGAGCATGGGTATGATGGGTCATGTGTTATCATAATCATGTTGGATCATGTGTTATCATAATCATGATGGATCATGTGTTGTCATAATCATGATGGATCACGTGTTATCATAATCATGATGGATCATGTGTTATCATAACCATGTTGGATCATGTGTTATCATATTCATGATGGATCACGTGTTATCATAATCATGATGGATCATGTGTTATCATAATCATGTTGGATCATGTGTTATCATATTCATGATGGATCACGTGTTATCATAATCATGATGGATCATGTGTTATCATAATCATGTTGGATCATGTGTTATCATATTCATGATAGATCACGTGTTATCATATTCATGATGGATCGTATAATTATGATCGAGCTGATGTGACAGATTGTGTATGGCCATGCATTTGATGTATAATGTCTGATCATATAGTGATTAATCATTTTACGTCCGTTTATCTCTTATTCAATCTGACATTAATGCTGCTGCTGCTCATCTGATTGCTTTGGGTCGTTTAGTAGATCGCCGGCCTTTTAATAAAAGAAAATACGCTAATGACTGATGTTATAACATTAATTGTAAACCAATTAAAGGTGTCTATCAGTTGCACATTTCATTTTCAATGTTTTATTGCACGACTTCTTAAATACTCTCATATACATATATCATCGTTTATGGTCAATCAACTGCGCTGGCTTCCTCTCTCTGCCCGCATCCAATTTAAAGTCCTTGCTTTGGTCATCAAGTCGAGGTTGGGTCTTGCGCCGAAGTATCTCCGGTATCTCATTCAATCTCCTCTTTCTGCATCTTCTCATCGACCTCTCTGTTCTGTGGACAGGTCTGACTTGTTTGTCCTATGAGATATAGAAACACAATTGCTCAAACTTTATCCTTCACAATCATTGGACACTCGTTATGGAATACCGTTCCATCCACTCTACATGGGACTCTTTTTTCTGTATCACTATCTACATCTCTCTCTCTTCTTATGACTTATTTTTCTCTTAGTAGGGGTTATTGCACTGGGAGTGCTACTGAATGGCCACGACTGTGAGCAGCGCTATAGAAATGACTAATTGCATTGCATTAAGATCATATGTTGAATAATACAAACGTAATTGTGACTGATCTTATTTTGATCGCTGTACAAATAGCCTCTCGAAGAGTCGCAGTGGAATGGTCATGGCAGACGTTACTCCATCGAGTACTCGCCGTGCGAGTCTCTGGAAAAGGAGGAAGGACGTTTGAAGGTCAACACGGAAAACGAGGATGTGGTCAGCTTGACCATTGGTGGACTTGAGGAGTGGACAGACTACTGTGTCCAGCTGACCGCTTGTAACGAAAGAGGTTGTGCGGAAAATGGTGTTACCACCGCAACAGTCAAAACTCTTGAATCAGGTAAATGTTGCTTTTTTTTAATTGTTGATCGATTGTGTTGTTGGTTGATTGATTGATTGAAAACTGTTGTAGGTTGATTGAAAATATTATTATTGATTGATTGAAAAATGTCATCGGTTGATTGAAAACCGTTGTCGATTTATTGATTTATTGAAAAACTGTTATCAATTGACTAGTATTGATTGATTGATCAAACAACTTTTGTAGGTTGATTGAAAATTATTATTGATTGATGGTAAACTGTCATCAGTTGATTGAAAAACTGCTGTGGATTGACTGAAAGAATTATTTTTCATTGATTGTAGAATATAATGGATTAATTTAGAAAGAACTATTTTGGATTGATTAAGAAACTGTTTTCAATTGATTGAATAGTTATTATTAATTGATTGAAGACTGTTATCAATTGATTGAATGAAGACTTGTATCGATTGATTAAGAAACTATTATCGATAGAAAAACTATTCTTGATTGATTGTAGTGCCCTCTAGTGGACCGGTCAATGTCTCTGTGGTGACAGTAAACAGCACAGCAATCCACGTCAGCTGGTCTGATGTTCCAGATGTCCATAGCAACGGTCGGATTCTTGGATACAAGGTAGATTTGCGTGCAGTTGACATCTTAAGAAGTCATTGATAGGAGAAGCATATTTGTATTGCAGAGATTTGTAAAAGACTTCTTACATGACATTTACTGGTTCTTGCATTATTGTCCTCTCATGACTTTTGTATATTTGTTTTCTTTACGCTAAATATTGTTCTCTAGTTTACTTTTCCATAAGTTACCATCCTTCTATGATATTTTTAAATTACCTCTCTTTATATCATCATTACCTATTAGACTATTTACATTGCCATTCTAAACTACATGACCATTTCCTGAATTACATTATTATTTCCTTGATTACATTACATGTATATTCCCTAAATTACATTATCATTCCTTGAATTACATCATCACTCCCTAAATTACATTATCATTCCTTAAATTACATTATCATTCCTTTAATTACATTATCATTCCTTAAATTACATTATCATTCCTTAAATTACATTATCATTTCTTAAATTACTTTATCATTCCTTAAATTACTTTATCATTCCTTAAATTACATTATCATTCCTTAAATTACATTATCATTCCTTTAATTACATTATCATTCCTTAAATTACATTATCATTCCTTAAATTACATTATCATTCCTTAAATTACTTTATCATTCCTTAAATTACTTTATCATTCCTTAAATTACATTATCATTCCTTAAATTACATTATCATTCCTTAAATTACTTTATCATTCCTTAAATTACTTTATCATTCCTTAAATTACATTATCATTCCTTAAATTACATTATCATTCCTTGAATTACATTATCATTCCCTTAATTACACTATCACTACCTAAAGTACATTACCATTCCTAAATTACATTATCATCCCCTAGCTTACATTATCATTCCCTAAAATTCCTAAATTACCTTTTTTTACGATACTTCCCTAACTGTCGATGCGTCGGACTCTGTCGAGACTGTTGAGACTTCCAAGTCGCAAGAGAAGTCGGTTCTTCTGACAGCGTTGGAGAAGTTATTATTATTATCATTGTCGCTTTTGTCATAATAGATGGACTTTAAAGTAGCTACTATTGTTGGATTAATTTTTTTTGCTCTAAGGTACATTACTGCATCATTATTTACCTTTCTGTACATTCCTTGTTATAACAGATCTTCTATCGATCGACTGTCGATGTGTCGGACTCTGTTGAGACTGTTGAGACTTCCAAGTCACATGAGAAGTCGGTTGTACTGACAGCGTTGGAGAAGTTCACTTGGTATCAGATAGGAGTCGCAGCATTCACTCGTTCTGGAGTCGGTCTGACCAGTTCTCCTCTCGTCTCCTCACAGACTTCAGAAGATCGTACGAACTTTCACCTTACAACTTCTTCCATTCTGGCACATGATGCCCTACGACATCTTATTATTCATATTATTATTCTTGTTGTTGTTTTCGTCACAATAGATGAACTTTAAAGTAGGACTTTGTTGGATTATTATTTTTTATCTATATTTTGCCTGAGGTACTTCATTTCCCCAGGAATTTTGAGAATATTAATTTTTCTGGAATAAACGTCAGTTGGGTCAGACCTCGTCTTGATGATTATTATTATTATCTATTCTTTTTTTTTTAAATTTCAGATAAACATGATACTCGTGGACTTCGACACTAACCATAAAAGCAGATTTGTCTGGAATGAACCCTATTCGTTATTATAATTTTTTAAATTTTTATCATTATCATCATCATTGATTTGTGTCTGTCATGTGACAATGACGTAACAATGACGTCATTTCTTTCCAGTGCCTGCTGCTCCATCTGGCGTCTACTTTCCAGAAGTGTCTGAGTCTTCCGTCCGCATTGCATGGTCTCCTCCATCTCAACCGAATGGAATTGTCTCTGGATATCGCGTCGCATACGGACGGAAGGATCGCAGTCAAAGTGGAAGCAACGTTCTTCCGGTTGTCGTTGATGAGTCGTTGGGAAGAGAGCGGACGGATTATCTGGTGAAGGATCTGGATGAGGACGTGTTCTACGTGTTTGCGGTTGCTGCTCAGTCGAGGAACGGATGGGGAGAGTCAGCGGACGTGGAGGTGTTCACAACATCGTCATTGAGAAGTGAGCATGATTGGGGTGGGCGGTGTTTGGGTGGATTCGCATTGGATGGGTGGGTGGGCGGGTGGATGGATGGATGAATAGATATGTGGGTTGGTGTGTGGATGTATGGATGGGTTGGTTGGGGAGGGATGGATGAATGAATGGATAGATGTGTGGTTTTGGGTGGATGGATGGATGTGGGTTGGAATGCGTGTGTGATGGACATTAGATGAGTGGGTGGGCGGATGAATGGATGGACGGACGGACGGATGGATACTTAGGTGGTTGGAAACATGGTAGGCTGTTTGATTGTTATTGTCTGGTTGACTACTAATCTAATTAATTGTTATTTATCGATTATGTGACTAATGAATTCATTTTCTTTTCCCTTTCCAGCTGTTCCTGATCGTCCACTTCGTCCTTCGATTGTCCAATCTGACATTGGCAGTCGTTGGGTTGTCATTGGCGGATTGACCTCTGACTCGTGGCAGAGTGGCAGTGGCGGAGGAGGTAGACCCGCTCCCATTCGCAACTACACTGTTCAGGTTCAGCTGAATGAAGGAAGATTTCTTACGTTAGCTGAACACATTGCACGCAATGCCACGGAATATAACATCACTGGGTAAGTGGTATTCGTTCTTCTGTCAGTCAGATAGTCAGTCACACAGTCAAGCAATCAATAAGTAAGTCAGTCGGTCAGTCATTTAGGCAGTTAGTCAGTCGGTTAGTAGTAAGCACAGGCAGTTATGTTGGTGAGTCAGTTGGTGAACAAATGATTAGTTGACTATTTTGTGATTGATTGATTTCATTAATTGCTTGATTGATTGATTGATTGATTGATTATTTTGTAGATTGATTTGATTTGCTTGCTTATTGATTTATTGATTGATTTATTTATTGTTTGGTTGATTGATTTATTGGTTGATTGGTTTGTTGGTTGATTCAATGATTTATTGATTGATCTGTTATTTGATTGATGTTTATGTTTTTTATCTGTAGACTGGTTCCGTGCAGTCGCTACGTGCTGCGATTGGCTGCATCGAACGACGTTGGTTTAAGTGAATTCAGTGAATCATCGGACGCAATTCAGACGCATCCAACTCATCCGGATCATCCGCCAACAGATGTCACCGTCATCCAACAGTCATCTACAACTGTACTTGTTAGATGGAAGGTGGGTACTAGCTTCATTCATGTCGTATGGCGGATTGGTAATAATTTATTACTTACTTGTTAGATGGAAGGTGGATAATGGATTCATACTTGTTGGCTTTATTCATTCATACATTCATTCATTCGTACATTCTATGGACTTATAAAGCCCAGCCATGGTAAAAAAAAGACTTGAGAGATTTATAACTGAGAAATCTTTGCGTTGTCTGGCAGTTAAGCGAGCCAGACGAACTAGGAGTTGCCCCTTCATAATAGAACAGTGTTTCTTAACCGGTGTTCGGCCGAACCCCTGGGGTTCGGTAAGCCAGTGCCAGGGGTTCGGCAGAGGTCCTCTGAAATATATACATATTCAGGGTCAGCGAGTGTGAGTGAAAAATAATTTGCTGTTTTATTTTTATTTTTCGACTTTTATTTAATAACAAAAGACACATTAAGATGCAATTGGGAGGGTTGGTACGGTTAGTCAACTGTTAGTAGTTCATTTACTGAATACATTAATTTTGTTCACATTTTGGTACAATATTTTCCCTTTTGTTCCCATTAGTTAAAAAAAATCATTGTTGAAATTTTAAGGGTTCGGTGAGTGGTCATGCATTTCTCTTGGGGTTCGGCTCCCTTGAAAAGGTTAAGAACCACTGTAATAGAAGGAAGAGGGCAATGCACTCCAGCGTCATTTTGTTTGATGCAAGGTAGGTCTTAATTTCATGCATGTTCGATTGAAGTTATTTGCTAACTCTAGACTTGTTGAATAAAAAGAAAAGATATCTAAGACCATTTGTATAATCCCATTACACAACTGAAGCCAAAGAAAGAGCTTTTGTTGATAAGGAAGTCAAAACCTCAGAAATAGAAACCTCTTTCTATTTCTCTATTTCTCTGTTTCACTGTTTCAGCCTCCAAATGACGATGGACTTTGGAACGGTGACAAGGTCGGTTACCGCGTCTTTTACCGTCAGCTTCCGATCGTCGACGACGATGCCGATAAAAGCGACGATAACGAAGATGCGTATTTGACGGTAACAACGGTCTATCCTCACTCGAACGTCGTACTGACCGACCTCGTGTCAAAGGTCATTGTTGAGGTGAAGGTCGCTGCGGTCAACCATGTCGGACATGGACCAACGTCCGATCCGGTTGATCTGTTCCTTCGTGAAGCAGGTGAGAGAATGAATTCAGGTGAATTGGTGAATTCACTTGATGTGAATTGTGAATTGTTGGATTAGTAATTTCTTTATTAAATCAGTAAAATTGAAATATCCAAAAATTAATTAAAATGTCCAAGGTGTCAATGACTGATGGAATGTTTATTCATACTTGTTGCGAGCAAGGTTCTAGAGCTAATGCTAAAGGAGCAGAAATTAAGAGTTTAGCTGAGAGTTTAGAAATAAGCCGTTGATGAAAGGAGATCGGCTCAATGTCAATTGTCCTGATTTCATTGAAAACATACATAAGCACACACATAGTACTCACACATACATGCATGCACATACCATCGTACATAAGTTCCAAACATGTACATTGTACATACATAAATGCCAAGCACGCATACGCATACGTGCGTAGACAAATAGTCACAGACAATGCTGCACTGATCTTTTGTCTCGTCTCCTTCTTAGCTCCATCTTTGGTTCCTGATGATCTGAGAGCGTCAGCCGTCAGTCCGACTTCCATCCATCTGATGTGGAAACGAATTAAACGACAGGAAGGAGAAGAAGACATGGAAGGAGAAGCGTATATGGGATACAAGGTTCTCTTTCAGCATCAGCATCATCATCACCAGTATTATCATCGTATTCATTTGCTGTAATTGACCCCCTCCACATGGAATGGCCTTCTCCCTCTTTTACGGGCTGGGCTCATGTCTGGGCTCCTATCTGCATCCTCTCACTCTCTCAAGAGGTTTCTTTTTAATAATAATAATAATAATAATATCTTTTCTTTATTGAAACGCCTGCAAGACGCACTGCGCTTTACATGTACAAGTTATGCAGTAATTTTAATTAAACTTAACTACCAACTGAGCAGACAGCTTTGCAATTACATGGCGCTAATAGCAGCCTACAAATCAAATCTGCCCAACGGGGGCTCGAACCTGCTACCTCTCACACTCTTGGCCAGTGTGTTAACCATTACTCTACCGGGCCCTCCCTAGGGCTTCTATGTTGAAATCGCCTCTGAATAGTCTACACTGCAAGTTGAGCTCTATAAACTTTTAGATACAATAATAATTATTAAGATACGATTTCTCGGTCTAGTGGGTATCATCAATAGCTCTTAAATACTAGAACAATTTTAAAACCGTATTGTTTGTAGGCGAATATTGACAAATATATATCGTTGATCATCAGCATTTGAAAGGTGTCTAACGAACACAATTTATTATCTTGTGTTACGTAGTAAGTTATGAGCGATGCTTTACCGCATGTTAATATTGCTATATTTGGTACCGTTTTAAAGGTGTCTAAGCAGGTCATTTTATTAATTAGTGTTTAGCGATCGGCGTTAAATAAATCTTTGAATACGATATAATACGATGTCAAACTCATTTCTTTTACGTGCAAAAATAACGTTGCATAGTGTCTGATATGTTCAGGTTTTCTTCTGGGTGTGTGGAAGGCGACAAGACATGACAAGAGTGAAGTCTTTGTCGTTGGCCGACAACCAGACACTTGTGTCTGATCTGAGAATGTACACGGACTATGCGTTTGTTGTGGCCGCATTTGGAAGCGGAGGATCCGGTCCAAACTCATCAGTTCCGGTCGTCGCTAGGACGTTAGATGGCCGTAAGTCTCAACTTTGACCTGCTCTACTTTGAATTGCATTGCATGCAAGATGACCTTCTGGTTGACCTATGAAAATATTGATTATCATTTGGCTGGTAATCACAAATGAGAATTAAGTCTCTTCTCTATCTGATGCAAAAATCGCATATATGTGCTTTAATGCATCATGTGGCATAAGATAGTTTGCAGAACAGCAGGCCAACTGTGCAGTTGGATTAAACAAACGCAAAAATCGATGATCATGTTTTTATGTAAAACATCATTTCTGGCTGATCTGGAAAGCGACAAATGATCCTTTCTTTCAGCCGAGGTCACTTAATATTGTTCAATTTTATTTTAATTTTACGGTGTTGATACTCTGTCAATAAGGGATGTCAATTTCCAAAACTGTTTTGTTTCATTTTGTTTCAGTGCCTGGCTGTCCGGAACATTTGACGATTATTATGACCTCTCAGTCATCCGTCAACCTGACCTGGAAGCCTCCGTCTGAACCAAATGGGGTCATCGAAGGTTACGAACTGACCTACTTCCAGGAAGCTCTTGTTGATGGTAAGTAGGGGAGGCCGGGGATGTTTGTAACGGGGTTGGGGGTTGTAGCAACAGATAAATGATGGGAACTGAAATTCAGGGAACCAGCATATACAGGTCAAAACTTATTCAAGAAATTTATTTGGAATTAGTTCTTTTTGTTTTGTGGCTGTCAGAAAAACTGATGATGGTGGGGGATGACATGGTAGTGGTGATGGTGTTGATAGTGTTGGTGTTCTTGGTGTTAACGGTGGTCATGGTGATGGTTGTCATGGTGATGAAGGTGTTGCATTGAAATGCAGGTGAGAGCAAGAGTGTTCACGTGCTGCTATCTGGTGAGAAGACGACATATCACGCACGTGATCTTACGCCTGAAACGAGTTACACGTTTCGTCTGAGTGCGAAGACGAGACACGGAGCAGGCGTCAAATCGGTGCAGACAATCACGATTGGACCTCAACCAGGTTTGTCTTTGTGTTCGTGTGTGTGTGTGTGTGTGTGTGTGTGTGTGTGTGTGTGTGTGTGTCTGCGTGTGTGTGTCCGTGTGTGTGTGTGTATGTCTGTGTGTGTGCGTGTGTCCGTGTATCCGTGTGTGTGTCCGTGTGCATGCATGCGTGCGTGTGTGTATCTTTATGTGTGGAAATTTATGTGGAGCCTTTAAAAGTATCTCACCAATCATTCAAATCATTCACTCAAGTTGATGCACACAATTGATCAAGTTCACCAATCAATCAATACAACGAAGCAATAATAAATCAGTAGCATACATTTTAAAAAGCATGGCACATTGGCAATGTTCTGGTTGGCACCTACTGGTCAGCCAATCAGTGAATCAAATGAGAGCAACCAACGAACCAAATAAATCTGTAACCCTTTTTTGTCATCACTCACTCATAGATAGACTTCAAGCCTGGGTGTGAATAAGCAAATAAATAAAATTAAAGTTATTAATTCATCAATCACGGAGACAAATAAATAACAAAAGATGTCGGCTATTTTGTTAAGGATCGCCAAATGCTCCTGATCGTCCAGAGTCGACTGAATCAGATCTTGGTCTCGTTGTGACGTGGAATGCTCCATTGGAGACTGGTTCCTCGCCTCTCTTATCCTACATCCTACAGTACAGACAGTATGATGGTCAGTAGCTATCTGCCTGCTATTCCTTGCTCCCTTATTCACTCACTACGAGGATTTACATAGCGCCCCTTTAAGGGTACTACTAAGGAGCGCTCCCAACCCAACATCAGCTGTTATTAGTAAAGAGTGGATGATGCTCTTGTTTACTTATTACTGTATCACCATTTTGAGATGTAAGGTTCAGGTAATGTGTAATAGTATAGGCTGCACACTGGTTTAGCTGCATCCTTATGAACTCCTCTGTAGCATAAAGATGAAGATATGATGATGATTCATATGCCTCCAAAGAAACTCATCAGAGACATACTTTGCAGGTTAAACAGTAGCTTGTGTGCCTCCAAATAAACTCATCAGAAACACAAGCGTCATGTAACGCACTTGTTTCATGCCTCTACACAAACCCTTTGGAATCATGATTATGATGCAAAATGAGCAAATAACACCTCAGATTGATAACCTGTTCTAACCTTTTAACTTGCTTGTGGCACTCATTTACCAATGAGCAATGATTGGAAAGCTGTTAAACCATGATTTTTTTAATGATTGTTTTCTTTCTGTGGTTTGATCGTTGCATAGGTGATCCGTTGTTAGCTGATTGGATGTCAGTGACAGTTCCTGCAGGTCAGTCCCTGCCAGGGTCACACGGGTCAAAGGTCACAATCAGTTCACAGCAGCTGATTCCTGGCGCCACCTATCAGTTCCGTTTGTTTGCAGTCAACAGCCAGGGAATCAGTGCATCGAGTCCTATGTCAGAACACTTCTATTCGGCAGGTTGGTTTGCATGAAAAACTTTCAAAAGTTTTGTCAAAATGCTAATACTTCTCTTCGATAAGGAGTTGTAGAGCAGAACCTACTTTTTTATTTTTTTTAAACGAGTTTTTGAAAATTTATTCCATTGTTTCTGGATGTTTTGTGACTATACGATCCAAACATTTTCTTTGCTGTTCAATTTGTTATTTGCAGGATTTCACGAGTTCTTTTAAATTAAATTTTGATCAACAGCCAGTGAATCAGTGTGTTGCATTTCTTGTGCACGATCATAACAGGTAAGTGTAATAACAGTTTTTCATAGAATGTTTTCAGATCCAAATGTCTGACTTTTTCGTTAATTATTGATCTGATGTTTTTTAGATTCTGTTGTTGCTTTTTTCGTTTACCAGCAGAGGTTGCTAGTCAGGCAGAGCCGACCGTCAAAGTGCCTTTCTACAAGCAATGGTGGTTTCTGTTGGCCATGGCCGTCGCTGGTCTCGCCATCGTTTTGACCGTAGTCGCCAGTCTGTGCATCACAGGACGCAGACGACGAGCAAAATCCATCCACAAAGGTGAAAGTCTCTTTGTTTACCAAGTCTTCCTATGTAGTTGTTAGCATGTGGGACTGCCAGTTGAGAAGTCAGTTTTTAAATCTCCACTCCAGGGAGAAATTCATAATTATGGTGATAAATGGTGTTTTTCTATGAAAAATCATGGTGATATATGCTGTTTTCTGTGAAAAATCACGAGGCTGAATGCTGCTATTTTTTCTTTAAAAACCATGGTGACAAGTGCTGTTTTTTTAAATGTCATGGTTACAACTGCTGTTTTTTTCTTTAAAAATCATGGTGGTAAAAATGTTTTTGTTTAAAAATCAATGTTGTAAATGCTGTTTTTGTATGAATTGATTGGTGCATTATGTAGATAAACCGAAGAAGAAGAAGAAGAAGCGAAACGGTGATGCGAAGACCGTACAGTTGCCAGTCATGTCTATCGACGATGAAACGGGATTTGCAACAATCGAACGACGTCACCCGCCATCTTCTTGGGGTGGACAGAAATATCCGAAAGCCAGCACCCTGCCACTCTACACAAGGTAAGAACCAATCAACAACCAATAAGAACCACTCTGTAGCGATTAAGAACTGCTCTATTTGAGACTATGCAAGGTTCGTAAGTGGTAGCAGCCTTTGTATTACCAATATATTGTATATGACCATCTGTAGAGCTGTAAAGCATTTCTCTCAGGAAATTTCCTTTATTTCTCAGCTTTTGTTAGAAAGTTCAGAACGTGGAGTTTGCTGAGCAGCGCTTTGCAGACTCGATGCATAGAATGTTTTTCCATGATTTAATCAACTTAATCGATATATTCGACAATAATATGTTTATGCAACTGAAAAGTCATTGATTCCCAAAACTACGTTTGAATGGTTTGGTATTGGTGTGAAAATAAATGGTATGGTATTGGTGTGAAAGTAAATGGTATGGTATTGGTGTGAAAGTAAATGGTATGGTATTGGTGTGAAAGTAAATGGTTTGGTATTGGTGTGAAAGTGCGTAAATGTTTTTGTTGCATGTGTTGTTTGTGTGTTTTGTTGTTGTTAGGGCTCCTCCGAGACCAAGTCCCGGAAGCATCATGTACGACACGGATCTCATCAGCCAACATGAAGACAGTGGAAACGTCTCAGACAAAGCGTCACAGGTCAACATCATCATCATTATCATCATCATCATTATCATCATCATCATCATCATTATCATCATCATCCTCCCATCTACTCTTCATCATCATCATCAGCCTCTTTATCCTTTTCATCTTTTCATTCTCTTTATATTTCTTCTCTTTATCTTTCTTCCTCTTCATCAACAGTTTTCACAGTAAGCACATATTCAATTATCCATCCATTGCTCATTTAAATCTCAACTAGCACCATAAGATCTTCTGAGGATTTACTTGAGCACTTGTCAGTGGGAGAATAAGGATCTAAGACAATTGTTTTGCAATTTTCTTTGTATGCTAAAAGGCAAAAGGTGCCCTTCCTTGTAGCTGCGTTATGGCGCCATATAAATTGTCGTAATTATTACTATTATTAAAAGATTTTATGCTCCACAACAGCAGACAATTAAATCATCATGCATATAGATTCAGTTTTTCTGCTGACTTGAGCCGATTTGAGATACAAAATAATAATGTAAGCATCACTACATTATAAATCATCATTGAAGTTAATAAATGTTTTTGTTTTTGCAATCATTGAATTCGATATATTTTTCTGTTTTGCAGAATGGTGACAGTGACGGTGAGGGAGAGAATCACTTGGCCGCATTCCTGCACAACGCTTCAAAACGACCGCAGAGTTTTTGTGCCACGCCTCTCGACGACAATCCCTACCCTCCTCCGTACACGGTCAGTCTCAACGGCGGACATTCGGTGATGCCAAAATATCAGACGATGCGACCCCCAAAGCTCTCATCCTTCGTATGATCATTGCTTGAGTTCGTGGTATATTTCGAAAGTTGGATTACGGTTCGTGGATGAAATCCAAATGTTGTCAAATCAAATGCAGCCTGCAAGTTTACGATTCAACTGAAAAATGTTTTCGCTGAAGATCTCGTGAGATGAAAGGGAATTTTAAACTTAATTTGTGCAGCTGAGATGGTGTTGTTTGAAGTTGGTGTTTTTACAAAGAGCACTCTGGCAAAAGGTCTGATTTTGTTTTATTGTGTGTGGCAGTTGGATTGTAGTAAAGCGACTGCAGCCTGAGAAGGAGAAAGTGTTAAGTCATTATATCAGTTTGATTTCAGATAGATCTGATTTTGCAGTGTCAGTGCACTGCCATAGGAAGTCAAGAGATCATGTTCATGCAAAAGTCACAAGATGACACTGCCACTAAGTGAACAGAAGATGGTAAGATGTAAGAGGAGTCACAAGAGATCATGGCACTTAAAGGTCACGAGATGACTGGAACGTGAAAATTTGGATTTAGCTATTCCATCAAAAAACCAGATTTGTGCAGAAGACATGAAGCAATTCAACAGTTGATGTACTTTCTGTGATGGGACCAGATGAACGCGGTTCACGAGAAATATGAACCTGACGGATCTGAGTTGTATTTAACCAATACAACATCTCGCATTCTGTGAACAGCTTTGCTGCATTGGACCA
Source organism: Lumbricus rubellus (assembly GCA_945859605.1). NCBI lineage: Eukaryota > Metazoa > Annelida > Clitellata > Crassiclitellata > Lumbricidae > Lumbricus > Lumbricus rubellus. The sequence continues at coordinate 39,487,624 of OX243819.1, forward strand.
TTGGCATGCGCTTTTGATGGGACCGAATTGATAGCCAAAAATGGCCGAGTTTTTGTAGTGTGTTCGTCAATCTGATAGAAATTTAGTCAAACGTTGAGTTAAGGCACAGACCACCGAGTATTTTTTACTTGCTGTCGTCCAATGTTGTGCTTGTGTTATTGGCAGATATATTTGAGAGGCATAGGCGCAATCACGTCCTAAAAGTTGGAGGGGACCATAATGAATCACGTCCTAAAAGTTGGGGGGGGACCAAAATAATAAAGTTAGGGGACCACTCAAAAGTTGGGGGGGACGCGTCCCGTGGGTCCCATAGGGTGGTTGCGCCTATGTTGAGAGGTGTGCAGAACTGATTCTTGTATAATAGTTGATGTTCTTATTACTGCTGGGACCGAAATATTGGCCAAAAATGGCCAAGTTTTTGTAGTGTGTTCGTTAATCTGATTTTTAACACGAGGTTGAAGAGATTCTTCATATTGAAGAATTCTTTGTTGTTGAATAGAAAATCCAACTATTCTTATAATGGCGTAAAATATTTTTACATCCTAAGAAATCCTCATATCACATTATTTAGTCATTATTATTATTATTCATATTATTATTATTTTATTATATGATCATCGTCGTTATTATTGCTGTTATTGATATTCTATTATTATTGTTCTGGCATGTTGTATGTAGTCATTTGTGTACAGCCAATAAAATAGGATTTAGGGGGAAATAGGAGGAGGAAGAAAGAGGTTTACGGTCAAAGTTGATGGCGGATTTGGACAAGTATATGCAGAGGACAAGAGGAGAAATAGAAGAAAATAATTGGGCAAGGTCCTTATGTTATGGAGGATGGTATGGGAGAAAATATTTTATATTTTTTGTAGTTCTCGCAAGTGTAGGATATGTAAGAAGTCAAGATTTGGAACTTTTGGGAAGTGGTTAAGGTATAAAAGAAGGTTGTGAGAAGCTTAGTAATGATAAACATTTCTGTAACGTGTGGCGTTTCGATGTAGATGTTTGTAACGTTTCGTAGGAAATGTGACGCTGGTTTTAGTTGACCCGTTGTCTTTTGCCTGGTCTGTGATAGACGACTGTAATCGACGATTTCTTAATTATGATATTTTTATTTGGTAAATTAATTATATTCGTTTCCACAAGGTGCTTCTTGTCTCGATTTCTGATGTTGTTGGGACTTGCTGCTTGTTCTTTTAAATGCTTTGCTTCAGCGTGTATCGATAATCGAAATGCTGTGTATATTTTCTGTGAGTTTGGCAATGAGTTTGGCTTGTAGTTGTGTGTTTAGAAGAGACGTTGCTGTAATCTGTTCATTGTTCACAGGACTATTGTAGAAAAAATCGATTTGAGTTTGTAAAATACATAGTTTTATGAGTTTGCACATCTCCTGTTTTGCTGCTGATCAATGGTAATCCTGTCCAGTTTTCCATAACTTTTCTGCTGTCTGTGTTGGAACAGTTTCAGGGACCAACCCATAATCTCCTTAAAATATGGTTGTGACTCTTCAATATTCACTTGCTTTGTTTAACTCTGGTACCTGCGTCTTGATTACAATTTACAATATTATTTTTCTTACATACATAACACAATCCTATATCTTGTGATCTGCCTTGTGCTGATCTACTACCTCTACCTGAATATTTATTTTACAATTATTGCATGCCCGACAATTTGTAAATAGTTTTGTGGCAAGTTGTCAGTCTGTTGTGAGTTACAATTGATGAAAGGCTTTCAGTACTTGCAGCCTTTTTATGCATGCTGAGTGCAAATGGTATGTAGTCTTATTTTTTCAGCCTTTTGCTACGTGCTTTGAATCCAGATGTATGTGCAAAACTTAAGTGCAAAGCTATGAGATTATCATTTATCAGTGCTTCTACACAAGTGCTGCATCAGGGTGACCAGTTTAAACATTGACCAAACGCTGTATATCAAATTGAGTCTGAAATTATTGCTCGATCTGACAAATAATTATTGTCCTCTCAGGTATATGAAAAATTCTTTGTGTGTTACAAAGACCTTTCCATATGGAGGCTTCATAGTTAAGTGTGTGGACCATGATCATAGGGCAAACCAGTTTATCTTGCCTGTCAACTGTTCTTACCTTAATTGCTGCTTCTTTATATTACACATCTTTTAGTAGCAATTGTAATTTTGTGTTCTATTGACTGTAAACTTACATGGCTTTTAGTGTAGGCCTACTGTTTTATCAGGCCTGCATGTTTTAAAATTATTATATGGCTAATGACACGAGCAGAATTGATCAGCAATAGACCTACGTCGTGGGTTCTATGGAATTGCTGTTGAATGTTGTTGTATGCCAATAGTGCAACTATTGTTTGAGACACATTATAGCTTACGGAAAATAACTATTGTCAGAATTTCTGAAAAAATCTTGCCCGTGGGCAATTTATTGTTTAGTGTTCTATTACTTACGCATTTTGACTTATTAGGTAAAACCGAGTTTTTTGTGTCAGAAATTATATCTGGTACAATAGAAGTGGGATTAATTATAAGAATTATTGCGTAAATAACAGTTGGAGTGATGAAAATAATTCCTGCTCCAATTGAACTTGGAATGATGAAACAATATTATAGTTTAAGTAGAATTTGAATTGAGGAAACTATTTTATATAGATAGTATAGGTGTAAGTTGGATCGATAGGCCTATTGCTGATGCTCATTGCCCAACCTACATGCTACAATGGCAATGGGTGAATAATTTCGGACTATAAAAAGGGCGGATCATCAGCTTCCCAACAGACTAGCAACATAAACTTTAGCAGTAAAGACATCTTACATATTGCTCATTTTATTGCACTTCTGGGGCCTATTTAGCTTTTACTAATAGGCTACGAAAGTTTCAAGGGAATCATTATAGGCTACCGGTATGCTTTGAACTTCGTATCGGGTTCATTCTGTAGTTTGCTACGGTCTCGTCTCCCAACTTATAGCCTATAAATTATTTTAACTAAGGAGGATGGATTCCAATTTGACCAGGGTCTATGACAACAGAGGCCGTTACCCTGGACAGAAATTTGCTCGGCATATTACAGCACTTACGAGCAAGTTACTAGACCAGTTATTTTAACTAACCGTACCGCGGAATTATATAGCAGCTGACAAAAAAACGTTTTAAAGGTGTTTTAAAACCGCTCAAAACAATAGACAGACACGTAGATGTTGACTACGTCATAAAAAATTATATGTATTAAACCTTGTCGCTGAAAATTGAGACGTAGCCTATGAGACGTATGAGGACGAAAGAGGTCAGAATGGAGTGTACGAATAAGAGATAGGCTAATCATCGAAAATAATATGATATTGGACTCGATATAATGAAGGAATTTTTAAAGGAGAGAGCCCGGCAACGTGTCCAATGACGCAATCTATATATATATATAAAAATGAAACTTTCCAATAGTTTGTGTAAAGTGTTCTCGAAACGTACCGCACAGATTGTTTTGAAAATTTCACAAAACCTTCCATTCCTATAAGAGAGTGTCCATTTTTCTTTTTATCCGAAAAAACGCAATATTTTCCACAAAAAGTGAAGTTGGCATTCCGCTCGACCGCCATTTGCAAATACACGTTGCCAGATTTCAGAAACGCCTTGACAGTGACTAAACATCAATGAGGTCACGTGCCGTGACGTCATAAGCGATTCGCATAGTAATTTTGCGGCCTATCAACATTCTTGGTTGAGGGAGGGGGAGGGGAGGGGGAGAGGGGAGGGGAGGAGGAGGGGGAGGGGAGGGGAGAGGGAGGGGGAAGGGGGTGGAGGGGGAGGGGGAAGGGGAGAGGATGGAGAGAGTCTTTTCTGCCACAGCAACGCGTGGCCGGGTACAGCTAGTTTCGCATAAGAATGTTACGGTATTGCTAAAGAGACAATTAAGATCGACATCCATGTGTTAATAATGTTGTCACCGTTTCCAAATTTATATAGAATATATTGATTACGTTGTGATGGTGTCCATAATAAGTCAGCTCAAAGTAATAATTCGATTTCCTCGTTGCTGTTTATAACGACAGTTACCTACTGCATGGTGTCACAACACATATGATTAGGCCCTATATATAGGCATATACGTCCTTCCTTTAGCCAACAAAAAATAAATAAATAAAAAATATTAAAAAATATTTAAAAACTACTGGTTTAGTACCTTGCTCATAAGTGCTGTAATATGCCGAGCAAATTTCTGTCCAGGGTAACGGCCTCTGTTGTCATAGACCCTGGTCAAATCGGATCCATCCATCCTTTAATTAGGCCTAGCTTACATTAAACGTCAGAAGTTTGGCTGCTGCGGAGGGAAATAATTGAGACAAGAGCCAGAAATTACAGAGTGTTGTCAGAAAAAATAATAAATCTTAGCCACCGTTATAACAATGTTTGTGGGGCGCGGTGGTGTAGTAGTGGCGTCATTGCCTTGGAGCCGGAAGGTTCGAGGTTCGATCGAATCCACCTCGCCACGTAAGTACCTTGGGCAAATCTTTCACTCACAATTGCTCAGCGCTTTGGCGTGAAACTTCTATGCAGTGTCCGCTCCGCATTCGGGAGCGCCTCTGAGTAGAGAGCTTGAACGGGCGCTATTACAGGTGCACGTGCAAACAAATCTTATTCTCTGAACCGTAGGCCTACGTGGCAAGTATTAGGCTATACGTGAGGTGGGACGGACTACAATAATTATTCACTGATTATTTTATTTATTAAGTTTGCGCTGGTTTAATAAGTGTGTGCGTCGACACGCTATATCCATCAACCATCGGGGCTTACAAGATAATATTATTAGTCTTTGTTCTAAAAATAGACTGCTTCGAATCTATGGCCTACCTTTAAGCTCGGCTGGAGCGCTTTGGCCTAAAGTGTTGCGATTTATGCTTGGCTGATTTAAAAACAAGACGGTCGAATTGAAATCGAACTTAGCGAAAATGTTATGTAAAGAAATACGCATTGACTAATTGCATTGGATTGTTTAAAAAGGAATACTTTAGATCGTCGTACACCAACAAACATCGCGGCGGCGGTGGCTACCTGATCTCAGGTGTGTTGATCATCTCTACCTGTGATTGCCTCGTCGTCGTTGACCGACTTAACTGCAGGCAAGACGCACGTTCAATCGTTCATGTTTTCTCGTTGATGATTTTGTAGCACGAAATCGTGCGCTATATGAATTGCAGTTCAATTGCAAACGGTTGTCAAGGAGATCTGTGCTATAATATTTGTGATAGTTTTCGTTCTAATGAATGGCATCGGCAATACGTTACAGGGTGGCCTATACCGTATACGCGGGTAGCCCATAGGCCTACAGAGTGTACTGACCTTACAAATAGGCCTATTTATGTTTAGGAGGCCTAAACGGTAAAATGACCTGCAGACAGGCCTAGGCAACGGTAGCGTGCTTCTAATATGGCAAGCAGTCCGTAGGCCTACAGCCCTGATGCCAAGTGCCAACCAAACCCATGCAGCTCGGCCTATTAAATGAAGTGGGCCAAGTGGCGCCATATAAATGTACGATTACAATTACGCATTCCCTTCGCCACTGTTTGTAGGCTACACTATGATTGATGTGCATATAAGTAGACCTATGTTCGTACGGACCGTGGTATTAAACCATTGATTCAAATCTGTGAAAGAAGACTGTATTGGGCCTGTCAGAAGTCTAACCGCGTCCTCGGCACGCTCTACTACACAGCGTGTGTGACGATAGGTCAGGTCAGAGCCTTCTATTATAGAAGGCTCTGGGTCAGGTTGGGTTTAGTTCGTTTCCATGATAGAGGGTCAAAGTACAAAGGTCATCTGGAGAGTTGACTTGATGGTCACATCACAGCTGCGGTGTATTGAAGCGTGCGTATCGTAATCGTAATCATGAATTTATATAGCGCCAGTCCAAGAGAAATTCCTCAGAGGCGCTTCAGACCTAGCTGACAGCACCAAATCACAATCAAAGAGAATGATTTTCAAATAATTGCGGGAAAGGAGCATAGAAAGACAAGACGTTCATTACTTAGACTGGCAGGTATAATTATCTTATTCCAAAAAGATGGACTGACCATAGCGACGCTTCAAAGGAGCACTATGGAAGTTCGAGCCATATAGGAACAACCAGTTGTTCACCTTGCGTTGCATGCAGAATCGACTCCTGTAATAACTTGTGATCATCCGTTCTTGCTTTAAATTGAAATCGTATTATTATTATTATTATGCCCGTTTGAAACTAAAGAAAGATCAGGTCTGTTATTTTACTATTATAATTATTCCAGTATCGAGAAATGAGATTGAAATGGCCCCTCAGTTTTTCTCAGGAAGCTGTCAAGTACATTCGTCATGGTTTGTACCTGCATGCTGTACTTGAGAAGCGATTATGTGTACCCACGATGATTGTAGGCCGTGATATATTATGCCGCGTGGTTTAGTCCATCCGTGGCTTCTTATTGGATGCCAAATTGGCTGTTAATTGGCCATTTCGAATCAGTGGTACTTCTGAAGAGAGCTCAAGTTACGCACAGAGATTTTAGCAGAAGGACCTGGGACATGTAGGGCATTGTAGGCGCATATTGACATCCACATTGCGCATTCGTGTTGGTATTCGTTGTATGTCGAGAGTCGAGAGACGACTACATATGACATTATCTGCTTGAAGTTGCAAAGTTCAAATGTTTTATGAAACGAGCAACGCATGGTTAGGCTGCTAATGGCTGAACGAACTGCGTGGGCAGACAGACGGGCAGACAAACAGACAGACAGACAGACAGAAAAGTAGAATGGGAGAGAACGAGAAAGCGATAATAAATGAGAAAACGAAAGACTTACTGAGAGAGGCAGACAGACAGAAAGAGAGAGACAGTGATAGAGAACAGAAGGAGACTTACAGAGATTTTATGCGTCAATCCTGGCATAATTATGACGTAGGCCTAAGTGCCGAAATCGTGATTTCGCGTCAGGGTATTATTATTATTACATGTAATATCTAGTACCGGAACTATTATGGCATACAGAGTTGAGACAATAATGACCGTAGACGATAATTTTAATGTGCAGGAATTGAAAGCTGGCGTCCCAATTATTTTTGAGTCTCAGTCTCTATACTCTATAGTCAGTCGGTCATTGAGTAAGTCAGTCGTTTCAGTTACTGTGCGATAGTGTAGTCGTCATGCTGCAGTGTGTTGGACTAAGCAATTAAAAAGTTGGGTTTGTACCCCCGCTGGGCCATAAATTTTTTAGCTCCTGCAGGATTTTTTTGCACCTGAGTGCGCTATCCATTCCACTCAGTCAAAAATGAGTTGCCTACACTGACTGTAGGCCTGCACACTGCAGGGAGAGGACTGACAGTCCACCCTTATAATTATGCCATGCCGTGGCTTAAGGAAATGAAGTGTCTAACACTATAGTCTTCATTCGCACGACTGTGCCTGAGGAACTTCATCTCCTCCTACTCCTAATTCTCCTCATTCTGCTCCTCCTCCTCCTTCACCTCCTCCTTCCCTTCCTCATGTGCGTGACTGTTTCCATCCACCGTGAGAAAATACATTCTTTTAAAAGCTCCAACTCATCACTCGGGAAGCAGAGAGCGTCATCATACCGCCTCGCAATGGCATTCCAATCCGCCGCATAGCACCCAATGCTATCTTCTTGTCTGCTCGTATAATAATGTATCGGAATGCCACAAATGCCACATGCTTCGCTGTAACGACCCTGCCGTCAATCATAATATTATTTTGCGGTGGTCAGGTTTCAACTGCCGGTGAAGGCGTTGTTTCTTCACAGTTGTTAGTATAGGTTTTTTTTATAGGCTAAACCTAGTCAACTTATTACACAGGTCTAATTTTGTATATTATGTGCAGTGATGTGATATATATATATATATATATATATATAGGCCTAGACCACGTGATTGTTGACAGGGTATAGCCTATAGTATAAAAAAATAAAACTCTAAATCTACTCTATATATAGCATCATTCACCATGACCATCTGCCTGCCTGCCTGCCTGCCTGCCTGCCTGCCTGCCTGCCTGCCTGCCTGCCTGCCTGCCTGCCTGCCTGCCTGCCTGCCTGCCTGCCTGCCTGCCTGCCTGCCTGCCTGCCTGCCTGCCTGCCTGCCTGCCTGCCTGCCTAATGCCTATATTAACTGCCTGCCTATATCGATTTCGTTTTATTTATTATCATTATTATTTTTTCTTTCATTTTTTATTATTATTATCCCTTTTTCAAGAAACAACATCAGTAACAGTAAATACGATAAACAAGAGAAACTATAGCCATTGTTTTAAATGATGATAAGGGAGCCAATAATTAGATCTCCTCTGGGTCTGGCTCAGATTAGGCCTATTGTTGTTGTTGTTATTATTATTATTGTTATTGTTATTTTTGTTGTCGCTGCTGTTGTTGTTGTTGTTGTTGTCGTCGTCGTTGTCATTGTTGTTTTTGGCATTGTTTAGGCTATGCCCCGAGGTAGGTCTACATAAGATCTCTTAGTTCCGAACAAAGATAAAGACGTTTCTTGCGGCACCTATAGGCTACAATGCATATTCGCGGTTGAGATCCAATGTTGGAAAAGTAGCCTACCGCTTCACCGGTGCTACAATGCTACATGTATATCAATCCAAGTCCGCAATAACCAGCCAGTCTGAGCCAGATAGACAATAATTATTATATATTGACTCGATGGCCTTTAGCTATTGGAAAAATCAGAAGATCGTGATAACATGAACAGGCCCGGATTAACCACGGTGCTGATTGTGCTGCAGCACAGGGCCCCGAGTTTCGGTGGGGCCCCCAAATTGTAAAAGTAAAAAATAAATAGTGAGGATTCAGGAAAGAAACAGTGCAAAGTGCAACGCATTATGCATAGCAAATTAGTAATAATAGCTATGACAAAATATATAACCAAATAATGTCATGATAGGCCTATATGACGACGTCACTTTGATGCATCTCTCTCAAACTGTACGAGTCACTGATAACTTTTGTGAAGGACTTTCGATGATATAGAGATGAAGACCCAGGGTTACGTGGACAATCACCAATATAAGTAAGGCGGTGGGCGGAGTTTATCAGGGGCTAAGGGGGGTCTAAGCCCCGAAGAAGGACCAGAGTCATATTTTTTACCATGAAGATGGTATCTTTTCCCGGGCTTAGCCCCCCCCCCCCAGAAGGCCCAGACTCAAAAATATATGCAAAAAAGAAAGGATTTTTCCACGAACCGAAGCTTCAATCTCATGACTAAAAAAGGTTGTCAATTTTTGGGGGGAGAAAATAGCATGGTTTTATGAGATTTCGACCTCATGACTAAAACAAGGTCATCAACTTTTTGGGCGGAGAAAATAGCATGGTTTTATGCGATTTAGATCTCATGACTAAAACAAGGTCATCAACTTTTTGGGCGGAGAAAATAGCATGGTTTTATGAGATTTCGACCTGAAGACTAAAAAAAAGGTTATCAACTTTTATGTGCCGAGGATAAAAAAAATTTCGGCGCCGCTCGCTCTGAACTAAGTTTACACCCCAACCTTAGTCCAAGTTTTTCACCCCCCCCCCCCCCAAAAAAAAAAAGAAACGGAAACTAAACTCCGTTCATGGTGTCAGTGCGTGAGTCGTGAGCTCGTAACAATTGTCCTATTTACTTAATTCTTATGTGCTGTAAAGTAGGCATATAACAAATTATGTGTCGGGTTATTGTAGGCTATGCCTACCTGGCTTCTTAAAATTGTAAGGGGCCCCATCATTCGATCAGCACAGGGCCCCCAAAACTGTAGATCCGGGCCTGAACATGAATTACATGATAACGGGGCCTTTGCGTGACTGCATATGCGCTGTAATGCTTGAAAGCTTACACGTCCGCATACCAATGTCCAAGTTCTCTAGTGTTGATGACGGATGTTATAATTATTGCAGCAGCGATTGGGTGAGTCCAGATTCCTTAATATTAAGCACACCTTCAACAAGCTGGACTATATATAATTATATTTACAATATATAATTATATATAATAAAAATAATAATTTTCGTTTAATTAGACAAATCAGGGTGACACACCGCACCCAGTTACATGTCGATGCACTTTTTAAAAAAATGTAATGTGAAGATAACAATGTCATTAATGGGCGACAAAGAGAACCCTCGGAATAAAGTTTATAATCATATATAGGCCTATTATATATATATATATATATATATATATATATATATATTATATATATATATATATATATATATATTATAGGCCTATAATACCCTATATATGATTATATATTTTGATTTTTTAATAACCTTCCTCCTTTGCAAAGGGTTAAACTTATTACTCGTTTTCTTATCAGTCTCTCATTCTTTAAACTTCAAGTTTAAAGGTATTATTTCCTCTTCACTGTCTTTTTTAACATACTTTAAATGGCATAGCTCTATTTAAACCTACTAATTAGGCCTCTTGGCATAGCTTATTAATTCTTCATTGAAGAATCAGTAGAACCAAGCGAGGTCATATGAAGGTCATCATATATATAAAAAAATTACATTTAATAATCTTTTTCGTTTAATTTCAGACTAACACAACGCAGCATTATTACAGTTCATAATATGAACAAAATGATAACAAGTAATTAGAGGCGTCGAATTCAATGAAAAAATAATTAATGAGCTATGCCTATAATTATTAGGTTTAAAATTTTTAATAAAGCCATGCCATTTAAACTTTAAAGTGTAGCCTATTTTATGCTAAAAAGACAGTGAAGAGGAAATAATACCTTTAAAGAACGAGAGACTGATAAGGAAACGAGTCATAAATTTAACCCTTTAATTGTGTTGGTTGAAGGTTATTCAATAATCAAAGTGGAACTTGGAAGGACCAACCACAGCAAGCACCTGATGTTGTGCAAGAGCAGTCTTCGTCCTAGGAACAAAAAGACCAAGACGATCAGCAGAACGCATTGAGCAAGATGAAGATGCAGATAACGACTTTTGCGTAGGCCTATACAGTTTGAGACGCATTTGGGGACATTTTCCATCTGTGCTTTGGAGACCAGTTAATTAGAGGATCTTGTAGTGGATGACAGTATTGGTAGCAACCGTGTTGTAGGCCTATAATTATGGCTTCGTCCCTACTTGTTCATTTTTCAATAAATTGTTTGATTCAGATTCATCACCACCGCTGCCAGTTTGCATGAATTCCTCACCAATTAACATTTAATTAAGGTTCTCATGTACCAAAAGCATATAAATCTCTGCCATAATTATTGCCCCTATCTGCATGTAGGCCTATATGGGCACCCACATTCGCACGTGCAGAAGCGCTTGCATCTGGGCTGCAGATATATCATGGGCTGCAGATCTATTTAGCATGATGGGCTACTAATTACGCACACGAGGGTACGTGGTTTTAACCCTGGCAGAGGGTGACTAACTATACCTCCAGATGGTGATGGAACTGTAACATATTAGTGTTGCTGTTGAGGCACCGATCAGTCGCATATGTTGACAGTTCGTTGGAACATCATGTAAGTATCTGTAGCCACTGATAGGAAGGCATCCTTCTATCTATACTGATGCAACTGTTTATCGTATTGTATTGTATTGTATTGTATTTAAACATTTATAAAGCGCCTCTAGTAGGGTGAACCGTTCAGAGGCATTCTCAGTGCGCAAGACCTGCAGCGAGAAGTAGCAGGTTTTGTGAAGAGACAAAGCAGAGGAGAGACTGCCAGGCATAAGTGTAGGCTTTAGCGATTAGCGAACAGAAGGAGAAAGATAATTTAGGCCTACATGTTTCCATAGTCTGGAGGTATAGTTAGTCACCCTCTGCCAGGGTGTTTCCAGTGTCTCTCTTTACTCTTTAAATTGTTGTCTTGTTACGGTATGGCAGTGAATATCTGTTTTGGTAAATAGCCCAGTCTAGCGGATTACTCCCTTTGGTAGACTAGCCTGTTACTTCCCAACATACCCGGCAATTACTATAATTAGATCATCATATAAATTGTCATTTACAGTTAATCACTGCATTTGTTCATTTTGAATGTACCATGATTGTATTGTTACAGAATCAATAAAAAATGATTGATTGATTGATTGATTAATTGATTGACTGACTGATTGATTGATTGGTTGATTGGTTGATTGGTTGATTGATTGATTGATGATGCTACGGATCTTATCATCATTGCATTTTGCAGTTTATACTGAATGGCGATGTGTGTTGTCTTTTCCAGCAGCAGCAGCAGCAGCAGCATCAGCAGCAGCAGCTGTCTTATCTCATCGCTTGTGTATAGTTAACGATGTCAAGTATGACGACGACGCCATCGCAGTCTCACCGTCTGCCGTGCACGACACAGGAAGTGTCAAAGTCGAGATGTCTCAATGGTGGAACGTGCTTTGCGTGGGACAGCGGAGGAGGAACGCGAACCGTCGGATGCAGGTCAGTAGACGGCGGGAACTCCCTCCCATTATTTGAGAGCGAATATCCGGGAACCCCATGTGGGAGCGAATATCCGGGAACCCCATGTGGGATGTATGGGATGTAGTTAGACAGCCAACGACCCCGAGGCTCTGTGGTTTGGTAATGGCTCATGCATCTGGAACATTGGCCACTCGTCCTGAAATGCACTGTCTTCCACGTTCAGGAAGGTGGGACTGAAGCGGTGAAGGAATGGAAATGATGCCTTCTTAACAGAATTAGAAATCATGCATGTCTTTGTCAAGCATCAAAACCGAGCCAGGCAAAACAATCTGCAACAGCCAACATTAGTGTCTGCGTTAGGAAACAATAACTCTGCAAGCATATAGTAATAGTAATAGTGTATTAGTTTATGTTCACCAGAGGTCTATTTAATTATTTATTACCAAATGATGAGAACGAGAGATCTGAGGTGCCGTGAAGATGTTTTTGTTGGCATGCAGTTATTTAAGACAACTTCACACATCAGCATTGATACAGGCAATGAGATGATCATAGCATTTGTTATCACATGATTAACAAGGGTTTGAAGTCTGAAACAGGATACAGTGTCATTAGGACAAAACCATTATAGATGGGTTAGTATAATACTCTGCACGTTAAACTGTGTTAGTCCAAAGTTCCGGATGTCTAGCCTCAGTAGCATCACCACAAAGTGGTTTGAAGTACCCCACTCTAAAAAATATGACCCACACAATTTGTTCAAATTCGTTGAGTGTTCATTCGGGTATAGGGGGGAAGGAGCAATAATGACTTGGACTTCTAGTCATTAACAAATTTCATAACCACCTTACTTTCTAAGGGCTCACTACGCCACGGTCTATAGACTGAAGTTTTGTGTTTGCAAATAAAGTACCAATACAAAACTTATGTGCAGAAGGCGTCATTCGAGATTCAGTTGTTCCTTCAACCCGTTAAAGAGAAGGCGAGGGTGAAATTTGAAAAATTAGAGAGACCAGACTAATTGCGGTCTAATAATGTGATAGAGATACGTATTGAGTTTTGTTTAGTCATCAACAAAAGGGGGAAACCAGCATTTGATTGACAGTTGGGTGATTGACAGCTGTCATGTGCTTCCGACCAGCGCGTGATTTGCTGTGTGTGGCAGGTCCACGTAGCTTCAACGTTATGATTTTCTCATAGAAAACCCACATTTGGCATCACTGAAGGTTAGTCCCAGCAATGCATCATGTGACTAGGCGTATAGCAGCTGAGGCAGACCATCCATCTTCAAAAGTCCGCATTTGATTCACTAAAAGGTTAAAGCCAGCATGTGAGCGACCGTCTAATCATCCTCTAATGGATCTAGTCTTGAAGTCAAGCACTTTTCCTCTGAAACCAGAACACTTGGCATGATGAGTAAACTGAGGAAACCAACTCAAATTTTTTTTCTATTTTTCACTGCTCCCAAGTATATTGTACACAACACAGATTTTATTAATAGTTCACGACAACAAACACGACACGACACAAGAATTAACGTCAATAAAGTGCCTGGAGACAATGGGCACCCTGTAGGCAAGAATCCCGCTATAGGTAAGCGCAAATATAATCTCTTATAGATGCTAGGAGATCAAAATTTGGTTGTTCAAGTTATGAGAAAGACAGCTTCATACTTTACAGCAAGTCTGAAGTCTTGAAAACGTCTGTAACTATTGTTGCATAATTTTCCATGGTCTACTGTAGATATCACATTGGTAATGTCTGTAATTTTATGATTTGTTCTTGTTATTTCTTTCCAGCTGTACTTCTGAATGGACAGGAAATCGCTGTGAATACGTATACATAGACCCATACGACTGTGAGACATTTAATCCAACTTGTAAAACCATTTTAAGTTCATAATAATTATCACAAGGAAGCCATTCATATTATGAGACAATTAATTATGCTTTACTAGACATGTGATGTAACAGAATAGTGAGCCGGACGGTGTGTCTTGTAATATCCATTTTCGGGTTTTTAGGTCTATGACATATGACCTCCCTCTTCACTCTTCAGTACACCTGTTCCCTATAGGTTACTCTCTGACACATTCAGTAATCACTTGAAAACTGTTTTTTGACCGTGCTATAGAGTCTGGAATACCTCTGAATAGTTTTTTTGAAGAGGTGCCATATAAATATTTGAATGAATGATTGAATGAACTAATGATTTTTAGACAGGGAAATTCACAGGTTGTACTAAAGAAAGAGAATTCCTAACCTTTGCTGTAGCAATATCTTGTCAGCAAAACATCCATATTATATTTAAAACATCTACATTGTATTTTAACTTCTTGAGTGTTATGCATCACCTTAAGTATCTGACTCTGCTTGGTACTTGAAAACGCAGATTGCTATTTAATATTCACGTGTTTATCACTATTCAACATGCATCAACAGTTGAACTGTTCAACAGTTTGATCTGATTGGTTTTTTGATGGTCGCTCTGAGCAGTTAACTTGACCTTTTTGAATGAGATTTTTCGGTTGCTTGAACTAGATTCTAATATTCTCCTCCAATACTATCTGTTCAATATTTATTCTCTGCTCTTGTCATTTCATTCTCCCGACTGATAGATGATACGAATAAATAATGACAAATATCTATTATAAATATAAGATCTGAATGGTTTGCCTGACTTCATAGTTCATGCCATTATCTAATATTCTAACTGACTTTGGCAGTGGTTGCATGTGTGTGTGTGGGTGTGTTGTGTTGTTGTAGGGGAAGTTTCCGATGCTAGTCAGACGCTTGCTCTGGCCATTGCCTTGCCTCTCATCATCATATTTGTCATCGTTGGTGTCGTCCTATTCTTCTGCATCAAGTAAGATTAAGATCTCTCTATTTATTATTATTATTATTATTATTATTATTATTATTATTATTATTATTATTATTATTATTATTATTACACAATCATTTATTGAAAAACAAAACAAGCTTGAAACCGGACTGATAACAGAAAAGTGTTCAAGCATAGAGACCATTGATATCGTCCCCGGGGAGTGGTGCAAATTTCCCCTTATTATTACTATTATTATTATTGTTGTTGTTGTTGTTGTTATTATTATTATTATTATTATTATTATTATTATTATTATTATTATTATTGTTATCACCTTAAGGCTTAGAAGATCTGAATGCCAGTATTGTTTTTGCAATTGTTGTTGTTGTTGTTGTTGGTATTAGTATTACTATAAAAATTATTACCCTTGCGCTCTAAGAAACTCTGGTGTTAGCGGTCATTGCTCTATTTATAATTATTATTATTATTCTTCTTCTTATCATTATTATAATTATTGTAATTATGTTTATTATTATTTATTATTATTATTTGGTATTGTTATTATTACTTATTATTTCTTCCTCTTATTATTATTACTGGTATTGTTATTTATTATTTACTTCCATCTTGCTGTTGCATCAAACAATGGATGCAGAGCAGCCTGAAGAGATCGTAAGTGACATCTTATGCAAGAAGAAGAGGAGGAGGAGGAGGAGGAGGAGGAAGAAGAAAAAAAAGAAAAAGAAGAAGAAGAAGAAGAAGAAGAAGAAGAAGAAGAGGAAGAGGAAGGGGAGGGGGATGGGAGGGGAGGTGGAATGAGAGGGGAAGGGGAAGGGGGAAGAGGAGGAAGAAGAAGAAGAAGAGGAGGAAGAAGAAGGAGGAGTAGTAGTAATAGTAGTAGTAGTAGTAGAAGAAGAAGAAGAAGAACAGCGCTATTCCAGAGACAGGTGTGGGTATTAAGTGTCAAAGACCTCATTTTCTTAGCCTTGACTATAATTTTTGAGGGGGTCAGGTGGCCAGTGTCTTCTCACCTCAGTCTAGGTGCAGGTGGAGCAGAAATCCCGGATCAAACTCCTGTCGTGACCAGGATTTGAACCCCGAGCTCTCAATTGACAGTCAAGCACTCTAACCACTGCACTTTAAACCGGAGGCTATAATATTGACGACACTCACCGCTGTTTCCTGTAATTCAATACGGTTAATATGTTTATATATGGTTTTATTGTGTGGGAATGAACACGACGCGACCCTACTTGACGTCAGTCTGAAACATCCTGTTGTAAAACATTCGTTTGGTCTTGGGAGGTTTCAGTGACAATATAATTATTGCATGACTCACGCAATGAAATTATTGAGATTATTATAATGGTGTTAGTTTAATGATCCTCAGGTTTTAAGATATACATGTGCTTTAGACATGAATAGACTGTAATAATAATTATAAATATGCTCTAGTTCTGAATGCCTTGGATGTTTTTGTGTTGATTGTAGGAGGAGGAGAAAAGATAATAAGCATAAGCAGTTGCAAAGTAGTACCTCTGTTTCAGTAAGCAATTCTATGAGCAAGACTCCCGATTCTGCAAACCACTATGAGAGACCGACTCCCGTTTCTGCAAACCACTATGAGAGACAGACCACTGTTACTGTAAATCACTCTGAGAGGCAGACTACACTTTCTGTAAGTCACTTTTGTTGAACCTGCCAGTACACACAACTTTCTATCTGTCTATACTCTATAGTATACATTTGTTTTATGGTAGCAAAAACTATCAGAGATACGGCTATGAGGTACAAAAAGTAATTATGTAATATGTACCTAAGTTTGCCTTTGTCCATGTCTGAAGTTAAAAGTTAATCCCAAGAAACGTCTGATTGATTTAGACTCAAATCGATAAAACCAATGTTCCATTGAGGCAGAAATACTCATGTTGTAGCTTATAATAATAATTATTAGAAATTGATATTGCAAAACTATGAAAGAACTAGAAATGGTGGTCAAATGTCTGCCCAGATTCGACCATGCCAGAGAGCCATCACCGAGTTTAAACCAATTCAAATTGGAGTTGATTCTGCACCGAGTACAAAACTGTCAAACTGGGTTTGATAGTAATTCATAAAAAGTATTTACGATTACTGTAAAAAGTTATTTTTCATGCATTTCTTTATTACAGTCACCAAACGGACAATCGAAATCGAAATATGACTCTCCAGACATGTCAGGCAGCACACAAATGTCTGCCTTATCAGACAGTCAGCGGTTGTCGAATGGGCAGCCGACAACGCCAAGAGTTTTCTGGGAGAGTGCTGTGTAAATTGCGAATAACAGTGTACGAATTTATTTATGCATCTGAGAATTTATATTGCGCCTTTAAGTACCTTTCACCAGCAGGAAGAATGTCTAAAGAGGTGTAAATAGATTCGTGTTAAGATAGGAGGCAAGTGTGTGAGTGAAGTCAAGTCGGGCGAAACAGGATGCACATGTACATTTTATTGCATGTATACAGCTTCCATCCAGCTGGAGTTAAAGCTGCCATTGCTAGTTCTGGATATTGGAAAGTAGTTGGATTGCATGGAATGGCTGGTGTGTCACGTGAGATGGAATTGTTCTACACTTACTCATGTCCTGCGTCAAATCCTAAGTGATAAGCGACTTTACACTATGGTTCCATAGTTCTAGAATGACCAAACCGAACATGACGTGTCATTTGGAGTAACAACTTACAGTGAGTTTTTGGTAACACATTGTTTATATCAGTGCATAATACATGTATAGTTTTGTTTGTTAACTGTTTCATATATGAGAATAAATTCCATAATTTTAATTGAATTTAATTGAAGAATTAATTGTCTCTAGTGCGAAGAATTGAATGAGTTAACATCAACACAAGATCAGCAGTTGAGGCACATTGGTAATTTAACGAACAAATCGAATCTAACATCGTATAATTGTGGTTTGCTGCACGAGTGGAAAAAAAGGAAGGATATGAAGCTGTTATGAAAATGTACTGCAGACCAAATGTTATGTGTAATACATTGTGAAGTTTTTCCAGATTGTTAAGCGACTCGTTTGTTTTGTGCTCACTTGGATAATTTCCAAGTTTGAAAGAGTTTATTTATTGTGTAAAATGAGTCTGTAACTGTGTCATTCTTTGTTGACGGGAAGTGTTAATTTACTAATGTTACTTAGTTTATTAGACTAATTATTGTGTTACAGTTTTTACTTGACTTCATGAGTCACCTTGAATGTTTCTTCAGGGAAAACCAAAGATATGAATTGTTTGTGTTTAATGTAGGCCTAATAAGTGATGCAGAATTTTTTATAGTGTCTTCTTCAAAGTACCATTTGAAGACAATAATTTTATAAGCAGTTATCTAACATAAAATCCTCCTTGGTTGATCGGTTTGTTAAGGATTCCATCTGATAAGGATTGTTAGTTGCAACACTGCAGAAGTTTGGTAAAATTGCTTTGCTGCAGAAATTATTGTATATTGCAACGGATTGTACAGCAAAGGCAATGTTAGTTGGCACGAGACGTATCTGACAATTGAATATTAAGTGATTTTTATGCTACTTTTGGCTGAGTTTGCAGTCGTTTCAGTGATACATGTGACAGAAAACTGTTAATTTTAAGCTTACGACATGTGTCTTTATGTTACGATTTAAAAAGGTCGAATATGCGTTTGACCATAATATTATTATTGTCTTTGAAATTTTTATTTGGAACTCGAGTGGGAAGGAACCATGTCAACTGTGGTACCCTGTTGAGGAATTTCTGAGTATACTGTTGTTAGACAGACAGACAGACAGAGACAGACAGACAGACAGACAGAGACATACAGACATCAGATTGCCTTTATCTTATAGATAGGTTAAATCTTTGAAGGTGGGCATTACAGTTTAAGCAATCATGATAGTAATTATTACGGCTGTCGTTGACCTTTTCAACTGGTGTGCAGCACCAATTCTTTCAGCCTCGCATGTGCAATGGCACTAAAAATTGTTTTATTATTAGTATTATTATTTTTCAGCTGATGACGACGTCATTATCTTTATTGTTTTATTTGTAGCTGGATTGATGTTTGTCGTTTTCTCTAGCGCCATTACAGGAAGGCTCAGAGTGCGGTGGTAATGTACCCGAGATGCAGATATTATTACTGTTGTTACTATTATCATTATCAGTATTATTATTTTCATTATCAGTATCATTATTTATCAGTATCATTATTATTAATTTTTACCCATGGTAGAAATGATCCCTGAGGTGATACAAAAGTTGTCTGGAGACAGAAAAAATAAAATAAGCTTGCATCTAGGACGGTTATGTCTCCTCCATGTCAGACATTATTATTTTTTGCCCCGAGGTACATAAATATGATTCATCAGGGACTTACACACCCTGATTACTAAAATAAAAACACCTGGAACGGCATCTAGTCGCCGTTGAAACCCACTGCAGGAAATGAACCACGAAATACCACCACATTAAATCCCTGGATTGTAAGATAAAGACGCTGAAATTATTATAATTTTTATTTTTTTATTATTACTACTACTACTACTATCATAATTGATTATGCTGCTGTCGGTGCTATAGGCCTACCACAGACAGAAATGTGGACAATTTTCCAATAGCCCACAAGGCTATTTGTACTAATGTTGTTTTATCGTTTATTTGTATATTGACGAGTTTTTTTAACTAACGTTATGGATTGTCAGTCGGCATACATAATTTGAAAATGTACAGCAGCAGCTGTTGCATGGACAGAAAGGCAGTAACAACAGTATTTTGTTTATTGTGCGCATTTGTATATATAATAATTATTATTATTGATGAGGTTTTAGTTCACATTATAGAGTTGTTTCTATCTGAATCGTTGTTTCTTCCATCTCCGTTCGTACTTTCCCCTCGCGATTCCCTCCTACCTGCGCGTTCTTTGCATCGGACAAAGACGGTTGGGATCGACTGTTTGCGGGTGAACCTCCTCGCGTCGTCGTTGCGGGTAAAAGTCGTTTCTGTTCTAAGCACAGAACTCCTGACGAGTTTCCAGTCTCTCGTCTGCCACCTTTCCCTTCTTCCGACTTTCTCCTACCGCCGGCCATTTTAACGAGCGAGTTCGGCAGAGACCTTGAACGTCTCCACATTGCTCTGCGAAGGTCGGTGTTTGTTCCGGCGACTGTGGTGGACTGTGGGATACTGGTGGAGCTTCCCATGTCCTCCTCAGACCGTTCCCTAGCGACCTCTGGAGACCCGCCGCCGCTTCTACCGTCGGATCCGATCTCGGAATACTTCGGCGGGTTCCCAACGGGAAACGGTTTGAATTTGGACTTGAATTCTGAGTCCGCCGTGCACAGACGTGGACTCCTCTGCAGGGATTCCGTTGCTGCAGAACTTCTTTTCGTTGGCTTTGAGTGTTTTGCTTCGGTTGCAGTTGGCTCTTCCTGTGTCTGACCAGCAGCTGCACCCTTTGATGAAATGCTTTCGTGATTTGGATATTTGGCGTTAGTCTTGTTCAACAGTGAATGCTCCGACTGCCCTTGTCTCAATCTGTTCAAAAACAGGAATAACAAAAGTAGCATACAGTGATTAATAACATGTAGTAATTTATAACATCTATAGGCCTACAGTAATTCAGTTTAAGGTTACTTCAGCAATAATACTCTGCTCAGAAGAGCCAGCAAATGATGATCTGGATCTCTGAGCGGAAAGTGAGATTGGAAAAACCAATAAAGCTGAAGACTTTAAGACCATCAGAGACAACTTAAGGTGGATGACGTGGAACAAGCTGGACCGGAATAGACTGCATGGGAATTGAAACAGACGAATCACGAATGGAGAGGATATTAATCACTGTCCAATGCACTGAACTGACAGAGAAAATGTTGACGGCTGCTTGGTCATCGTCGAGACGAGCAGCGGTTCGGTTCAGTAAAGATCACCATGAGTATCACCACAGGTCAAGAAGGGATGTCAAACTCTAATGTTGTTAAAATGTTGCACAAATACAACTGAGGTGGGGGGGGTCAAGATCTGACCCCAACTTGAAAGATCAGGTCATAACCTCCAACATCTTTCCAGTTAGGCCTACTTAGCTGAGGGTTTAGTCAGAACGCTATGATTAGAAGAGCTTCTACCATCAGCTACTCTCACAAATAAAACAATGAGTGCTTGTAAATACCAAGCAATCACTCTACACGTGTTACACATTCATATATTGAGTTATCGCCTAAAGGTCTTCAGCAAACAGTTAGTCTACCAATTGAATACCATCTTCAGGTCAATTTGATATGCATGAACTGACCTGATTCGGTTAGACATGCGTATACTAATTTTCCTTGACCTGACCTGATAAGTTTCTGCAGTCGGTCGATGTTCAGTCTGGCCATGTCGAGCTCGTGCTTCAGCTTCCAGACTTGCGTCTCACAGATCGGATTGCGACATTTGTAATTCTTCTGCAACTCGATTGCCTCGCGAACAGATTGCTCGAAAGTCAGAGACTTGCCAACGCTCTGCCAAAAAAGATCAACATAGGATCATCATTTGGATCAACACAAGGGATCAACATTTGGATCAACACAAGGGATCATCATTTGTTATCAACACAAGGGATCATCATTTGGATCAACACAATGGATCATCATTTGGATCAACACAATGGATCATCATTTGTTATCAACACAATGGATCATCATTTGGGACCAACACAAGGGATCATCATTTGTTATCAACAAGGCATCATCATCCAAACTGAGGTTTACATTTAGAATTATTCTCCTCGTTAAATCAACTGCTGGAGAATTTTACATAAGTCTAATTCTTGCCAAATAATTTT
>OX243819.1:39514666-39547166 GCA_945859605.1 Lumbricus rubellus
CCAATGTGGAATTATTGGCCATGGAGGATGGGAAGCGAGAGCATGGGTTTGGGTGCAGTTAAAAAAATTCTAAAAATTCCTTTAAAAAGTTCTGACACACACGCAAACATGCACTCGTGTCACTGTCAGTGCACAAGTGACAAGCAGGTAACTGCATGTACCCTAAATAGTAAATAGTAGCCAATGAGGCAAACCGTGACAATATTCTTCCAAGGTTCCTCCACTAAATGAGTGAAAACACCTTGGCAAGTCTCTACTGCCGGTCGAATGGGATATATTATTATTAGAGATTAATGGCCTTCCATTCAATACACACTATATGACCTATCGGTCGTTGGGTTTGTGTGAACACCTACCCATCTTTGACGGCTTTGACTCCTTCCGGAGCATCGCTCTTGTTGTATGGCAGCATGTATTGATACATTGAAGGATAGTTGTTGCGAAGGGTCGTATCGGTGCTGCCGTACGATACCGTGGCGTACTTGAACGGAGGTTTGTTCGAGTAGGGGTTCATCAGCTGGACAGAAATGAAAGAACAAAACTACAAGAATGCCTGGAAGAAAAATGGAGAAGCACGAGTCTCGACAGTAATTGAAGTTGGAAGATAATATTGTAATTAGATATGGAAATACATGTAGCTTTAACAAGAAATTATTTAAGTAACAGTCACCTAAAAACTGTCGATCTCAAATTCTCGATGATAGTTCTTCCTGTTCCTTGGTTTTCTGAAAACCTGTTTCTTTTCTCGTTACCTTGGGCACTGTGAGCGCCTGTGAACGATCCATCCGTCTAGAGGCGCTTTATAAATAAAATGTTTAATACAATATAAAGCAATAAAACAGGCTCAAATTACCTCGTACCTTAGTATCACAAAAAATATATTTGTGTGTGTGTGTGTGTGTGTGTGTGTGTGTGTGTGTGTGTGTGTGTGTGTGTGTGTGTGTGTGTGTGTGTGTGTGTGTGTGTGTGTGTGTGTGTGTGTGTGTGTGTGTGTGTGTGTGTGTGTGTGTGTGTGTGTGTGTGTGTGTGTGTGTGTGTGTGTGTGTGTGTGTGTGTGTGTGTGTGTGTGTGTGTGTGTGTGTGTGTGTGTGTGTGTGTGTGTGTGTGTGTGTGTGTGTGTGTGTGTGTGTGTGTGTGTGTGTGTGTGTGTGTGTGTGTGCAATGCAAACACCAAAAGCTTGCAACTTTGTCCATGCAGGATGTAGGATAGTGGACATGTTTTCTTATGACGATCTTCAATCACACCATCGTAAAATTTTATTACACCCTGCATGTGGCGAACATCCTACCTTCCTCCCCCAACAAACACGACCTCCCTCCCAAACAGCCAGCCGTTCACCACTCCATCCGTCCTCTCTACACATCGTCCATGTATCTTATCCTCGTCCGTCCGTCCATTCATTCCACCATGCACTTACCCTCGTATCCTGTATGCCGGCGAGATTGTCGTAGTCCTCTTTCGTTATCATAAAAGCGGCCAAATTGGCCGTATAGCTGGCCGTAAAGACAACGGCGAACAGAGCCCAGATGTTGGCGAGGAAGCGACCGGCCACCCCGCGGGGGTTGTCCACGTTGACTGCCGCGCCGAACAACATCGTCCAGATGAGCCAGAAGGCGCGGAACAACGAAAACTTGTGCTCTGTGCAGTGAAAATGCACAGCGAAGAAGATTCTTGTGGTCCAATTCCACGTAACCATAATATATATTATATATTACATACAATATAATATATATTATATATTATATAATATATATATATGTATATATATATAATAGTGTCGCCCTCCTCCTTCTTCCAGGCCTGGGACTGGCAGTCTATAGCAGTGACTGTGAAAGTAGGAACAGTGGCGAAGGAGATCTTATTCTCAGGGCTCACAGTAGGCCTAATAACCTTGCACATAATATAATAATTTACAGCGATTAAAATTTGCAATAACTAAAGAATCTGACTATAATATTATGCAGTATTAGCATGAAGAGTACAGAACCAATGAGAGTTAATGATAATAATTATCAGCTATTCAACATCTAGACAACTTTTTAATCTCTTGTTGCTTTTTAAGGACACTGTGTCACATGAAAGATGATTAGTGTCGCCCTCCTCCGTTCGTTAAGGCTTGGGACTAGCACTGCCAAAGCAAGAGCAGTGACATACATACATATATATATATATATATATATATATATATATATATAATCTAACACTATTTGTATAGCACTGTTGATCGTTGCTGCTGACCTCGAATGGGTTTAGTGCCACAATCGAGACCACTCGGTGACAACCATTCGAATAGGAACATCGATGCACCGCACGCATGGACACTGAAGACAAGGATGAGACACCAGGACGGATAGTCGTAAGGCTCTGTAATAAACAATAGAATGCATGTATAGTAGCCATAAATAAGTGCTTTGCAATGGTGTCTCGCAACAGTAGACATAGGACATAGGACATAGGATTCGCTGTGTGTCCTGTTCAGTCCGTCCTATGGGATCTACACAGTACAACATTCGAATGGAGATGTGTGTGTGTGTGCGTGTGTGTGTGTGTGCGTGTGTGTGCGTGTGTGTGTGTGTGTGTGCGTGTGTGTGCGTGTGTGTGTGTTGCGTGTGTTTGTGTGTGTGTGTGTGTGTGTGTGTGTAGGTGTGTGTGTGTGTGTGTGTAGGTGTGTGTCTGTGTGTGTGCGTGTGTGTGTTGCGTGTGTTTGTGTGTGTGTGTGTGTGTGTGGGTGTGTGCGTGTGTTGCCAGTTGTTTGACGATTCCCGTGCATCGCTTAATCCGAGCGATTAACCGACGTCGTCGTCGTCCTCCTCCTCACTTGCTATTGGACGACGGAGGAGGAGGAGGTGGAGGAAGAGGAAGCAAATCGAGGTTTCCGGTGGTCATCGTCCGGTAAGTGACTTCCGCTGAGGGGGGAGCGGAAAATGTCGTTTGCAGGACGGTTAATTATTCATGGGGCGTTTTAGCGAAGAGCGCCTCTGCTGCTGCTGCTGCTGCTGCTGCTGCTGCTGCTGACGAGTTGTGGAGATGGAAATGGAGGGATTGAGACGATAGAGGAATGAACAGATGGAATGATGGAAGGATGGAGATGGAGAAAAGAAGAACCGGCGCTGGAAACCCGATCGCCGGTTCTTCTTCCCTCCATCTTCATTACAGAACAACGAAGCAGAACGAATCGCCATGAGCGATCACCAATTCCTCCATCTCCCTCCATCCATCCCATCAATCCATTTTATCCATCCTTGTCTTGTCTTCTTGCCAACTGTTTCTCCACCACAAGACTTGCAAGACTATGCACATGATTGTGGATGCTATTATGGTATTGCTGCAAAAACGTCTGAGAAACGTTTCAGAAATCTAGTCGTATACGATTCTTATGTCTCCATTGGTTTTCGCTCCGAATTGTCTCTGTGATCCCATACACTTCGTCCACTCTTAATTATCTGCATGACTCAATAAAGATTCTTTTTCTGCATATGGGTCCCTCTCTATGGAATGGACTTTCAGTCTTTCATCATCAGTTCGCTCTGTCATTCTCTCTCTGTTAGTCTTTCCTTATCTTTCTCTCGCTTCAATTTCTGCCTTTTCTCTCGGGGTCGCTCGTACTGAAAGCTCTTTTTCATTCATTCATTTCGTAAATTTATACAGCGCTTCTTCAAGAGATCTACTCAGAGGCGCTCTTTTGGTAGGCTGCTGCTGAGAGAAGCGTTTTACAAAACGGTGAATTACGTGCAATATATATAATATGGCTGCTTTGCAAGGCGCCCTTGTGACGCATGACCATGATATGGCGCCATATAAATTGTCGTGTAATTATTGCTATTGCTGTTGCTATTGTTATTAGTGTTATTGTCGTTGTCGTTGTTGTCGCTGTCATTGTTGTTGTAGTTGTTGTTGTTGTCGTTGTAGTTGTTGTTGTTGTTGTTGATGTTATTGTTGTTGTTGTTGTGATGGAATACAATGCAATGTAGGACAAACCGAGGAAAGCCGTGGGAGAGATGACTCCGTCACGAACAGCAACAAGAATCGTGATTCCTGTTTCAAGAAAAGGAACGGAGAAGTCAATTGCTTGTGATCGTTCTGGAGTGATCTTGAGAGACGTGACGGCCATATCTGCCTCCCCATCGAGAATCGTCTTGATCAGACCATTCCATTCGTGATTCACCTACAATCATCCGAATATAATATTATATATGCCACTCACGAGGAAAGGGGTGCAGGGAAGAAAAGATTGAAGGAAGAAAGGATTGAAGGAAGGAAGGAAGGATGGATGGATGTATGGATGGATGGATTGAAGAAAGAAAGAAGTGAGGGAATGCAGGATAGAGGAAGGATGGAACGAAGGATGGATGGATGGATGGAAGGAAGGATGGAAGGAAGAGCACGGGACGAAAACAACAACTGTGGCAAATTAATGAGAAACATTCTGGCAACAAAATTATATTATGCTATAGATACATATGCAATGCTATTATGCAT
Organism: Lumbricus rubellus; assembly: GCA_945859605.1. Taxonomy (NCBI): domain Eukaryota; kingdom Metazoa; phylum Annelida; class Clitellata; order Crassiclitellata; family Lumbricidae; genus Lumbricus; species Lumbricus rubellus. The sequence goes on from OX243819.1 coordinate 39,519,147, forward strand.
ATATAAATTTTATGTTTGCACAGACGCTTATGCGCGTGTATATCTATATGTATAATTGTATATTATATATGCGTATATATATGGAGATGCATATATATATATGTATATATATATATGACATGTATATATAAATATACGATTCCGCAGCATAACGCCAAAGAGAGCTTTTTAGATCAATGTGTACAATAGCTGAAGCACAAACGGTGTCTCCATAGGCATCATGAATAAATATAATTATATACATGTATATACATGTGTATATATATATATTATATATGATATATCAATATATAAACATGCATATAAAATTAAGCTTATATTGTTACGCCTTCGACCCCGAGTATTTTTCTGTGAAGAGATCGGCTGAGACCCTCTTGACCACCGCTGACCGTTTGAGTGACTGCTCAGCCGTCTAAGTCCTTCGTGTGCCGATCGACCTATAGTCGGAGCCTAAAAGCTCCTAAATAAGCCGCTATCGGTATGCGAACCGGCATCCTCGCGCGCAGAGGCGCAAGGGACGAGCGCTTTAACCGACGAAGAAGATAACGACGCCAGAAAACATCGATCAAAGGCGAAGAGAAAAACCGAGAAAACTCTGCGAGAAGAAGTATAGGCTAGAAGGTTTCGACTTCACTTTGGCTGACTGCAGGATTACACAGGATTGGATTAGGCAGCTACTTTGGCTTGCTAAATTACAAATGATTATATTGGGTAATTTCATTGGATTACTGGACTACATAGGATTAGATTAGGTAATTACCTTGGATTACTGGACTATAGGATTGGATTTGTTGATTACCTTGGCTTGCTGAATGACAAATGATTAGATTTGTTGATTACCTTGGCTTGCTGGACTACATATAGGATTAGATTGGGTAATTACCTTGGAATACTAGATTAGATATAGGATTAGACTAGGTAATTACCTTGGATTACATAATGATTAGATTAGGTAATTTACCTTTGCTCCCCATTTTCTGTCGGGTGCTTCAAAGAGTTCGAATTCAAGCCCGATCTTTTCGCTGAGCATTTTGAGAAGATCGATGCAGAGACCAGAACAACATTGGTCCAAAGTGTTGTTGGCCGTTGTATTCGTTGCACTGACAATTATAGACAACAGTTGCACAACAACAATCCAACATTGCATGGAAATTTAATCTACATTATATGGGAATGGTTGAGTATGGTCCTTTATGGTACGGTAATTATAGGTATATTCCAAAGTTAATGCAACATATTTATTATAGCAGATCACAGAATGGTAAAAATGAGGTAGGTCAGGATGTGGTAAGAATGGGGTAAGTCAGAATAATATGGTAAATGTATGATACATAATGGAAAGGTTTACCTTTACCATACCATTGCTAGATAAAGAGACTTATAGACAGACAGATATAAAGACAGACAGACATACAGACGTACAGACATAAATATAAACAGAGAGACACAAAGAGAGACACACAGACATACAATAAAGACTTGCAGACATACGTACATACATACGTACATACATACAAACATATATACATACACACATACAGACAAACATACAGACATGCACCCAATCACACATGAAGGAGGTGGGTGTGATGTGTGGTCTTACATAGCATTCTTGAACGCAGGGTTTTGTATGGTGCATGGAACGGACTGCGGTGGACAGCTTCCCGTCTGATCGGCATCAGAGTAGACGACGTATGGCTTCTCTTGAAGAGTGACGACTCTCACTCGATACTTCTCAGGACGACCCTTCGGAGGACTCGTCTCACCGAATGGCCAAGTTATGTCGTCCATTCGTAAACCCTTCGCTGAACTCCAATGACCGATCTAGACATGCATACACAGCCAACAGAAAATAATAATTAATTAATACATCGCAATCACTAACATTAATTTTGTCAAGAATAATGGCAATAATGTCGGGTATGTCCTCGAGCATAATAATAATAATTATATTATTATTATTATTATTATTATGTACTAGCTGGGGTACCCGGCGTTGCCCGGGAAATTTAGGATTCGACCCGCTCCGGCAACAACCCAATCACACCACCCCTCCACCCCACCTCCACCTCAAACCCCCACCCCACCCTGTACACCCACCCTTCCATCCGCCACGGCTTCACCCCTCCACCCCTCCAAGCCACCTCCACCTTATCCTCACCACACCCCCACCTCCACCTCACCTCCATCCCCAAACCCCCACCCCCACCCCGTACACCCCACCCCTCCACCCGCCCCAGCTTCACACATCCACCCTCCACCCCACTTCCACCCCCACCATCACCCCACCCCACCTCCACCCCAAAACCTCCACCTCCACCTCCACCGCCAAACCCCCACCCCATCCCGTCTACCCCACCCCGTTCACCCGCCCCATCCCACCCCTCCACCTACCACCTCCACCCAGCCCCACCCGACCCTCACCCCTACCCTCCACCCTCACCCGAACCCCCAGCTTAAGCCAGCTCCCACTCCACACCCTCCACCAACACACCAACCCCCACCCCATCCCCGCCCCCAAAAACCCACAACACTCTGACCTTCAATGGTACGCCATCGGTGAAATTTTGGTTTTCGTGAAAATTTTCCCTCCCACCCCACCCCACCCCAAACTCACCCACCCGACAACACCCCACCACACTCCGACCTCTCCACCGGTGCGCCACCCGTGAAATTTGGGTTTTCGGGGGGAAATTTCCCACCCCCCCCCCCCACGACCCCTCCCCAACCCCACAACACGCCACCACTAACTCCGACCTCCACCGGTAGGCCTACGCGTAAATCTATATAAATAAAAATCTAACGGCGTTCGCAGCAAATTGAAAATGATAGGATGTGCCAAAGTAACGCACCGATTTCTTTTAAAATCTCACCAAAACGTTCCATTTGATTACGCCAGTGTTCTTTGAATGGTTTTTTCCCAAAAAACGCAATCTTTAACAACAATATTTGATAAAATTCGTCCACTATTTGACCCATACGATTTTAAACGTCGCAGACGAACCATAGAATGAGGTCGAGTGCGTGACGTCATAAGCGACTTGCAAAATAATTTCCCTTCATTCAAAAACCAAAGCGGCCGGCCGCTGTCAGGAAGGGACTGTGTACAAAACATAGAATGAGGTCGAGTGCCGTGACGTCATAAGCGAGTTGCAAAATAATTTCCCTTCATTCAAAAACCAAAGCGGCCGGCCGCTGTCAGGAAGGGACTGTGTGAGGGAGGAAAAGACCGGAGGGAGCGGCACGAAGAGAATGGGGAGGGAGCGGAGGGGAGCGATGGACGTGGGAGGGGAGGGGGAGGGGTAGGGGGTTGGGAGGGGTTGGGGGAAGGGTTGGAGAGGGAGCGGAGGGAGGGGAGGAGAGTGGGAGGGGAGAGGAGGGAGAGGGGAGGAGAGGGGAGGGGCAGGCGAAGGGGGAGGGTTGGCAGAGGGAAGGGGAGGGGTGGGTGAGGGGGTTGGGGAGGGGGAGGTAGGGAGGGATGGTTGAATGCTCTTTTCAGCCACAGCAACGCGTGGCCGGGTTCAGCTAGTTGACTATAATTATAGTAAGACTTTACAGCAAAGCGGATTGGAAGATCATTTACATCAGCTGCGTTTATATAATGACCATGCAAGCGTTTAAAAAGGTGTTTAATAAACTTAGGGTTTTCGCCCCCACCGTGGCCCCTATGGTGGGAGAGATTCGCCAACAACTCCACTGGGTGGTTCCGATGGCCCTCTGTCTAGGTGCAAAGTTTGAAATCAATAGCTGCGTTTTATTGAAAAAAATTTGGGGGGTTTCGCCCCCCACCCTGGCCCCCATGGTTATAGAGAATCGCCAACCCCTCCACTGGGTGTCCGACGCCGAGACGGAGAGAGTAGTGAAGGTTTGGAGTGAAAAGGTCAAAAACTGTCGAAATGCATTCCGGTCAAACACACACACAGACAGACAGACAGACACACAGACAGACAGACAGACAGACAGAATCCTCTCTTTATTAATATAGATTTAATATATGTATAATATAATTAAATAAATGTAATGTAAATGTATAAATAAATATGATATAATATAATATAATTATTAACAATATTCGTTTGGTGGGTGTGGTAAAAAGTTGTTGACCATCTTATTCTGCTCTCTCACCCGTTTCCATCCGTCCTTGTAGAGGTTGACAATTTCGACTTCTGTCACTCTCGCTGTACCATCTTCGTTGAATCCAAAAGACGTTTCGTCAACTTCAATAGTCATGTCACGAATGTACCTACGATGTGAACCAGAGTTGATTCATTTAATATCATTATTTCTAATGTTTTCGTATATCCACGAATAGGGCAAAATGGGGCAATTTCGGCACCTTTGGCGTTTTGAGGAATAATCTACAATGCTATTGTCATATTAACAAGATCCACTGAGATTTCTATAGTTTGCTGCAACCATGTGGTCTGAAATGATCCCTTCAAACTGTGGAACGGCTCTTGCAATTTTCTGCTATGAGCTTAACATGTGAACTTGTGAAGTGAGAGAAATGTTAAAAATCGGTATTATCAGAAGGTCAGGGTAATTCTCGTCATGGATTACGAAATTATTACCTGAATTGAAAATTATCACGTAGCCTACATGTAGGCCTACTCAGGACTAGCTACAGGCCGACGGAGATAGTAGTGGACCAATGATTGTTATCATAATTATTATGGCATAGATCTACTTATATAATTATATAATATACTATTTATAATCGTGTTTTCAAGAAACATAAGTTGACATACCTGAACTTATTACATGAGGAAGTAAATGACAGGTAGCCTAGACTAAACTATCTGTTTCTGCAAAAACATTCTCGGCAAGGAGAAAGACTTTTAACTGGCGACTCCCATTATTATAGAGCTGACACTGTGATGTGAACACTGGACAATCCGAAAAAGTACTCGAGAGATGAAATTCTAGTCATTGCATCATTAAAAGATGATTAACATTGCCCTCCTAATTCATCAAGGCTTTGGACTGGCATCACCAGACAATATATATATATATATGCATGCGTTTTGCGACAAAATTACCGATAGAGATATCTTCCGTCAAGCCACTTCCTTTGCTTCTGTGCTTCACATTCGATGTCCTTAGGAATGAGAGAGACATTTTTAAGTTCAGGCTTCGTGTCAACATCTCGAATGATTGAATCCATCGCGTGAGTCCACATAGCAACGACGGCTTTGATGGCTGTCACGAGGTTTCCTTCAGGATCGATGTTGAAGTTTATCCCTATAATTATAATTATATTGAAGGAAATAAAATTATACAGAAGTTGAATAAAAATGATGTTCTGTTTTTAAACGGTTTGGAAGTAACATTCGAAAGAATATTTTTCAGATCACATTGATTTTAGATAACGTTAAGCTGATATTGGTGAGAAAACGATCTTTAATTCTATGATTCCAATGAAAATTAAATATATCAATATCAATAGCAATGACGATGGTGATAATGATAATGATAATAACGAAGACTATTATTATTGTCATTATTATTACCATAATTATTATTACCATTGCTATTTATTTATTTAAACACAAATTATTACTAATTATTATTAAGCTTATTATTGTTATCATCACCGCCACCATCGCCATCATCATCACCATCGCCATCATCATCATCATCACCATCATCATCATCATCATCATTGTCATCATCATCATCATCATTTCTCTGTCTCCCTCCCACAGACAGACAACAGGTATACATGCTTATAATACAAACAGACAGACAGAGACAGAGATACAGAGACAGACCGTGAAGATGAAACTGACCTAGCATTCCAGCATGGAAGGACGGTGGGATGCGGACGTCCTGTCCGCTCATCTTGTCCTGACCGACGACTGACTTTGAAACGATCCACACGAATTCCTTTCCAGTCAGATGCATCTGCTTTGCGTGGCTCAAGATCTTGTCACTCTCCTTGCTGACAATACATGTATCATTGAAGGTATACTACAGGTCAGGTGACGGTAAAACGTAAGGCAACGGAATGCAAGGTATGCTATATATGCATGTTAGGGAAGGTAAGAGGGAAGTGTAATCAAAGGAAAGGAAGGAAAGAAAAGAAAGGTACCATGAGAAAATGGAAGGTATACGGTGGAAGGGCATTCCATGTACATGGCTTATACCACTGCAGTTATACCATTGAGAAAACAGAACCAGTTAGCGTTGAGAAAGCAGTCTCTATTGGTCACCGACTCACCGACTACCGGTACCGTAATCCTTCCGCTGTTTTCAATAATATTCGCATCATCTATGACGACATGATGTGCTTGGAAAGGTCGTGGGACAAGACCGATGAGTGGAGGAGATGGGTGTCCCGTCAAAAGCGCGCAGGACAAAAGCGCGCCGACAATTGCGCGCCGACAAAAGCGCGCCGACAAAAGCGCGCTCGGGTCAAATGCGCGCCGACATAAGCGCGCAACGTGGACCAAATGCTGTACTTTCACTTCGCCTAACATAAATTAAAGCAATACCCACACTAGGGAGAGGATCAACTGGAGAGGATACATCAGGGATATCGCCAGAGCTGCAGAAGCTGACGGCACCAGGTGACCAGGTGACCCACCTATACTTCTCACCTTCAAGTGGCCAATATTCAAAGCCTTTCATCAAGTCAATGATTCAACGACCTATGTTGATGAAAGTTGTTTGTTCACAAATAAGAAATTAAATTAACCACTGCTTTGTAAATTTAATTGCCGATTGATGAGCCTTCTAAGGAAATCGAAAGATAACCCTTCAAAAACATCGATTGGAGTAGACTATATTCGCAATTTTAAACTTCGAACACTGTAACTTAATTTTGTGGACATATTTTTCGTCCGTAGTTCACGTTATTTGCAAATTTGCCTTAATTAGAATAGACTCTTAGCATAGCAATGTAATTTCTCGAGAACTTTTACCTAATTTTTGGTCATTGGAATGTTCTTTCGTTGTTTGCATCTTTGCCACACAATTACATAATATGAGTTTGTTAGTGAGTTTTTTAAGTTTTTTCTGTGTGTGTGTTGACTGCGCGTTTATGTCGGCGCGCATTTGTCCTGCGCGCTTTTGACGGGTCGCGCTTATGTCGGCGCGCTTTTGTCGGCGCGCTTTTGTCCTGCGCGCTTTTGACGGGGTACCGAGGAGATGTTTTGTCCGATGACCAGAACTTCGCAGAACTACTAAGTAAGCTTAGGTCTATACTAGGAGAGTTTTCACAAGACTTTTTGTGCACGGTTCTACAGAAAAGTGTATAGTACTAGTCCTTCCTTCCTTCTTACCGTCCTACCGTCCGTCCTTCCTTCCTTCCTTCCTTCCTTCCGTCCTTCCGTCCGTTCGTTATTCCTTCGTCCGTCCATCCGTACGTCCTTCCTTTCCTCCGCCCGTCCGTCCATCCGTCCTTCCGTCCGTACGTCCTTCCTTTCCTCCGCCCGTCCGTCCATCCGTCCTTCCGTGCGTCCGTACTTCCGTCCATCCGTAATTCCGTTCGTCCGTCCATCTTTCCGTCCGTCGGTCCATTAGTCCTTCCGTCCATCCGTCCTTCCGTTCGTCCGTCCATAAGTCCTGCTGTCGCCGTGGATCCACTTCGGATAAATCCATGACGAATCTAATTGCATTAAGTCAGACAAAACGAATGAATCCTTCAACCGTCCGTCACTTAAATGGTCTCCTCTCTATCACAGTTCACACATCGAACCACTTCGTGTCTGTCCGTCTGTCTGTCTGTCTGTCTGTCTGTCTGTCCGTCTGTCTTTCTGTCTGTCTGTATGTCTGTCTGTCCTTCTGTCTGTCTGTCTGTATGTCTGTATGTCTGTATGTCTGTCTGTTTGTCTGTCTGTCTACAGTGCACGGCGATTGACTGATTGCGTTGATTTTATCGACTTCAAATCAATTATTCTGAACCGAGTTTATTGCCATCCATAAATTACGTAGATCTATGCGCAAAAAATCGTATTTTTCACCTCCTCCCCCTGTTGCAACTCGTACATTTTGTGGAAAAACTCCCCCCACACCCACACATGCGTACGTGTAAATAAGCTTGTCTATCCCTCCTTACAAAAGTTAATTAGCCAAAGTGATCTATAAAACATTTATTTTACCATAGATAGTAGATAGACTGCTATTTATTTTTCTTAAACATTATAATTATTTGGGAGTTAAAATTTGTTATCTGTTATGGTTTACTCAAATAATAATTAATGTATTCAAATGCCATCATACGACCAATATTACTGAATAGTACAGAGTTATAAATAAGTTAATGTGTAGCCTATGTATGTCATATTTAGATATTTTATTTTGCGGACGTAGGCTACATTCTGTCGAGACACCTTCCCCAAGTGGTAGCACCCGTATAGGCCTAAGCTTGTAATATCATATAGGCAAAATCCGCCTAAATCCGGTCCCCCTCCCACCTTCCTACTTACGGACACTTGGAAAGCCCTCATGAAATCAATCGCCAAGGTATCGAAATCCGTGGTATACATTGTACAAATGTATACAGAGTCTATTTAACGCTGTTAAACTATGTGGGAGTTAAGTTGTTCGTTGGCTGGATTTATTCACATCCATTTCAAATGACTGGCTTGCAACCGACTGGATTACCAAACCAATGCCTTTCTCATTGACTGACCGCCAGCACGGCTTGCTGGTTGGATAGGAACTGGTCGAGTTACTTACTGACTGGTTCACTGACTGACCGACTGAGTGAACAGCTGACCGCTTGAGTTGATTGATTGCTTGATTAAGTGACTGACTGTATGATTGATTGAATGACCTACTGACTCAAAATGTCATCGATGGACCATCAGTCTGACTGATCAACCAAATAAAACAGACTGATTTATGAGTTATCATACTCGTCCTCGCATATATTGTCTAGATCAGATGCACTCGCCACCCCCACTCTCGCACCCCCACATGCAAATTGACACCTTTTATTTTTGGTCTTACTACCTTTTGGTTTTCAAGAAATTTCTTAGCGCCAACGCACTATCATGGATACTAATAATGCTAATGATAGGCCTACAGCCCTACGCAAATTGAAACTGAGAATTCTACATTTAGAAACCTCTTTGAAAAACAAAAATTTCTTAATTTCCTACATTTGTTTAAAAAAGTATTAAACCGTGACTATTGTGCTTTGCCCATTCGTGCAGAAATCTGTGGACGCTCATGGGTCAACTGGTTGGCTGACTGGCTGACTTATTGACTGACTGGTTGACTTATTGACTGACTAGCTGACCAACTTATTGACTGACTGGCTGACTTATTGACTGACTGGTTGACTTATTCACTGACTGGTTGACTTATTGACTGACTGGTTGACTTATTGACTGACTGGTTGACTTATTGACTGACTGGTTGACCTTACTGTGTGGCGTAGAGCAGTATGATGCGAGCTTCAGTCTTGTGAAGTCGATTGAGTCTTGTCGTCAGTTGATCGTCGCTTATACCAGATGGAATGTTGACAACCGCCAGGATCTCGTACAACCTAACACAGATTACAACATCTTTTACCATCCTATTGTAATACAAGATGCGATATGGAAATAGAGTGCGTGTATAACGAACTGTCCACACAACCAACTGTCCTTGTAGAAAGATGCCATTTTAATCACTCTCGCTATACGGTAACCTATATGTATACTGTCCACACAGCCAACTGTTCCCTTGAAAATATAATATGCCTTCAAAACGATCTTGTCCATAGACGACCGTTTCTACAATTAATTGTTCCAATCAAATAATTATATCTAGATAATCAACACAATTAAACCAACACCGTCAGAAAATAAATGTCCATCAGCTTCTACACAAACATCAGTCCCCCCCATATAGTCATCTGCCCCATATATATATATATAGCCATCTGCCACATAGCCATCTGCCCATAGCCATCTGCCCCAATAGCCATTTGCCCCCGCCCCGAGTCAATTGCCCGTACAACCAACTGTCCCATAGCCATTTAACCCCCCATAATCCTTCTTCAATTTCACTGCAAGCAAAGTCCTTTCTCCAGTGCACCGGAACATAAAATCCTCCTCTTAGTTAATCCGTTGGGACCGTGACCCCTTCTGAGCACCGACAGCTTAATTCCGGATGTCGGACACGTGACCAGCAACATCACGTGACCGGTACATTGTCGCCTACACAACGGTCCAATAAAAACGTGCATCAAGTATTTTTGTGCAATTAATTAGCAGCTGCAGACTGCAAGAAGACACATCTGTCCGAAGGAAGGGTCTTCCAAGAACCAATGACAGTAAAACAGGGAACCAGCCTCCGACAAGAAGACATCCGTCTTGTCCTCAGGTAAGACGGCATGTGAGTGCGATGCCGCCCACACGCACACACGCACACACACACACACACACACACTCATACACACACGCACAGACACGCACACGCACACGCACATACACACATACACGCATGGACACATGCACACTCACACCCATAAAGACAGACACAGAAGGAAACACAGTAAACACGCAGACAGCTGGAAACGATATACCAATACAGACAAACACGTAAACAGACAGATAGACAGACAGACAAGCATTTGCAATAAAAGCAGACCGACTGTAAGACAGACAAAAAATAGGTCTATAAACGGCCAAACATACGTGCATATACATATTATGTACACGTACATGCATATTTACACACCTACGTACGTAGGCAGCCCACATTCATGTATACAGGCAGACGGACGGACGGACGGACAGACGGACAGAAGGACATGCAAGCAGGCAGACACCTGTTCTTAATAATTTAGCTATGGTAAAATAAATGGTTGGTTGATGCAGCGGTGCAAATGCTCGAGCACACACCGAGTGGTCCATCGGGTCTCAGAACACCAGCATCAACACTCTCAGCAGCAGCACTCTCAGCATCAGCATCAGCAGAAGCAGCAGCAGCACCAGCACCAGCAGCGAGACCATCATCTGCTGCCAAGCCCCGCATCTGGCAGCAGCAGCAGCAGCAGGGTTCGTGCTTGGCATCTTAAAGAGGCACCGACGACAGTCTCCGAGAGAGGCAGCGTTTAAGCAAGAGTTGACTGTGAGTGACGGAATGACACAATCACTAAACACTACAAAACACACTACAGCACCGCAATGCACTCGCGTTACACCTAAATGCACTACACCGTACTGCACATAACACCATAGTACACAGCGACACAACACCATAGTACACAGCGATACAACACCATAGTACACTGCGACACACTGCACAATTATACTGCACCGTAATATACTACAGGACGATGGTTTCATCTGGTGTGAAATTCAGATAAACACAACAGCGTGTTCAACCTGTTGATCAGAATGATTGCATTGCGCAAATGAATCTTAGTTTTTTTGTATCGCCCTATTCGATAGATTGCAGAACTTAATAAAACAAATCAACTGTCTCCAGTGTTGGGGATACGCCTATCACCTATGTTTGATTCATCAGTGTTTTACAGGCTCCTTGAAAACCTTTCTGTGTCACCGTAATTGGACTGGGAGCGCCTCTGAGTGGGCTTCTCTAAGCCCCGCTATACAAATTCTTAAAATGAATGCATGAAGGAACGAATCACACTAACTACTGTACGTTACTACAGATAAAAAGTTACGTTACGCAGTCCAGGGAGTTGTAATGTAATAATACGTTACGGTATGATAATAATACGGACCATTGTTTTGACTGTTCGGCGAGGTTGCGTAGTATGTTGGCGAAGTAGTCTTGACCGGCCATCGAACCCGTGACGACTGCAAACGAATGCCAGTTGTACCACTTGAGAAGACTGAGCATCGCACGACACTGGTGAGAGATGGAAGGAGCCAGCTGCAGAATCGTCGACTCAGGATTAGGCTGAAAATAAAGACAGAGACAGAGAAATATTAGACAATGTCATGATGACAAACGTGACCACCTTCTCCAAGTTCACATCCTCTTCCGGTGTCACGACCTATACAAAGGTCAAGACCTCAACCAAGGTCAAGATCTTCCCAAGGTCGTGACTATTGCTAAGGTCACGAACTCTGCCAATTCAAGGCTTTCGACGACGTCAAGATCTTCTCAAAGATCACGACCTACATCAAGGTTGCGTTCTCCACCAAGGTCACGTTATACACCGAAACATCCGCAGAGATCACGACCTTCATCAAGGTCAAAACACTTCTGTCCAGGTCACATCCATTACCATAGATGAATTGAAGAACGGAACGATTGATAGAAAGATGGAAACATGGATGGAATAGTGGATAGACGAATGGGTAGGTGAAAAACGGATGGAATAGTGGATAGACGGATGGATAGGTGAAAAACGGATGGAATAGTGGATAGACAGATAAATAGGTGAAAAACGGATGGAATAGTGGATAGACGGATGGATAGGTGGAACATGGATGGACAGATGAAATAGGTTTAGTGTCATCCTATTCCAGAACACGTCTGCACGACCTCGCCAGGCTCTCCTCTCTGACAAAGCCTCTCTCTGAATATCGTCAGCATCTATTAATTTCATCGTCTCATCGTGCATAAAACGACGAAACATTTTGCGACACGTGACATAAAAGAGGATAAAAACCTGGCTTTATTATTATCGCAAAAGCGCATCGACCGGAGCGCTGCGAGCAGAGACCTATCGTTAAAATTGCAAAATGTTAGCATACATCACAATTCGTAAAATCGATATTATCCAGACAATCGGCTGTCCATAGAGCAGAGAACAACGTTTTAAACTGCATGGCAATCTGTTACATCAGGGTGCATGCTGGTTCAATGGTAAAACGATGGCCTGGAGATCAGAATGATGTGGGTTCGACACCCGCAATAGCCCAGTACGGGTAACTCAGCCTTCCATTCATTAGGGGTCGATGGCAAAATTAGCACGAGGAGGATTGATCGGTGCATATAACAGGCTACTATGGTTATAAAAATGTTGCATTTGGCATCAATAGTTTGGCGCTATAGAAGTTCATCGATTTAATCATATCATGGCTTCTCAATCTTTTAACTGTGGAACTCGTTGGATGTCAAAACTTTCGACTTCCACTGACAGTGGTTCTGCACAAGTTTCTTAACAAACATCTTTGGGAAACGTTGAGTTAGATAACATAAATCTGACACAGCCAGGCGACCTGCCTATTCGATGAAACATTAATAATCAGGCCCTAGGGCCTATAGAATAAAACCACTGCGATGTCAACTGGCAATTCTCAATAGTCAATAGTCACTGCAGGTCTGCTACAATTCCTCTTAAATCCATCTCAAAACCTTGTGCATGTCCACCAAGATCTTTCCATCCAAAGTAGCCTACCACAACTGTTGCACTAAAACACAACGCTATGCAACACTCTGAACAATTTCAACAACAGCATAGTAGCCTATATGTAGGATTTATACACCACAACGATGACCATAACGAAATCTTTCTTCCAGTTCAATGCTCAAGCTGACTCACTCAACGCGCTATATATATATATATATATATATCTATATATATACATAAATCTATATATAGAAAGATCCGATTTCGTCATCATCCCGATTAACTTGCTGAGGTTAATGCCGCATTCCTTAGTGACTCAAGTTGCGGTGATTAAGTAAGACATAAATGCATCTTGAGGGCAGAGACGGTGTGGCCTCATCCATCCATTGAAGACAAAGTGTCTAGCAGCGGCCACTGCACGGTATTAAAATGTTGTGGCTTTCTGACCAGCATACAAATCGTGTACTGCTCGAACAGTGACTTTCCATGGTCTCCGGAGGGTATGATATAAACAGCCATGTACAATTATACATGTATACAACACACATGTGTACGCATCTATACACATAATTATGCATGTATACATGCACACATGTATACATACTGCATACATATACATAGAAGCATACACGCATGCGAACACACAGACATTCATACATACACACATGAACACATAAGCTACTATACACATACACCGTACACGTATACTATACATGCATACAATGCCATACATGCATGAATACATTAACACGTATATTTAATCGTATATATAGCCTATATATATATATAGCGCATCTCACTGATTGGCTCTTCATAGGCTCTCCTCTCAGCACGGAAACTCCGAGGAAAAGAAATGTTGCAAAGGAATCCCGATGAGGAAAAACGAGTCATTATTTGAGGCATTTGTGAACTAAGGAAGGCCATTTTAATTGGAGAGACCAACCACAGCAAACGCCCGATGTTGGACAAGAGCTGCAGTCCTAGTCCAGGGAACAAAAAGATCAAGATGATCTGCAGAACTCATTGAGCAAGATGAAGATGCAGAAAACGGCTTTTGTGTATAGTTTGAGAGAGGTATTTATGGGTATAACAACCTATTCTGCAGCTGCAGTGCTTTGGAGAAGAAAGTCACGCAACTACATGTAGAGCATGCATGTCAATAAGCAATAGCATAAAAATGCAATGACTATATTGCATGTAACATACAACACACGGCTGTATAACCTGTAGGAACAGTCAGTCACACTATAATTAAAGCATCTTCATGCGTTGTCCAACTCTTTCCTTCTCTGATCATTATCCGCCATTTTTATTCAACGCCTTCATCAAAAGAAGAGAAGTCTTCAAAAAGACGCAATGTACGACAGAACAGAGATTTTCGCACGCAGCCGAATATTTAGTAGAAAATTGCATTGGATCCCTGCGGTATAAGAAATCAGATGCAATAATATCATCGTCGACGTATATTCGATAGAGACGACTTGGTAGTCTGATCGGCACCCGCAATACATCAGGGAGCTATGTATTCTGCCCAGAGGTCAACGGGGTCAACGATCGTTACGCCGTATAGTGACCCATGGGACCCCCCACCCCTCCCACACCCCTCACCCCCCACACATACAGCTTCTTCGCACGATTCCTCAACGCCGCACCCATGGGGAGAGCGTGCTTTGTCATGCATTGGATTGGAAACCATTCTGTAGCGAAATGACTGTTGCGGAGCCATCATTGGCATTATCATAAGCGTCGTCGTCGTCGTCGTCTTCGTCTTTGCCGTTATCATCGTCGTCGTCGTCATCATAATCATTATTATAATTATCATCGTCACCCCACCACCACCACCACCACCACCACCGTCGTCGTCATCATCGTCGTCGTCGTCGTCATCATCATCGTCATCATCATCGTCATCAACATCAACATCATCATCATCATCGTCGTCGTCATCATCAACATCAACATAAACATCATCATCATCATCATCGTATGTTTAAATGCATAGACTCCTGCAATAGCAAATGCAATAACAAGATATTCAAAAAGCACCGCTTGAACAATGACATCACATGACTATTATTATAATACAGACATTATCCATCTGACCCTCAGGCATATTTCGATGCGATCAAGAACGGCAAGATTAACGTCATAAGCAGCATTCCATAATATAATAGCACCGCTGAAGACTCGTCAAACAACAGCCACTGGAAATAACAGTGTCGTCTACATGCAGCATCAATTATTGTTGTTTCTAAATGCAGTTTACTCCATCAGATTCAGAGCCTGCGGACGAAATCATTCTATGTGGTCAGATGAGATTTGAAGTCATTATTATCGCCACCCGTCTTTACATGTAACTCCACAATTTCCACAAAGTCAGACGCAGTATAATTGGCGACAGTTACTGCAGTCGTGTAGCGATATAAATTATTATTGTTGAAGTAATAATATTGGTGCAGATTCATGCAAACCGACGTACGCATAACATACAAGTGACCTCTCTATCTTTGCACTCGCTTTCAGTTCATCAAAGGATTGGTTTCAAATCAGAACTCATGGTTTATGAACTGTTGAGTTATGTAACATACCGAAGTTTACTTCAAAACTAGACTTTATTCGTCATACTTGCTGTTGTTCTATGAGGTAAACATCTTTTCTGACCATGCATTTACATAAAACTGGAATTATAAATTTTATGGATGAACGAACTTTCCCCGTTGCGAAATTTCAGCATTTCACAAAAATATATGTATATTATATTGTGTTCTGTCTGTCTGTCTGTCTGCCTGTCTGTCTGTCTGTCTGTCTGTCTGTCTGTCTGTCTGTCTGTCTGTCTGTCTGTCTGTCTGTCTGTCTGTCTGTCTGTCTGTCTGTCTGTCTATCATCCTCTTTTTCTATATCTTTTTTCCATTCTGTTTAGTCGGTCCTGTCGGTTTATTTACAGATTCAAACTTACCCGATCAGTAAATAATACCCGATCACTGCAGCACTTCGTTGAGGTGTGACATTGTTTTATACTTACTGCATTAGACCAGTGATGTTGAGAATTTACGGTCACAATCCCTTTTGAAGAGCAGCTTTTAGAGAAGCAAAACAAGTGCTATAGAAATGCCTGACTGTGAGAGCATCTATGCAGTGTGGCCATAAAAGATGAGTATTAAATAAACACTGTCTGGTCACTCTGGTGTCCATTAGGCAACGCATATTCTGCGTCCATTGGGCAATAGCCTACATGTCACATGTATGCCCCATACACACATTCATACATGCATGTGTGCCTACTTCCTCGTTAGATAATAGGCCTACATAGATAGAAAAATTATGTTATGCATAATATTATAAACACACTAAAGACAACATACTTTATATACGAGACATCTATGTTGTGTTCAGACACAGAATCAGCAGACTATACCTTGCCCATTCGAATTGTACCTTTATTAGAGCACTTTGACAAATTTTTACTTCTGCAGCCCCATGGCAATACCCATCAATCGAATTCTCCGTTGACCTCTAATCTCCAGTCCTCCAACCAAACAGGATATCCGACTGAACTCGCAGTCCCAAGGAATCTATCATCCCAAATGCCGCCAGAGCGTTTGAACTTCTGACCAGCCGTCGCTCTTAATTATGATCAACACACGGCGCTATATAAATACCCAGTTACAATAGCACAGCGCTATTGAAGAGACATTGAACACCGGAAACAGCTGTAGCGTCTCTCATATATAAACCCAGCGACAACGACTGTGGATTTGTATTTCACAGAATTATATGTATTACCTATAATTACCATCTACTTATTTCACGAATGCGAGCAGAAAATAGTGAGCGCGGGTGGCCATGTCGTTGCGAAAAACAACAGTTGGGCTACTTTTCAATGCGCTCGCGACGGAATATTTTGTCGTCGCGACATCACCTATATTTTGGGCTCCTTTTGAATTGGCCCTTGGTCCCTACAGCGACATTGGGATTCTCATAATTTTTTACCGCAGTATAGTTCTATTAATTATACATATACTAGCTATGTAGGCTAGGCTACTATATATTCATATATGTCGTGCTGCTATAACTTAATGATAAATCCATGCTCTTTGGCACAGGCCTACGGACTATTCCACGGTATGAACTATAGGCCGTCTGCCATCTAAATCTCGTTTCATCGCGTGTTTTCTGACGTCACTAACGAAACGAATGAAGTATTTTGTAATGTACGGTACATAACAAAAATGTGCTGCTGTATAATGTCTTCTTTGTGCTACTTTTTGATATGATCTCGTGACAAAGTATTCGGGAATCTGTCAACCTTGCCTTATTATACGTCTGCTTCGTGATTTTGCACAGCAGCCGCATTTGAACCGGGCGTACATATATATATATATATTATATATATAATGATATACATGTATATACATTATACATAATACATTATTATATACATATATACGTATTATGTATATATACCTTAAACAAGCACCGCCGGGTATAGTTGGATATTCGAAAAGACCTGCATGCGATGAGGCGACCGATGGCGACTGCATGCGGCAGGAAATTGGAAATGTACATTTATATGAAAATCATTGTCAGATGCCGGATTAATAATGCCGCAGCGCTGTTGATACTGCTGCTGCAGGAGACTACATGTAGATTGAAAGCAGCGAACAAAACGGAAACGTATAATGAACAACGAGGAGGAGGCTACAGCAAAAGCCAGAGCGAAAGCAGAAACCAGAGGCGTTTCTGGCTCAATACGGTAGCGACATCTTGCAACGTATTATTCAACAGACGATCGCATCAAAACTATGCATTTAGATCATGTTACTTGATAGAAAATGTCAAATTAAAGTATAATGTAAAGTAATGTGATATCGCGTAACGATAGCTTAATGCCTGCTGTGGTTTAGCCTTTACATGTCTTCAGCACAGTTGCGAGGTTTGAAATGCGCTACATCAAGTGTTCTGATATAAACATACCAACATACAATGCATACATTACGTAAGCCAACACATGCTGGGAAATAAGAGGGTCATGTGATTCAGCTGGCCGTGGTCAACGATTGTTTGAAGGTTTACTCTCTTTGGAATCTTATTTGGATGAGTGTCAAATGTGATAAGAGGATCCTTTAACATAATAAATAATTAACACAGATAAAAATAAACTTATCATAAATAAATAAATCGGAACAGCCACAAATTAGTTTCGTAGTGCGCTACAATGCAACTGTGTTGCATCCGTACGGTTATGATCCAAGCTCTCTTTTAGCATCCGCTTTCACGCGTGTGAAGCGATGAAAACGACCTACATGACTGTAGAAGATGACTTGTAGTCACATTGTCTTTTGCTTAATTTTTTGCACAAATTGCAAAATATTATCGAGGACATCCTGACCGATTATTAGAAATCAGTCGACTGACGTGAGTGACGTCGTGCTAGAGAGGAGTTTACACAGAAGAATAAAGCTTACATGTAGGCCTACTAATCAAATACAACACGTAATGAGTTGATCAAAATCTGTGGATCATTTTGTGCAAACAATAGTAATAATTAGCGTAGATAATAATGATAGTAGTACATGTAGCCTATAACAGCTGCAAAGTGCTTTGCAATTGCTGTTGATAGACCGCCTCCCCAGTCGCTCTCAGAGGAATAATTTGCGCTCATTTATCATCAGATACGTCAAGAGAGGGAGAGAGGGGGATGCAGTTTTTCAATTATCGATGGACTCAATATTTCATTTCACGAATTTCTGTGTCTGTATACCTATTCAGGGTCTTCCTCTCTTCTTGGAACTTGCATATAGGCCTATATTTCATGTTATATAATATATATATATTATATATATATATTATATATTAAATACATGTATATCATATTATATATATATTATATATTAAATATATCATATTATATATATTATATATATATTAAATATACCGGCAAGTGATCGGTCGTCCACCACGCACTCAATAACTGTTCTCAAAAGAAGGTGCACATGGCATGGTATATGCCTCCGGGCAATAAAGGCTTTGTGAGACGCTTCCTGCAGTCATTTTCCCAACCCCTTGTATAACTGGTAAATCGTAATTGCAAATCGTTGAAATAATAGTGGCAATGCAGTGTGCAAGTGTGCAGGCATTTTATATTATACACAAATTATTATTATTATCATCATCATGTATAGTTGGCACTGATTCAAACACAAAATATACTTAATGAGATCAACATTTCCCATGTCGCCTGAACCCATTACTAGGTTTCCACGCACCTATGCATACACAAATTCACGCATGCATAAATGCATAATTGTATAGGCCTACATACATATAGGCCTACACATACTTATATGCACGCATACCTACATACATACATACATACATACATACATGCGTCCATACATACATGTACTTACAAATCTTACATAGATGTATACATAGGCCTAAATATAAACAGATCCACACATACATGCATTCAGACAGACTAATGGCCCACTGATGACTTTCTGAGTCAGTAGGTCAGACAATCAATCATTCAGTCACCCACTTAATCAATAAAATAATGTTCACACACATACATGTAGGCCTACATTGTACTTACATTAACACATAAAATTATACATAAGCACATATGTACACAACCCTATAAAATACACACACATATGCATACACATACATACGTATACCCACATGCATACATGCATTAGTTACACACACAGATACGTACATAAATAAATAAGTACATAGACATAAACAAAGCAGATAATTATATTATAAGAGGTATATGGAATTTAACATTGGCGATGTTAGACGTGGAAAGTAACATTTTAAGAATCGTTTGTATGAAGTGTTGCTGAACTTTGATAGAAGAGAAGAATTTAAATAAATCTAAACGTCGTGTATCTGAACAGTAAATTAATCCAAAGGTAGCGCTTAATAGAAACAGTGAAGCGTAGTAGGCTACGTAATCGTAATCGTATTCTCCAAATTTCTACAGCGATTCTCGAAAGCCAAGCTCGTGGCACCAGCTTATTCACGAGCGCTGCGTTAAGTCAAAAGGTTTGTCCGTATATAGAAGTGGTCCAAAGGTCATGGTCCGGTTAGAGTTAATTAAGCAAGGGCTATAAAGAGGCGTAATGAAGACGAGGAGACTGAAGATTCAAATTGTGTGACAAGTCCAGACAATCAATGGTATACTAAAGAAGAAAACGAACGACGGTCATGAGAATGTATAAAGTTGTTGTCAACACTGCAGCAGTGCATTGGTTTCCCAGTCACGAATCAACTGCAGACGACTAATGAGCTATTTTAGTTTCACGACTCCAAATCTTCTCAGTTACTTACCCGCGTGGAGGAGGGGGCGGTTAGAAGAAGAACTGTGGGGGAGGAGTGGGGGTGTGGAGCAACAAAAACACTGATTTTGCGTTTCGTTCTGGCGTCTTAAATGCGAATTAGTGAAGCTCATTTGTCGTGGTGTATAAGAAGAGATTCTAATGAGATGCCGACAAGCGAGAGAATGCGACGTAAACGAAGATTTATCTAACGGTATAAACGCGTTTCTTATAAGCCCAATAATTGCAGATTACATCACCGAACAATAACTACACTCTACACTGTGTCCGCGATAAAGTGATACCCAAAATAAAGTGTCATAACTCGGTCAAAACTTGTAGGATTTGTCTGAAATTTTACACACAACAACGGTGGCCATATATACACGAGATCCTAAAGCCGATTTGAAATATTCGTGAGTTTGCCAAATTTTTGAGCGTTTGAGATAGAGCACCAAAAAATGCAACTTTCCAACATGCGAACGTTAAAGTAGAACCCTAAACTTTGTGAAATATCTTGGTTGATTGCAGTACTATAGGTACCAAATTTGGAGCACATGATCTTCAGTCTGTTCCATCCATACCCTGCAAATTTTATTACATTTGATTGAACGGTTATGAAGATATACTCTTTTGAAATTGGGTGGTTCAGAAACCAAGTTACCGAACAGTAAAACGCATAGCATTACGTAATTTTTCTGGTTAGCGCAGTGGATACATAGGATGTTGTTTATAAGCGACATTTGCGGAAACAGACACACTGCGAGACCTTTTTTACGTAACAGTAGCCTAGCTGGTTGTAAAAAATGTCCTCTGCGCTGAAAACCATTTTTTTTATAATACTGCAATTAACCAAGATATTTCACAAAGTTTAGGGTTCTACTTTAACGTTTGCATGTTGGAAAGTTGCATTTGCCGGTGCTCTATCTCAAACGCTCATAAATTTGGCAAACTCACGAATATTTCAAATCGGCTTTAGGATCTCGTGTATATATGGCCACCGTTGTTGTGTGTAAAATTTCAGACAAATCCTACAAGTTTTGACCGAGTTATGGCACTTTATTTTGGGTATCACTTTATCGCGGACACAGTGTACTGTAGTAGCCTACTGTGCAGCTCTGCATACGTGCCATGGTGCACGCACGGCGAAGCAAGCGCGCTCTGGGTTTGCTCAATAATTCCGGACAGGTTATCTAAATAAAACTTCATTGCAAGTAGCCTATATATTACCATGGACCGTCCAATTTGTAGCTGTTATTCACAAGAACTGCCTTAGATTGGCAGGCAAGAAAATAGCTTTTATACTTGGTCGTGTATACTGTAGTGGTAGTATCCTATCCTACGCTGCTCTGGGCGTCAAATTAGCTTAAACCGCGGTCCATTCATGTCGTCATTATCGCATAATCTAAGGCGGTTGTCGGATGGACAATCGAAGCAGCAATAGAATTGGCTTTATGGAAAATCCATTATGTTGTGTTGTGTCGGTGGTCGTCGTTGGTGACCGCGAAAACGGACAGAAATCCAGTTAATCCGGACGAATCCCAGACTCGCATTGACCAACGTCCATCGATGTAAATGCACACAGTCCTACATTATTCACACATAGACCGGACGGACGGACGGATGGACGAACGGACGGATGGATGGATGGACGGACGGACGGACGGACGGAAGGACGAGTGGACGGGTCACGGATGGATGGACGGACGGACGGAAGGACGTACGGACGGATGGACTAATTGGTGGATGAATGGACGGGCAGACGGACAGATGGAAGGACGGGCAGACGGACGGATGGACGGACGGATGGACGGGCAGAAGGATTAGTCCGCATTGCGGTTGATACCAAAATCATCTTAGCGTCAAAGTATCCGCTTCATCGTCTGTTTGTCTGTCTGTCTGTCAGACGCACAAGTGCCTTTCTCATTTACATCGAATCCAGCAACGAATCCGTTTTCACGCATTAATTACATGTATAACCACCCAACCCCTCCAGCATGTTCGGCATGCAAGACAATGCTGCAGCGAATAATAATAGCCTACACAATCATCGCTCTTCAGCGCCGCACATGCACTCCAAATTAACTCATCAGGCGCTGGACGAGGACGTGCTCAACAATTGGCTGAATAGATTTCTCAACCGACCAAACACGGCTGACAACCAACGTCTTCTCTGGTATTTATATAATCGGCTGGATTTCCCGCCACTGCTAATCCAATGGCAGACGACGACTTTGAGTCTCGTTATGTTCTCGTCTGAAGGACCTGTAAACGAATTTCACCGACCAGTCGCTTACATGTATGTATACATACGCAACGGTTCATGCAGGATACTTTTTATTATCAGAGGCCGGGAGATTTGCGGACCGGAAAAGGAGTTCGTGTGATGTGGGAAAGTGGCGGATTTTGTCTTAACATAATATTTCCTGAACGCCGTGTTTTGATCTACGAGTCCGTTTCCCGGGTAACGACAGCTGCAGCGCGTGTTCAGGAAGCGTAGATTGACGGAAATTGCCGAACGATGACGACGATGATGACTGTGTTATTCTCGAGACGTACTTTTAACGGTTCTCGTGTGTCGATCGCTATACGTTTAAGTTACTTTTATCTGCTGCTGCTGTCAGTTCCGCTAATTTCACCCTTCAACAAATTGCAAACCCTCGAGGCAAACTTCCGTGATAGTCCACAATATATATATATATATATATATATATATATATATATATATATACACACACACATATATATATATTTCTTTTAATATATTTAGATATATATTTTTATATATCCAAATATATATAAATGCATACAAGACATTACATATTATATATAGCCTACATACAATTTGCTTCGTAGTCTCTATAAAGAGGTGCATAGGCATAAGTGGATCAAATGTGTGACGAAAACCGATATATATATATATATATATATATATATATATATGTAGTTATTAGTTTTGCGGTCGACGGTAATCAGATTTATAGAACGGTTCTTTTGAATAAGGGTGAAGAGGCGATGATGAGATTATTATTATATAGCGCCACTTTACAGCATGCTGCGCTGGTCATGATGATCATGAACTGTCAAAATGTCATGATTAGGTTTGTTCCGACACTTTGCAGCAAATCTCATCCGTAGGCAATTCTCTTATATCTATGCATAAATATATATATATATGATTATATATAAGATATTTATATCTTATATATATATAAGATATAATTTTACATAATGTTAGCGTCCAAATTTCATTCAACGTTCGCGAGTGCAGCAGCGACGGTTTTAAGATCCTATAATTATTTCGGATATTTCTGTGCAGCGTATAGTCTACTGTACGCCCCTCCCTCACATGCCACGGCAATTTAGTAAGAAAACAGAAGATTTAGCCGAAAGCATTATAGATAGACGTGTTCATTTCTGGCACTTCTCGGCCTCTTCAAATTACTTGCCTGCCGTGAGAGCACTGAGGCCGTTGCTCGCTTGGTCTGATAATGAACAGGTTTCTTAAGTAGGCCTATATAAGACCTTTCAAAATGAAGTTGGAGTCGGTCCAACTTTAACCCTGCAGCCGCCAAAGCACAGCAGCATCTATGCATTAGATGTTCTGCGAAACATCTATTTTCGCCATGATCCATCAAGATTTTGGATTACGCGAGGAAAAACCATAGCCCCGAGAAAGACTGGTGTTAAAACCCCAAGTCCAAACCTCTGGCATGGCATAGTAATTCTCACCCAGTCTGCATGGACATTTCGCCTAAAGGCTATCAGTGATTAATGATTGGAACCTATAGCAAATTTCCACAGCGATAATCAAAATCTGCCTGATATAAAATGATCGCAATAAATCGCCAGATAGCCTACGTCATGAATACTTTGATTTCCGTTGCAGTTCAGACAACTAAACTCGCCACACACCATGCACGACAAAGACTATACGCTGAGCACTATTATAAGTCTCGCAGTATCCGTCGCAGGAGAGAGAGCAATAAAGATGGCGAACAATTATACCTGCATGACGTCATATTAATTACGGTTATGACGCAATTAACATCATCCAACAAGATTATCTAAGGCTTTGCATACGTAACAAAGAAGTGCAAAAATCATTGAAATATGACGCAATAACACAGTGATAATAATATTATTAAAGGTCTTTTCGGTAAGCTATAAGCCTATAATATGCATATACCTTGTGGATTTGAAGCTTATCAACACGAACGCTATTAACCATTATTATCACAGACGAAAAGGTAAAATGTTTGTAATTTACTTAAGCGCTGATAATTTATATTTTTATTAATAGTTGTCCGTACCACTTTAGAAGAGACTCAATAACATGAAGAATTAAAGAAATCCAAAATGGTGGTACGTTGGAAATGGCTGCCAGCCGTAGAGAATAATTAGGCCTAATTTATAAAGGTGTAGCCTATAATTATCAGGAACAGCTACACGTCAAAATATATTGAATACCACGACGAGTTTTGGAAACTTGGCAAAGCAATTAGCATACAGAAGGTGCATGTATACCAGACAATAATTATTGGCCATTAACTTCATCCCATGAATGTTATCTAAAAACATGTACCAACTATCCCAACCATAAGTAGGTCTACTAAGTAGCCATATTACTGTTCATTGTGTTAATGCACACCCGCTGTATCTATAGGCCTACATACAACGCCATGCCTGTTAATATTTGGAAACAAACAAACATAGGCTACATGTAGGCTACATAGCCTACATAATAAAGGTCTCTGTTCGGCACATAGGCCTACACATGACTTTTGTATCTTTCACATAATATTATCAACACAACAAAATGATTGCAATAACCTCGCAGAACCTCGCGTCCTGCTATATTATAAATATCTCCACAGGTCTCTGACCGAAAAACTGAAAGAAATCTGCTTTTGCAAATCCCATTCTGTTCTGATACGTCATCTTCCCCTTAGGGCGCTACCTCCATCTTCGTTTCAAGTCTAAACACCAGCCACCACGTTATTATATAGTCATTCAACTCCCCTTCCTGTCTGACCCTTTGGAACTTGACCCTATAATCGATTCTTCATCGAATCTCCTTTGACTAAGCGCCTGTGCATAACCTCATTCCAGCGAATTCGCTTTTCATGCGCTATAAAAACATCGAGATTACGATTACGAAAAAAAAGAAGATATAATGTAACCGAATTTTCCGCAACGTCGAACACGGACGGACGAACGAACGAACAGACGGTGGGCAGCGGAACCAAGGAGCGGTGGTCATTTGGCAACCCAAGCGGGAACAGTTCGGAATGCGTGAGCACGACGTGTTGCGCGTCGATAGTTTTATGCAGAAAATCCAATCTATCGAGAAGGCACCTGAGGAGCACATGGTGCATGTGTGCGTGTGGCGCCATGCTCGTCAGGTTGTTGCTATTTGGTGCAAGATCTCTCCAAGGAATGAAGACCATTAAAGCCATGGAGGCACAGCATGCTGCTGCTGCTGCTGCTGAGATGATGGCGTCGTTGAATCCTGCAGTGTTGCCTCAGGTGGTAAACGACTTAACGTTGCTGCTGTAAGATGAATTTGACCACCGACGGTTTTAATAAAGAAACAAATACACAGAAAGTTATTTTCATGATGGCATCGTATCGGTAGATCTGATTGATTAATTGATTGCATGGCTGAGTGTTGACCATATTCCAGAGTGTGATGTATGGTGATGGTAAAATTGATTTGATCATGATCGTATAATTGATTGCATAATGATTGTTATTGAAAATGTATCAGATCGAATGCGCGATTGATAGGTCCGTGGCTGATTCTATTCATATTTTATTGCTTTGATTGTACGACTGATTTCATGATTGATAGTATTCGTTTCCATAGGCGTACGAGGCGGGGGTGCAGGGGGGGCAATTGCCCCCCCAGATTCGGGCAAGTTTGGTGGTTTTTTCAGGCAAACACAGACCCAAACGACTAAAAAAAAAAAAAAAAAAAAAAAAAAAAAAAGGTCGTCAACTTTCGGGCAAGTCTGAATTTTCGGGCAAAAATAGTGGCAGACGACTAAAAAAAAAAAAAAAAAAAGGTCGTCAACTTTCGGGCAAGTCTGGTTTTTCGGGCAAAAATAGTCGCGGACGACTAAAAAAAAAAAAAAAAAAAAAAAAAAAGGTCGTCAACTTTCGGGCAAGTCTGGTTTTTCGGGCAAAAATAGTCGCGGACGACTAAAAAAAAAAAAAAAAAAAAAAAAAAAAGGTCGTCAACTTTCGGGCAAGTCTGGTTTTTCGGGCAAAAATAGTCGCGGGCGACTAAAAAAAAAAAAAAAAAAAAAAAAAAAAGGTCGTCAACTTTCGGGCAAGTCTGGTTTTTCGGGCAAAAATAGTCGCGGACGACTAAAAAAAAAACTTTTTGGCCGGATAAATTTTTCGGGCAGAACTTCAATTTTCGCCCCCCCACTTCTGAAACCTCCCGTACGCCTATGTTCGTTTCTGTATCGTCTTGAAAGTAGGTCTACGTTTGTACTGCTGAATGCAATTGTAAATGGGTTATAATTGACCTCACCCAACAGGTTTGATGTAATTCGTGTTATAAACCCTAAAATGGTCTGCAATTATTATGAGCGCCCTTGGCATAGAGTACTTTATAATTATATTACACCGATTTCTCTGACCTCAATTATGGGTTATAGCTCTTATCTCAGATCATAAATTATATGACTTTGGCATCATTAAGACCGTAAGATTTGAATTGATGATCAGGTTGTTAATACTGCACGCGAAATAAATCCTAGCTCGTCTTCTTCATAAGGACAATATGCTAACCGAGTTGAACCGATTGATTGCCTATAATATTAATATAGATGCTGTGTGTAGAGTCTGAGATAGCGACCGTCAGCTTTAATCCTAAGTCATGAACATTTAGCAGTAACTGCATTTGAGACAATAATTTATGTGCTCGATAGCATCGGGAGAAGAGAGCAATGTCTCATACTATTATACTGGAGGTCCCAAAGTCAAGTCCTGCGGCTGGTACAGGATGGTGTAGGTAAAGATTACGGACCGCACATCATCAACATTGGCCATGTGATATGTTTTTCTTCGAGTCGACGTTGCATGGACGCTGAAGAAAACTGGTGTGAGACCTGACAGATGACAGCGGCCAACAGAACCGACTGAAGCCGGCACATCTCCTCAAGATGGCCGTTGAGAATTATTCTCGCTGTCTGTCTCATAGCGTGATGAAACATCGAACAAAACTATAATAACGTGGACAGGAGAAGGAGAGGCGAATATGGAGAGCGCTGCATGTATCGGAAGGAGAAGATTGAAATGGATGGGACGTGTAGTTAAACTAGACAAGGATGGAAAAGCAGGAGTCAACGGATGACTTGGATTGTTGAGTGGAAATCAGGAGAAGGAAGATAGATAGTGGAAAAAGAATTGGTCGTC